>AP027105.1:24174954-24743680 GCA_028142955.1 Pinctada fucata | reverse complement strand
CCGAGTGGATAAGGCATTCAACTCTCACGCAGACGACCGAGGTTCCAATCCCGGTGTGGTCATATGAGAGTTGAAAGTCATATCCATTCGTTCGTCCCTACCGAGTCTCCTGACCAGAGACCTATCTGAAGAGATGATGGGTTTTTGTAGCGTTTTGATATTTCTTCAATAGTTAGTGAAAATTTTGGATGGCTTGTAGATTTCAGCACTCAACTGGCCCGACTGGCTAGTGGTAAAAAAATGTTTTCATGAAGACTGTAAGAGAACTTCAGATTTGGGAAAGTACCAAATAATTATAGCTATTTTAGCTATACATAACTATATTTAGCTATACATGTTGGTAATTTCTACCCAAATTTCCTCCATTTCCTAAAGTTATGTTTGAGTACAGGATTACAACTCTCGGACTTTACCTATCTTTGCTTTTTATTCCCCTGTAATCGGAGATTCTGGGGCATATAGTTTTTGGTCTGTCTATCTGTTTCTCTGTCTGTTTGTCTGTTTGTTTGAATGGTACATGTAAGTGATAGGGCTTTGATATTTCACATGTGTATTCCTTGTCACATTAGATTTTTCCATTGATTCCAACATTTTTTAATCCAGTAACCCTGACCTTGACCTTTCACATACATAACAGAGAATGAAGTTTATACTAACAAAGATGCCACTGGGGGCATTCATGTTTCGCAGACACAGGCTTTATTTACTTTTGACCTACTTTTTAAAAACTTTAACATTGGGCATAATTTGAATGGTATGTGATAGGGCTTTGGTATTTCACATGTGTACTACTTATGACATGACCTTTCCATTGATAAAATCATTCTTTACCTTTTGACCTTGACCTTTGACCTACTTTAAAAAAAACTTTAACATAGGGCATAACTTTTGAATGGTAAGTGATAGGGCTTTCATATTTCACATGTGTATTACTTGTGACATGACCTTTCCATTGATACTAATATTTTTATGCCCCCGGAATCAAAGATTCGGGGGCATATAGTTTTTGGCCTGTCCGTCTGTTTGTCTGTTTGTCTGTTTATCTGTTTGTCTGTTTGTCTGTTTGTCTGTCTGTTTGTCCGAAAAACTTTAACATTGGACATAACTTTTGAATGGGAAGTGATAGGGCTTTCATATTTCACATGTGTATTCCTTGTGACAAGACCTTTCCATTGATACCAAAATTTTTGACCTCGTGACCTTGACCTTGACCTTTGACCTACTTTTCAAAAACTTTAACATTGGGCATAACTTTTGAATGGGAAGTGATAGGGCTTTCATATTTCACATGTGTATTCCTTGTGACAAGACATTTCCATTGATACCAAAAGTTTTGACCTCATGACCTTGACCTTGACCTTTGACCTACTTTTCAAAAACTTTAACATTTGGCATAACTTTTGAATGGTAAGTGATAGGGCTTTCATATTTCATATGTGTATTCCTTGTGACAAGACCTTTCTATTGATACCAAAATTTTTGACTTCGTGACCTTGACCTTTGACCTTTTAACCCAGTGACCTCACATACATGTACTTAACAGAAAATAGTGTTCATACTAACAAAGATGCCACCGGGGGCATTCGTGTTTCACAAACACAGGCTTTATTGACCTTGAGCTTCTACTTACTGAACAGAAAATAATGTTAAGATACCTGTCAACTCTCCAGCATTTCGCGGGAGACTCCTGCGTTTGAACCTTATCTCCCGCGTTCGCATTCCTCCCGCGAGGGAGACCGAAATCTCCCGCATTTCGATCCTGTCGCCCAATTCCTCCCTCCTTTTCAAGCATAACCTAAGAAAGATAAGTGTAGCGACTTTTCGAAGTTCGGAATTTTGTACTTCGTAGAAAAGTAAAGTTTGTTTACAATACGAACGATGCCAGGTGTTTGTTTTACAATTAGTACAAAGCATGTCAATATTTTACTTTACAGAGTAAGCGTTGTATAAAAGTATTCTAGTCAAAAACGACAAGCAAAAATATGTTTCAAAAATCAAATTCATGTTTAGTTCAATAGAATATATGTTCTTATTGAGCGACCAGAAATTGACGCTCTCAGTCAGAGGAAATATGAGCTGACGTTATGATGGTCTCTCTTTTATATTCTAAATTGTTTCAAAATGAGTTTCCAAATTTATTTCAAAACAACATGATTCTTTTTAATTGACTGAAATCGGTCGGCCATCTTTTGATATCTTTTGTTCGTACCAGTGTTTTTTCTCCTTGTTTTGGGACCGAATCACTGCCCCTTCCCAATGCCAAATTACCTCTAATCACTCTGAAATTCCCAAATAGGAATGATGAAAAAATTGCATGAGAAAGAAATACTGCCCATCTGGAAGTCAGCACAAAATGTCCATGTGCATTTTTATTTTCTATTCATCACTTGTTCAGTTCAAGCAGATCAATGGATCATAAGGAGTGTTGATATAATATGATACTTAAGGGTTCGACTTTGGTGATAGTTTGTACATAATTGTATAAAAAAATTTCAAATCTCAGCAGTTTTCCCAAAAGGGACAGGCACCTTCCCCAAAATCAATAAAAAGAAACCTGGAACTTACGTTTAACATCATTATATTTCACAAGTGCTTGATGAAGCCTGGCAGTTGCTTTTTTTTTCAAGTTTCAACAGCTCTTCAACTATTTTTTTTTGAAAGAAACACGACTTATTTAACTGTAAATTACGGCTTTATTTCTCTATTTTCTGTATTACCAAACTTTGACCAAAAACAAAATAAGCAATGATATGATAATAATAACATAAGCTGTGTCTTGTTTAAGTGTCGTTTCTGTAAAAATAATGAAATTTATAAAAGGATTAAGTATTGCAATAAATCGCAATATAAATGTTGTATCCCAATATATCGCAATATGTTTTTAGCTCGCTGGGACGAATGTCCGGAGAGCTATTGTCATACCCCCGGCGTCTGCGTCTGCGTCTGCGTCTGCGTGCGCGTGCACAAAAACTTTAACCTTGCTTATAACTTTTAAACCAATACAGATTGGGCTTTCATATTTCACATGTGCATTCCTTGTGACAAGACCTTTCCATGGATACCAAAATTTTTGACCTTGTGACCTTGACCTTGGAGATTGACCTACTTTTGAAAAACTTTAACCTTGGCCATATTTTTGGAATGGTAAGTGATAGGGCTTTGATATTTCACATGTGTATTCCTTGTGACAAGACCTTTCCATGGATACCAAAATTTTTGACCTTGTGACCTTGACCTTGGAGATTGACCTACTTTTGAAAAACTTTAACCTTGGCCATATTTTTGGAATGGTAAGTGATAGGGCTTTGATATTTCACATGTGTATTCCTTGTGACAAGACCTTTCCATGGATACCAAAATTTTTGACCTTGTGACCTCGACCTTGGAGATTGACCTACTTTTGAAAAACTTTAACCTTGGTCATATTTTTGGAATGGTAAGTGATAGGGCTTTGATATTTCACATGTGTATTCCTTGTGACAAGACCTTTCCATGGATACCAAAATTTTTGACCTTGTGACCTTGACCTTGGAGATGATTGACCTACTTTTGAAAAACTTTAACCTTGGCCATATTTTTGGAATGGTAAGTGATAGGGCTTTGATATTTCACATGTGTATTCCTTGTGACAAGACCTTTCCATGGATACCAAAATTTTTGACCTTGTGACCTTGACCTTGGAGATGATTGACCTACTTTTGAAAAACTTTAACCTTGGCCATATTTTTTGAATGGTTAGTGATAGGGCTTTGATATTTCACATGTGCATTCCTTGTGATAAGACCTTTTTTATTGTTGTTGTTGCAATTTACATATGGTTGCCACCGGCGAGCTATGTTGTCATTCTGACAAGTCTGGTTTGGTCTGCAATACCCAGCCCTAGACACCATTTCCTCTGAATTTTCTCTATTTTTTAGGTTCTTAAAAAATTAATTGAACATTATTTGTACCTTATATTCATTTTGGCTAATTAAACAACTAGTAGAGCTTCAATCTCGTCAGGGACTTCTGGTTTTACAGTACATAATTTTCTATTTTCAGCCTTTTTGATTATTGGGGTACAAAAGCAATGGATTTCCTAGGATCAGTAAGAGATTTATGTACAGTTGTTACAAAGGCTGCTGAGAAGGCGGCAGAAAAGGAGAGCACAAGAAAAGGAGCACACGGAGATAGCTTTGTTCGAGAAAGCAATTATACTGAGACCATAATGAAGTACTCAGAATTATTTTTCCTATCACCAAAGTAAGTTGTAAAAGGGGGGGGGGGGGGGGGGGGGGCGGGGGTGATATTTGTATATTTTGAGCTACTTTTCCAGAATTACTGGGCAGACTTCACGACACTTGGTAGGTACTGTAAACGACTTTTTATTAGCGAGGACTTTATTTTCGCGTAATTTTGCGAGCTTGATCAAACGCGAAAATAATGTCCTCGCTAATAAAAAGTCCAAAAGATAAAATGTAGATCAAATTTGACAAATTTCAAAAGCGTCTTATTTTCCCTTTCCAGTAGAATTAATTACCCTAATTAGACAACGGACAATCATACGCGTCGATGTTTGGGGTGTTTGAATTATAAACAAAGCAATTAATCAATTAGCCTTAACTACCTAGACAAACAATATACTAAAGAACTGTAAAATCTTTCAGAAGAAATAATCATGGCGCATTTCTTTATATTTCTGATCATCCCGTTTTCAAGAATTTTCAATAAGAGATGAAAAGTAAACAAATAACTTCTTTATACAAGATTAGTAGGCAAAGATATGACGATACGAAACGTTTAATTTCAGCTTATTTAAAGTAAGCATTTCAGCAATTACATGTAATAGAGGGTGATTAGGAAATGAAATACACCTATACAGAAAAAAAGAACTAATGAAAATATTCAGATGATGAGCTCGCGAAATTAAAGTCACGCGAATTAATCTGTCATCGAGATCTCGCGAAAATAAGGTCACGCGAATATAAAGTCGTTTACAGTATGATAATGAAGCACTTAAGGTCCCCTACAAGTGTTGTTGCTTTTTAGCTCACCTTTCAAAGTGTGGTGTCCGGCGTCTGTCCGTTGACTGTTGTCCATCTGTCTTAAAGTTAAACTTTTCACATTCCGACTTCTCTGGAACCATGGAAGAGATTTTGATGAAACTTTGTAGGAATGAAGTATTCATATTCCCCTATAATTAGTACAACTACAAGTGTTGCTTTTCGTCTGGATCTATCAAGACGCAGCTCCACCACAGGTAAAAGTAGGTCAATGGGGGGCACCCTCCTTTGACATACTTTTTCTTCAGAACTGAGGCACATATGGACAAACCTAAAGGATGGATGTCTCAACAAGTGTTGTTGTTTTTGGTTCCTGTCTGAAGTCAAATATTTTATGTATTTTCAACGTCTTTTTTGCTCAACTGAGCTGTGTCCAACCGTGCGTCTAGTGTAAACTTTTTACATTTTCAACTTCTCCTCTGCAACCGCAACACAGAATTTCATGAAACCTTACCAGAAGCAAGAACTCAAGGTCCTCTACCAAGGTTGTGTTTTTTTGGGTACCTGTAAAATGCGAAACAAAACAAAATGGAAACAAAACAAAATTAAGCAAAACGAAATGAAATGAGATGAAACGATACGAAATGAAACAAAACGAAATTGAAACAAAATTTACTGGTTAGTTTTTTATTTTAAATAATTAAATATGAAAAGGAATTAAGTATAAGTAAATCCATATTTCAGAAAGAAAGCTTTCAAAACAGGTATCTTTCCCCCCCCCCCCCCCCCCCTGCAAAAAACCCCAGTAAAATTTAATTTCGTTTTCGTTTTGTTTCTGTTTCGATTCTTTTTGTTTCGCATTTTACAAGTACTGTTTGTTGTTCCGATCTGTCAACAAATATGGCTGATGAGTGCTCTGATTGGCTAATGTGTTCTTGATTTCTCCTCTGAAACTGCAGCACAGAATTTCATGAAACCTTACAGGAAGCAAGTACTCAAGGTCTCCTACCAAGTTTGTGTTTTTCGTGCCAATCCATCAACAAATATGGCTGCTGAGGGCTCTTATTGGCTGACATGTTTTCGACTCTAACCCTATATCTCCTCTGTGCAACTGCTGCATGGAATTTCATGAAACCTTACATGAAGGAAGTACACAAGGTCCTTTACCAAGTTTTTTGTTTTGATTAGTCAACAAATATGGTCGCCAATGGCTCTGATAGGCAGATGAATTTTTAACTTCTTCTCTGCAACCACTGCACAGAATTTCAAGAAAATATTACAAGAGGCAAGCACTAAAGGTCTTCTACCACGTTTATGTTTTTCATGCCGAATACAAATATGGCTGCCGAGGGCTCTGATTGGCTGATGCATTTTCAACTTCTCTGCAACCACTGCATAGAATTTCACAAAACCTTAAGGAAGCAAATACTCACGGGCCTTCTACAAATTGTCCACCATCATTCTTTTGTCTGTCACACTTGGATGTCACACCCTACATAAAAGTGATTCCTAAGTGTCGCTATGTTTCACAGGCAACACATGCATTCCCAGAAATTATTTTTTTCTCCATTTGTCAGCTTTTTATGCACATTTAAATCATTTGAATACCGTTAATTTCATTTTAACCCCAAATTTTTTTCTTCCATTTTCATTTTTAGCTGGCAGTGACGAAAAAGTCCGGAGAGCTAATGCCATACCCTCGATGTCATCTGTAGACAAAACTTTAACCTAGGCTATATCTTTTGAACAATAAGGGGTAGGGATTTCACATGTAGATACCCAGTGACAAGACCTTTCATTTGAGACCATGGCCTTTGTCCTAGTGACCTTGACCTTGGACTTTGACCTATTAGCTCGACTGCACTTTAGTGCAAAAGAGCTATTGCAATACCCCCGGCGTCCGCGTCCGCGTCCGCGTCCGCGTCGTCCCAACTAGATGATAAGGTAAATGTTAAGATTACACATTTACCTTTCCTATATTCATATTCTGTTGGTTTTTTTTTTGTTGCAAATGTTTAATTATACATCATTTAATATATCCAGATGAGGATATAGCCCCGGGGGTTGGGATTTTTAAAATTATTTCAAATGATAAGGCAAATGTTGAGATGATAAGGTAAATGTTAAGATAGCAATAAAGTCTTTAAAAGCCAATATTGAGCAATGTATAAGTGCTACATGTACCAAACTTACATATTTGATGTATCTTTGATCAAACTTTCAAAAAATGACCTTGACCTACTTTTTTCCGCTTGAATGATTTTGCCTTTAAAAGCCAATATTGAGCAAAGTATAAGTGCTACATGTACCAAACTTGCATATTGGATGTATCTTTGATCAAACTTTCATAAAATGACCTTGACCTACTTTTTTCCGCTTGAATGATTTTGCCTTTAAAAGCCAATATTGAGCAAAGTATAAGTGCTACATGTACCGAACTTGCATATTGGATGTATCTTTGATCAAACTTTCACAAAATGACCTTGACCTACTTTTTTCCGCTTGAATGATTTTGCCTTTAAAAGCCAATATTGAGCAAAGTATAAGTGCTACATGTACCGAACTTGCATATTGGATGTATCTTTGATCAAACTTTCACAAAATGACCTTGACCTACTTTTTCTGCTTGAATTATTTTACCTTTAAAAGCCAATATTGAGAAAAGTATAAGTGCTACATGCACCAGACTTGCATATTGGATGCATCTTGGGTTAGACTATTGAAATATGACCTTGACCTACTTTTTCCGCTTCAGTGATTTTGCTTTAAATTGGCAATATTGAGCTAACTATAAGTGCTACATGCATCAGACTTGCATATTGGATGCATCTTGGGTTTGACTATTGAAATCTGACCTTGACCTACTTTTTCTGCTTCAGTGATTTATGATGTGATATATGTTGTTGCCTGAGAAAGGGAGTTTAAATAAATTGGCTGTCATGAGAGATATTATGCTATGCAGTCGAGCATTAGGTGACTCTGGCAACTATTTTTTTTCAAAAACTTTGACCTGGGCTATATCTCTTGAACTATACAGGATAGGGGTTTAATATTTCACATGTAGATACCTTGTGACAAGACCTTTCTTTAATGTGAGATCATAACCTTTGTCCTATTGACCTTGACCTTGGGCTTTGACCTACTTTTCATTAACTTTAACCTGGGCTATATCTCTTGAACTATAAGGGGTAGAGCTTTGGTATTTTACATGTAGATACCTTGTGACAAGACCTTTCATTGACCATGACCTTTGACCTAGTCACCTTGACCTTGGACTTTGACCTACTTTTCAAAAAACTTTAACCTGGGCGACATCTTTTGAAACCAAAAGGGGTAGGGCTTTTACTGTATATTTCACATGTAGATACCTTGTGACAAGACTTTTCATTTGAGACGGTAACCATGACCTTTGACCTAGTGACCTTGACCTTGAACTCTGACCTACTTTTGAAAATTTAGTTTGAATGGTCTTTATCTCTTCAACCATGTCAACTATAAGGGAAAGGAATTTTATGTTTTATGCATAAAGACTTTTCATTGAGACCATGTTCTTTGACCTAGTCACCTTGACCTTGGACTTTGACCTACTTTTCAAAAAAATTTAACCTGAGCTATATTTCTTGATACCAAAAGGGGTAGGGCTTTTATATTTCACATGTAGATACCTTGTGACAAGACCTTTCATTTGGTACCATAACCTTTTTTTTTTTTTTTCTTTTATTAACCCAGCAACATATCTATACAATAGGATAACCGGAGATGGGCAGCTCCGACTTTATCCTTTACAGGAGTACATGTAACAAAATCATGGTATGAAAAAATACTGACATAGATAACATTTTTTCTTTCTACATATTTTCTACAACTGATTTCAAAATGTTCAATATATTGTAACTACTTTTACTTTCAATGATAATTTCAATTTCTATTTTTTATGCATTTTAAAACCAAATAAACATTTCTACAGCTCTACTCGATTCTTTTTTCTGGTATTTAATTAAATTTCTTTCTTTCCATATAATCCATTTACAAACAAAAATGACAATGTTACCCACTAGAATAATGTTTGTTCTACCTTTTTGAAATCCTAAAATCAATGCACATGGAGTAAAATTAAATTCGTCAAAATTTTCGAGTTTGATGTTCTTGAAAAATTGATGTACATATGATGAATATTCTTTAATAATTTCACATTCAAAAAACAGATGCAACAAAGTTTCGTCATACATTTTACAAAAGTGACATTTTCCGTTAGATTTTCTCATTCTTTTTTAAACGATCTTCTGTGTATATTATCATGTGAAGACATTTCCATTGAAAATCCTTAATCTTATTGGATAGTGGAGATATGTGCAAATTAAGCCAAATTTCATTCCAATCTATATATATTCCAAATTTCGAACTCCATATTTTTTCATATTTTGCAGATTTTTCTTTTAAAATAATCTTTTTAAAGAGCTTCATATTAATCTTTTTGACCACCTTATGCAACTTCACTATACTCAGATTTTCGATGAAAATGTTGTTTTGAACATTACTATGGCATGAAAACATGTAAATTTGAACTGCTTTTTTCAATTTGATCCATTCTGAAATCCAATTTCGCTTATCAACCAAAGTGCCATAAATTTCGTCTTCTCTTTTTATGTTTTTATTAGAATCTACTATGTCTTTTACCTTTTTCATATTACTTTTTGCAAAAGAACTTATCATCAACAGTTTGTTATTGAACTTAATATTGTGGTTTCCAAATAGATTTTCTTCCATTATTTCTTTTCTGGGTATTTTACTTATAAAAAAAGACCATGAACTTATCATTTCTTTGTAAAATTGTGGCAAAAATTTATGTTTATCCCTTGTAAACACGAGCATTCACAAATGAAAAATGATGTTTCAAAGTCCTTATCTAACATCTTAAGGTAATGTTTTCCAATAGAATTCCAAGTTTCATCTGGCGCATGTATCAATCTGTATATTGTATTAACATGTTTTAATCTGACATACATTTCTACGTCAATCATACTTAAACCACCTTCAGTCACTTCCAAACAACAAACATTTCTCTCAATTTGATTAGTTTTATTTCCCCACAAAAAATCCCACATTAATAAATTAATATCATTGGAGTATTTTTTTGGAATTCCATTTATCTCAACTTCATATCCTATAACTGATAATATCAGGCTTTTAAGTATTAATACTTTACCTTTAAATGTGAGATTTCGTGTTTTCCAAACTTGCATACATGATTTGATTTTAACTAATAGTTTTCTCCAGATTTCATCTTTGTTGATATTATAACCATGCGAAATTCCTAAAGTTTTAACATTATTCTTTGTCCATGATATATCCGTGAAAATTGGTTCTTTTCCCTTCCATGTACCTATATATAATCCTAGTGTCTTTTTATAATTAATTTTTGCACCCGATGCTTTCTCATATTTTTTAAGTACCAAAAAGCTTTCTTTTATTGAATGTTCTGTCCTATTGAATAATTGTGTATCATCCGCAAACAAGTTGATTTTAGCTTCCTTATTTTCCGGTAAAGTCAACCCTTTTATTAATGAATTTCCCCTTATGGCACATGCTTATGGTTCAGCTTGAATGATGTAAATCAGGGGTGAAATCGGACAACCTTGTCTGGTAGATCTGCTGATTGGAAAATATTTCGACATAAATCCATTTGTCAATATACAAGTTTTAGCCTTATTTGTCAACATTTTCATCCATAACCTAAATTTTTCACCAAAATTAAATTTTTCAAAACACAAATCAACCCAATCCCATTAAACCCTATCAAAAGCTTTCTGTTGGTCAAGAAATATAATAGAGCCCCTTAAATGAGTGTTATCTGTGTATTCAATTATGTCTTGAATAAGTCGATTCGAGTCTTGAATGTTTCGCCCCGGAACGAATCCTTTTTGATCTGAGTGGATGATAGTCGGAATTACTTTTTTCAATCTTGATGTTAAAACCTTAGCAATAACTTTATAATCTGTATTCAACAACGTGATTGGACGCCAATTTCTTATATCTTCTCGCTCTCCATTCTTAAATAAAAGAGAAATTATACCCCTATTTTGTGTATGACCTAATTCATTTTTTTGAAAAATTTCCTTGAATACTTCTGTAAGTTCATTTTTTATCAAATACCAGTGCTGCTTGTAGAACTCGGAGACAATTCCATCTTCACTTGGAGATTTGTTTATTTTAAGACTGTCAATTGCTTTTTAGCTCACCTGAGCCAAAGGCTCAAGTGAGCTATTGTCATAGTGTGGCGTCCGGCGTCCGGCGTCCGATGTCCGTCCGTCCGTCGTAAACTTTTAACATTTTCAACTTCTTCTCAAGAACGGCTGAAGGGATTTTGATGAAACTTGGTATGCATGAAGTACTAAAGGTCCTCTACCAAGTTTGTTCATTTCGGCTTGATCCCTTCAGGGGTGGATCCAGGGCGGGGTCAAATAGGCCCCAGAGGGTACCCCTCTTCAAAAATCTTCTTCTCCAGTTCCACTGAATGGATTGAAAAACTAATTATGTCTCCCCTCCAACGGGGAGGAGACATATTGGTTTTGCCTTCGTCGTCTGTCTGTCTGTCCGTCTGTCCGTCTGTCACACATCGTGTCCGGGCTATATCTCCTGAACCGTTTGCCCGATCACTTTCATATTTTAGTATGTTGTTGCTTATGACCCGAAGGTTTCACATCACCTTGACCCAAGGTCATGTGACCAAGGTCATGGTCACTTACTGCATTTTTAATGAAATTATGCATACATTCCTGTCCGGGCTATATCTCTTGAACCGTTTGCCGGATCACTTTCATATTTTAGTATGTTGTTGCTTATGACCCGAAGGTTTCACATCACCTTGATCCAAGGTCATGTGACCAAGGTCAAGGTCACTTAGTGCATTTTTAATGAAATTATGCATACATTCCTGTCCGGGCTATATCTCTTGAACCGTTTGCCGGATCACTTTCATATTTTAGTATGTTGTTGCTTATGACCCGTAGGTTTCACATCACCTTGACCCAAGGTCATGTGACCAAGGTCAAGGTCACTTAGTGCATTTTTAATGATATTGTGCATACATTCTTGTCCGGGCTATATCTCTTGAACCGTTTGCCGGATCACTTTCATATTTTAGTATGTTTTTGCTTATGACCCGAAGGCTTCACATCACCTTGACCCAAATCCAAGGTCACTTACTACATTTTTAATGAAATTGTAGATACATTCTTGTTTAGGCTTTATCCCTTGGACTGCATACTGGATTGCTTTCAAGTTTAAGAATGTATTTAGTCATGACCAAAAGGTTTCACCTGGACCCATGGTCATTTGATCAAGGTCAAAGTTACTAAGTACGTTTTAATGAAATTGTACATGCTATCCCATTGGGGCTGTATCTCTTTTAACTTTTTATCAGATCACCGTCATATTTTAGTATGTTGTTGCTTATCACGTAAAGGTTTCACATCACGTTGACTCAAGGTCATGTGACCAAAGTCAAGGTCAATTAGTATATTTTAAATGAAATTGTATTTGTTACATGTATTATGTCTAGGCTTAATCTTTTGAACCGTGATCGGATCACGTCATATTTTAGTGTGATGGTGCTGATGACCCAAACGTTTCACACCTCCTTGATCCAAGGTCATATGACTAAGGTCAAGTATTACATTTTTTAATGAAATTGTAAATGCTATTGAGTCTGGGCTATATCTGTGGAATCGTATACTGGATCACTCTTATACTATAGTATGCTGTTGCTCAGGATTGGAGGCTTTCTTATCATCTTGACCCAAGGTCATGTGCCCAAGGTCAAGATCATTTAGTTCTTTGTAATGAAATTGTACGTACTAATATTGTCTGGGCTATATCTCCTGAACTCTTCTTACAATTGTTTTCATATTTTAGTATGTTGTTTCTAAGGACTAAATGTTTCTTATCACATTGTCCCAAGGTCACATGGTTAAGGTAGCTTCTTACTTTGGTAATGAAATTGTATATGCTAAGCATGTCCAGGCTGAAATTGTCTATGCTAATAATGTTTAGGCTTTATATTTTGAACTGTGTATCTAATCACTAATTCAGTTTTTTGTTGCTCATGATCCATACAATGTTAAACGTCTTCAAATTCAATAGCATCATTTAAAAGCAGATAAGTTTGCAGCATGGACCAGACATGCATGTTTCGGGTACTTAACCCTCGTCAGTGAGTGTAGGTTTCAGATCACCTATATCCAAGGTCATGTGACCAAAGTCAATTTCTTTAAATATGCTTATAATGAAATTGTATATGCCAATCATGTTTGGGCTTTACCTCAAACAATGTAATGAATCACTTTCATGTTTTAGTATGATGTTGCCCATGACTCAAAGGACATCATTTTGCATTTTGGCCTAAGGTCAAAGTAACTTAGAGGGAGGGGGGAGACATCTGTTTTTTTATGAAAAACATTTTGTTTAATTGTATCTAAGTGATCTAGAAGGATGTACGATTCAAGTTTGTTCATTTCGTTAAAATCCAATAACTAATTTTTGACGCGTTTTTGACGTCTTTTTCGACATTGCATTTTTAATGCAAAAATTGATATTTCTCTTAATATTTTCTTTCTTATTGAAAAATTCTGCTCCAGTTTAGTTTAATTTAGCCATTTTTAAGCAAAGGAATGCTTTAGTGAAAGAATTTTGCTGAAAGGTTTATTTTTGAATTTTTAATGATTTTTTTAATACTGTAAAAAAGGAAGGGAGGATGGTCATTTTCATCATTTTTGGCATTTTATGGTTCTTCCCATGAATGATTGTTTTAACATTTATCATATTTACTGTAAGGAATGTAACAGTGAAAGAATTTTCTCAATATCTTGACTTTTAGATTTTTAATGATTTCTTTAATACTGTAAATAGGCATGTTTTCTTTGTCAATGAGTCCCAAGGTAGCGAGTTCAAATCCCGGCTGGGCCTTAAAAATTTTTTTTCTTTATTTTTCATTTTTCATCCATATTTTAAGCTTTGAATGCTATTTTTAACTTACCTGAATAATTTTAATGCCATTTTTGCCACTTTTTGAACTTTAGAATTTTTTATGAAGTTTGGCATTTTCTCCATATTAATTTCCCTTGGGTTCATATTGATATTTTGAAACCTATATCCTAGGTAAAATTAAATTAATGAATGCTTGTGTGATAGCATTTTTGATTAACAACATGTACAATTTGAATTTATAATAATTCTTGTATTCTATAGAGTATAAAAAAGGGGGGGGGGGTCAAAATTTCTGTAACAACATCTGCTGACAGATTTTTTTTTCTATTAGATGATATAATAAGAACTGGACAAAATAATATTTTTTTTCTAATTGGCTTGTATATTAATGAACTAATCGGAGTAAATACTAATCTTTCTTTCATTTACTCCATCTAACAGTGGTTTTCTGCACTTAATATTTCTTAAGGATGACATCCTATCTGATGCCTCTTTAGGTTGTCCATCCTTTCCCCGAAAGAGAGAGATGTTAGGGTGCTCTTATTATTTTTCTTTAACTATTTCTTTTAATAACTTAGTAAATATATGATCTTCTGCACTCATTTATTGCATGTTTGTCAGATTAAGTTACTCAATTCTTTTATATACATTATTTGCTATAACTTTATTTATATATATTTTTTTTTTATATTTTAATCTAGATATGCTGTGCGTGCACATAGACCCAAGGATTGTGGGTTCAAATTCAGGCACTGGCATCCCAATTTTTTTTCTTCATTTTTTGCATTTTGCAAGCTTTTTAAGCACTTTTAAATCATCTGAATACAAAAAAAACCTTCTTTTTTCTTTTTCCATTTTCATTTTCTCCATTTTGCACACTCATTTATTGCATTTTACTTTTTTGGAATTTTTATG
Organism: Pinctada fucata; assembly: GCA_028142955.1. Classification (NCBI taxonomy): domain Eukaryota; kingdom Metazoa; phylum Mollusca; class Bivalvia; order Pterioida; family Pteriidae; genus Pinctada; species Pinctada fucata. The sequence goes on along the minus strand of AP027105.1, from coordinate 24,728,798 downwards.
ATATTTTTTTTAATTATTTATGGCATATGGACCAAAAAATTCTGACTATGGCTCTGGCTCTAACATTATTCAATGTCAGTATGTTCAGAGTGTGCATGGATATCAGGTGAGCGTTGTGCCCCCCTGGGGCTCTTGTTTAATTTCCTCTTCTGTGAGATCTTGTTCAATTTCATGCTTACTTTCATCTGAGATCTTAACATTTACGTAGTTTATAAGTTCCCTAGCCGACGTCTCATCCCAACCCTCTGTAGAGAATAGTTTCGAGTAGAAATTTACTTGCTCTTTAAGTATCTTATCTATATCTGATGAAAAAGATCCGTCTTCACATTTTATTTTAACCCATTCTTTTTGTTTCGATCTTTTCTTTTCAAGATTAAAAAAGAATTTTGTTGATTTTTCTCCCTCTTCGTATGATTTTATTCTAGATTGAACCCGAGCTGCATTACATTTTTTTTCGTGATAATCCTTAACTATTTTCTCTAATTGCTCTCTTTTATGACTTGTATTATTATCGTCTTCATCTAGAAGCTCCAATTCCTTTTCTATCCTTTGTATTTCTTTTTCTTTAACATTCATCGATTTACTTATCTGTATAGTTGAATTCTTTATTTTCCATTTTGTTGCTTCCCACCACTCTCTCTTGTCTTTGTATTTATTTTTTTCTCTTATCCAAGATTTCCAAAACGACTGAAAAGTTCCTTTAAATCTCTCCGATTCAATTATTTTTGCATTCATTTTCCAATATCCAGGTCTATACCATAACTTTTGACAAAGTGACCTTGACCTTTATTTTTTATAAAATTGCTGTTTTACCATCAAGAACCTGCATGGCAAGCAATGTAGTCTTTTGACAAGTCTTATTTTTCAGATGTGGTGATTCTTCAAAAAAAGAGCTCTTTATCAGAAAGAAACGTGTTGGCTGTATTCCAGATGTACGATTTTACAGATATGATGGTATAAATGGAGTTATGGAAGAAGAGATAGTCTTTTTGATACAGGTAATTCAAACAAGATTAGAGCAAGTGTTTTCTGAATGTAGAATTATATTAGATCTGAACCGTTCTATGACTCACTCAATGTCAGACCCTGTACTACTGCTACACTCACTCAATGTCTGTACTATGGCAACAATCACTCAATGTCTGTACTATGGCAACACTCACTCAATGTCTGATCTATAGCAACACTCACTCAATGACTGTACTATGGCTACACTCACTCAATGTCTGTACTACTGCTACACTCACTCTATGTCTGTGATATGGCAACAATCACTCAATGTCTGATCTATAGCAACACTCAATCAATGTCTGTTCTATAGCAACACTCACTCAATGACTATACTATGGCTACACTCACTCAATGTCTGTACTATGGCTTCACTCACTCAATGTCTGTACTACTGCTACACTCACTAATATCTGTAGGGGCAATCCGGGTAATTCCGGACGTGGGGTAAATCCGGACGGAAATAAGAATACAGTTTTATAACATTCAAAACATAGAATAAAATTAATTTATGCTCTGTCTTTCCTTATTCAATCAGTTCTTAAAGATGTTATATATTTCACAATTAGAAAATTGAAAAATCAAAGAAAGATTTTGCAATTGAAAGTTCGTTTTAGATTATCACGTGTATCTACTTTCGCTTCTCATGAATACTTTGGTGGGAAATACAGAATAATACGGGTTTGAAAGTGTCCTCTTTTTATACCAAAACGTCCCAACTTACACAATCATATTTATTTCAATTAACAAATACTAAAAAGTTGTACTGTTTTTAACTATTAAACTAAAAATTTCAGTAGATATGTTACTTTTACAGAAAATTTTTACACGAATACAATTGTCCGGAATTACCCTATCTAAAAAATAATGATCGGGAAATTCCAGACACCGTGTTTTTATCTTTATATTTTAACAAGGTTCTGCTTCCTGATAAGTAAAATTGTCCCATAAAAATCGATTTTTGGTTCTAGTGGTCATGCATTGAATTCATTTTAATAAAGCGAAGACAATTTAAATTTACTGAAAGATATTCAACATCAATTAATTCAACCCCCCCCCCCCCCCCCCAATCAGACAGAGAAGTAAATTTCACGTTTTTGAGGTGCCGCAGTAGCTTTGAACAATACTTCGCTCCTCTCACACGTTGTTTTTGTAATCATATCTAACCAACATGTGAGACGGGAGAAATACTGATACTAAGATGGGCGAACCCAGAGCGAGAAGCTTTACCTTGGGGATCCGTCCGAAGTGCCATTTGGGTAGATGGGGGGGGGGGGGGGGTCACCCTCTCCTGTCGTTAATTCTTCCCGTAAATTTTCACCTTTTCACCCATCTAAAGCAACAACTGAACTCCCCTTTAAATGTGCGGATCCAGAATTTTTGGTCAGGGGGGTCCTGGCAAAGTTTTAGGAAGTCTACCTATCTTGTAGGTACATATATATATATCGGTGCACATGATTAGCATAGCGTAAACGAAGGAACCAGAACGGGTACCAGTCTAGCAGAAAAGGTGCCGAAGTTTTGAACAAAGATAGGTGACTAACTGAAAAATCACAACGGACATGCTGCACGCGCTGCATTTGCGATCTTGTGTATTGGCGAGCGTAGCGAGCCTGAAATTTTTTTGAGATATGAAATATTAATTTGTCTTGATTCGATCGAGATGATTATTTATAACATTGAATTTTTTACTCCTTATATCGGCGAGTGGAACGAGCTGCAATTTTTTTTTATTAATTCACATTTTGTCTATATTTCATGAGAATAAATAGATTAGAGACGTGTCATTGTCCCAAATAATCAGACATCTTAATATGACAAAACCTTGAAAAAAGATGAAGGAGGTTACATCCTATGAAGTGAGGGACTGTTGAAAATATGAGTTCCTGAGACCCAAGACAATTATATAAAATTCTTTAGCATGAACAAACTAAAATAATTAAGGAATTTTGCAGAAAAGAATAGTTTTGTATTTGTAAATGGCGAGCAAAGCGAGCCGAAATTTTAGATTTCAAAGCTCTGTCATGCATTTTTAGACCCATTTCAATTAGAAATGGGTCAAAGCTCCACCCACCTTCGAAAATCTCAGGGGGTGGTCTCCCCCCCCCCCCCCCTCTGGATCCGCGCATGCCTTTAGTCTTGGGCATTTCCCAATATTCTGGATAAAGACACTACATTAAGTCTATTAAAGAGACCCATGCATCGTCTGTCAAGTGGACCGTTGTAAAATACAAAACCCCTTCTTCCTATATGTACTTTGCATTGATTTCGGCCTTAGACGTGTTTGAGAGAGGGGGGGGGTTACGTGTATTCATGGGTTATGATTCTTCACTTTGAAAACAAAGCTGAACACACACCCAACCACCCACCCACCCCTTAACCCCAGTGACCCTCTAGGCCCGCGTTTGCAAGTGAATCCAGCATGTTTTGGGAAAACGTTGATAAATATAATTCAAGCTTATTCAAATTTATCAGGTTTTAAATGATGCTATTGAATTTAAAGACGTTTAACATCATACTAGTATATAGAAGACACATGTATATAAGTCTATAAAATATTTTTAAAAAATAAGAAGAAGAGCACAGTAATGTCCTCACACATGTAATCATTGAAAAAAATATTTTGTCTGGTCTTGCTCTCTCCTCCTCCTTTAGACTCCCTACCAGCTCCGCCCCTGGCCTAGGCGGCCATTAACCTTAGCACACCCTCCACTGAGAATCACGTACATGTATTCATCGATCCTGCTGCCGTTCTAAATAGTGATGTTTTGTGAATAAATGCTTTGTTGTACATATGGCGGACGAAGGGTGATCACAAGTTCACTAGTACATGTAGAAATAAAATTTATAAGACATTTCTACATCTTTATTTATTCTTTTCTTTGTTTTTTATTGGGGGGGGGGGGTTAAATTGTAATGTAGATATACTGGTCTTTGACTCGCATTTGCCACGATCCAAGGAGGGGGGGCATTCCATATTTAATCTGCCAATATTTAATCATAAACTGTAAATTTTATATCAATTTTTTTTTCATTTTGTTTCTTTTTCGTTTCGTTTGTTCCATTTCATTTCTAGATGCATTTCGTCTCTTGGTTTAAAGGGACCCTGCAGATGACCTGGTTCACAAAGAGGCTAACTAGTTGAACCTATATACCAAATAAATATGTAAAATATGTCATTCTGTCTAAAAAACCATGCTGTCCGGAATAACCCCTTAGTATGTCCGGAATTACCCCATATCAGCATTCCATTTTTCATTTGATTTTACTCCGAGTCCAGATGCTTAACCAATCAATGAGCTCGTTAGAACAACTCTTTGTGACCTCTATTTTTAGCTCTACTGGTCTCTGACCAGTCGAGCTTATGCGATACCCCGTCGTCCGGCGTCCGTCCGTCTGTCCGTCTGTCCGTCCGTCCGTCCGTAAACAATTCTTGTGCTCGCAACTCCTCTGAAACCATAGGAGATAGAAAGCTAATTTTTTTTGCATCTTACTTATTATGTGGTCTAGTTGTGCACCTGACATTTGGTTTCAGCCCCTGACCCCCAGGGTCTTAGAAAATGGGCGTGGTCATGAAAATCTATGAAATCTTGTGCTCGCAACTCCTCTGACACTATAAATGATAGAGACTTGATTCTTTTTGCAATATGATGGGTCTGTGGGCTAGTTGTGCACCTGATATTTTGTTTGAGCCCCTGACCCCCAGTGTCTTAGAAAATGGGTGTGGTCATTTTCTCTTATATAACTCTAGGTAATCTTGTGCTCACAACTCCTCAGACACTATAAATGATAGAGACTTGATTCTTTTTGCAATATGATGGGTCTATGGTCTAGTTGTGCACCTGATATTTTGTTTGAGCCCCTGACCCCCAGGGTCTCAGAAAATGGGTGTGGTCATTTTCTCCTATGTAACTCTATGTAATCTTGTGCTCGCAACTCCTCTGACACTATAAATGATAGAGACATGATTCTTTTTGCAATATGATGGGTCTGTAGTCTAGTTGTGCACCTGATATTTTGTTTGAGCCCCTGACCCCCAGGGTCTTAACAAAAGGGTGTGGTCATTTTCTCCTATATAACTCTATGTAATCTTGTGCTCGCAAATCCTCTAACACTATAAATGATAGAGACTTAATTCTTTTTGCAATATGATGGGTCTGTGGTCTAGTTGTGCACCTGATATTTTGTTTGAGCCCCTGACCCCCAGGGTCTTAGAAAAAGGGTGTGGTCATTTTCTCCTATATAACTCTATGTAATCTTGTGCTCACAAATCCTCTGACACTATAAATGATAGAGACTTGATTCTTTTTGCAATATGATGGGTCTATGGTGTAGTTGTACACCTGAGATTTTGTTTAAGCCCCTTACCCCCAGGGTCCTAGAAAATGGGTGTGGTCATTTCTCCTATATAACTCTATATGTAATCTTGTGCTCGCAACTCCTCTGACACTATAAATGATAGAGACTTGATTCTTTTTGCAATATGATGGGTCTGTAGTCTAGTTGTGCAACTGATATTTTGTTTGAGCCCCTGACCTCCAGGGTCTAAAAAAATGGGTGTGGTAATTTTCTCCAATATAAGTCTATGTAATCCTGTGCTCGAAACTCCTCTGACACTATTAATGATGGAAACTTCATTCGTTTTGCTATTTGATTGGTCTGTGGTCTAGTTGTGCACCTGAGATTTTCTTTGAACCTGTTAAACCCAGGGTCCTAGAAAATGGGTGTGGTCATTTTCTCCTATATAAGTCTTTGTAATCCTGTGATCGCAACTCCTTTGACACTATATAAATGATGGAAACATCATTCTTTTTGCAATATGATTGGTCTGTGGTCTTGTTGTGCACCAGTATTTTGTTTGAGCCACTGACCCCCAGGGTTCTAGGAAATGGGTGTGGTCATTTCCTCCTAGTATATAACTGTTTGTAATGTTGTGCTCACAACTCCTCTGACACTATAAATGATTGAGGCTTCATTCTTTTTGCAATATGATTGGTCTGTGTTCTTGTTGTGCATCTGATATTTTGTTTGAGCCCCCGATCCCCAGGGTCTTAGAAAATGGATGTGGTCATTTTTCCTATATAATTGTGCTCTCAACTCTTCAAAGCTATTTATGAATGTGAGTTGTTGTAATTCTAAATCAATATGATGGATATGTAGTTTTGTTATGTCATTGATACTTCATTTGAGCTAGCAGTCCCTGCCCTCTGGGATCTTGGAAAATGGGTGTGGCATTCCTTTTTTTTTATTGGATATTATGAATTATATGATTGATATTCTAGTTGCAGTCTATTGGATATTTTGTTTTCTTGTGCTACTTTTAATTTGTTAGAATGCCTACTCCCTTTGGTTTTAAAAAATGGAAATTGATGTGTATGTATCTTATTCACTTGTCAATGAGTAAATAAAAAACAAATATAAAACAAAACAACCAGGAGAGCTACAGTCTCGTCAGAGACTTCTGGTTATCATCGGGTTGCCCCTTTGGTGATTCCCTTTTTGGGATATAAATATTGCAAGAGGCGACTTCCCCATACAAAATCCGTCCGGAATTACCCGGATTGCCCCTACTATGGCAACAATCACTCAATGTCTGATCTATAGCAACACTCACTCAATGTCTGTTCAAAAGAAACACTCGCTCAATGACTGTACTATGGTTACACTCACTGAATGTCTGTACTACTGCTACACTCACTCTATGTCTTTACTATGGCTACACTCACTCAATGTCCGTACTATGGCAACACTCGCTCAATGACTGCTATGGCTACACTCACTCAATGTCTGTACTACTGCAACACTCACTCAATGTCTGTACTACTGCTATGCTCACTCAATGTCTGTACTATTGCAACACTCACTCTATGTCTGTACTACTGCTACACTCACTCAATGTCTGTACTATGGCAACACTCACTCAATATCTGTACTACTGCTACACTCACTCAATGTCTGTACTATCGCAACACTCACTCCATGTCTGTACTACTGCTACACTCACTCAATGTCTGTACTATGGCAACACTCACTCTATGTCTGTACTATGGCTGCACTCACTCTATATCTGTACTACTGCTACACTCACTCAATGTCTGTACTATCGCAACACTAACTCCATGTCTGTACTACTGCTACACTCATTCAATGTCTGTACTATGGCTACACTCACTCTATGTCTTTACTATGGCTACACTCACTCAATGTCTGTACTATGGCAACCAACACTCACTCAATGTCTGTACTACTGCTACATTCACTCTATGTCTGTACTACTGCTACACTCTCTTTATATCTGTACTATGGCTACACTCACTCAATGTCTGTACTAAGGTTACACTCACTCAATGTCTGTACTATGGCTACACTATAGCCATTATTGTATTAAAACAATTAAATTATCTATTAAAATACTTTTCTAGATACATCTTTTTAAAACTGTCTAATGTCGTACAATTTCTAAGATTTGGTGTTAAATCATTCCAAAGTGCACTCCAAGATATAACAAATGATCGTCTAAAATATTCAGTGCGCGCTCTGGGAATAAAAAGTAATGTTCTATCTATACTCTGTCTGGTTACTCTTCTATTCACCTCATGTCCATATTTAAAAACATCAAGGTTTATGTGATTAGGTTCCAAACTTGACCAATCGCATTCAAGCAGAGTGATATGTAACGTGTTATCATATCATATATTTATGAAATGGCTTAATGAAACTGCATAACGGGTGAATTATTATCATGTGATAAATGACCCTATATTAGATTTCATTGTCTGTGATGCATAGTTTTAATACAAGGACATTTTACTACATATTGTTTTCTTTTTAGATACAGTATTCAACATCTCAAATTTATGAAAAATTACTATGCATGTATATGTTTTTATTAGCTCACCTGAGCCATAGGCTCAAGTGAGCTATTGTCATAGTGTTGCGTCGTCCGTCGTCGTCGTAAACTTTTCACATTTTCAACTTCTTCTCCAGAACGGCTGAAGGGATTTTGATGAAACTTGGTAGGTATGAAGTACTCATGGTCCCCTACAAGTGTTAATGTTTTTCGTCCGGATCTGTCAACAGGTGGCGCCACCACAGCCAAAAGTAGGTCACGGGGGTACCCTCCTTTGACAAACTTCTTCTTCAGAACCGAAGCATGTATCGACAAACCGAAAGCATCAGGATGATCTAGAGAGATGTCTTAAGAAGTGTTGTTATTTTTGGTTCCACTTCGAAGTCAAATTTTTGACGCTTTTTTGACGTCTTTTCGGACTTAGTCAGAAATGCACATTTTTGCACTATTTCTTTAAATAACTCAATAAGTGTATGATTTTACACACTCATTTACTACATATTTATCATATTTAACTAACTTAATGCTTTGATATGTATTTTATGCTTAAATTTTATTTTTTTGATTTTTTATGAATTTTTTTCTTATGTAAAAAGGAAGGGGGGGGGGGTGATTTTCATACATTTTCTGCTTCTTTTCTATAACCACTCTTCAGATTGTCATGACAATTTGTAGGTATGAGGTACTCATGCATGGTACCCTAAAAGTGAAAGAATTTTGTCAAGATATCCACTTTTGGATTTTTAAGGAATATTTTTTAAGATTGTACATAGGAATAATGTATGTTTTCCATGCCCAATGGACCCATGGGGAGTGGCTTCAAACCCCGGCGGTACCCCAACAAAATTTTTTTCCCCTTTTTAGCTCACCTGAGCCATAGGCTCAAGTGAGCTATTGTCATAGTGTTGCGTCCATCGTCCGTCGTAAACTTTTCACATTTTCAACTTCTTCTCCAGAACGGCTGAAGGGATTTTGATGAAACTCGGTAGGTATGAAGTACTCATGGTCCCCTACAAGTGTTGTTGTTTTTCGTCCGGATCTGTCAACAGGTGGCGCCACCACAGCCAAAAGTAGGTCACGGGGGTACCCTCCTTTGACAAACTTCTTCTTCAGAACCGAAGCATGTATCGACAAACCGAAAGCATCAGGATGATCTAGAGAGATGTCTTAAGAAGTGTTGTTATTTTTGGTTCCACTTCGAAGTCAAATTTTTGACGCGTTTTTGAGAAATTGTCTCATTTTTATGTTCGATATTTAGCATGTATTGAATGTACATGCTAGAACATTGTTGTTCTTTAATTAGTATGACCGTTTATTTTGATCATTTATCGATAACGTTTCGAAAATGTCACCAAGGTGATACATTATTAGTTTGAGTAACATATATCAACTTTACATTCCAATTCGTGTAATAAACTGCAGCAAACACCGAATTACTGGTTTTGTCCCATTTTCCCCTATAGGTGTAACTACAGGAAAAAAAAAAATTCTTTGTATGATTAATCATTTAGCTCGATTTCGGTGACTTCAAATGCTTCAAAGCTTATAAATTTGTTCTTTTTGGCTTAGGACATCTTTGGCACGCATAAAAACGAAATAAAAAAGGGGGGTCATGCATGCCCTTTTTCTGCAAAATTCACTTTTTTACATGACCCCTTCTTCCGAATTGAAAATTTGTTAATTTTTATACATTTTCAAATCGATCTATTGATTACATAAAAGGCAAAATCATGTTCAAAACTCAATTTCTCCAGACAGCAGGGAATCATACATCGATTTAATGTGCTATTTTTAAATTTTCAATAGTTTTGACCAATGAGGTGACACCTTTTATTCAGCCCGGTTCACCAGTCAAAAGGGAAAAATGATTTCCTGTAGGTAGACCTGTAGAAATGTGATACCTTTAGTACTGCGATACATTTCAGGAGATACAGTGCAAACGGAATAGATTTTTATTTAATGTGCATTATACTTGGAACACTTTCATAAAGGTTATCATTCATGTACTTGGAACACTTGCATATACTTGTTATCATGTATAAAGTTTGCTCGAATTTCTTCTGTCTTAGACTGTCTTAGATGAAGTAACTTACGGACTGATTTCTTGAAGAAACGTCTAATGAGTAATCTCTTCCTCTGGATTTTGAGAATGCATAGGACATTTATATGAAATTCTTGAAATAAATAATTCAGTTCAGAGTTCCTGAAATCTTCCTATGAAATGTTGGACCACAGAAAGCTGTTGTTTAAATAGAGAAAATAAATTATTATTTACAACCATAAGCCACTGTGTTCGACATCTTGTATGTATAATATTTCTAGGAGGAACACAGAGGCCTGAGGTTATGAATAATAAAACATTTTCTCTCATAAAATGACAGGTTCCTGTGATAAGACATTTGGGAATTTTTATCTGTTCAAATAATAGATACATGATGAGTTTTTGTGTCGCCTGCGAAGCATAGCGACACTTAGGGATCACTTTGTCCGTTGTCCGTCTGTCCGTCCGTCCGTCCGTCTGTCTGTCTGTCTGTCACACTTTGGGTGTCACAGCCCATAACTTTTGATTGGTAAGTGATAGAGCTTTGATATTTCACATGTGTATTCCTTGTGACAAGACCTTTCTACACATGCCATAATTTTTGACCTAGTGACCTTGACCTACATATTTGACCTACTTTTCAAAAAAATTAAGAATGGATATATCTTTTGATTGGTAAGGGTTAGGACTTTGATATTTCACACATGCAATCCTTGTGGCAAGACCTTTCTACACAGACCATAATATTTGACCTTGTGACTTTGACCTAGATATTTGACCTACTTTTGAAAAAAAAGATAAGATTCACTATATCTTTTGATTGGTAAGTGATAGGGCTTTGATATTTTACATGTGTATTCCTTGTAACGACGCCTTTCTACACAGACCTTAATTTTTGAACTATTGACCTTGACCTTCATATTTGACCTACTTTTCAAAAATATTAAGATTGTATATATCATTTGATTGGTAAGTGATAGGGCTTTGATATTTCACATGTGTATTCCTTGTGACAAGACCTTTCTACACAGACCATAATATTTGACCTTGTGACCTTGACCTAGATATTTGACCTACTTTTCAAGAAAAGTCAAATTGGCTATATCTTTTGATTGGTAGGTGATAGGGCTTTGCTATTTCACATGTATTTTCCTTGTAACAATGCATTTCTACACATACCATATTTTGTTTACCTTTTGACCTTGACCTACCTATTTGACCTTTTTTTCTAAGAAATTAAGGTTGTATATATCTTTTTTAAAATAGTCCATTTTCCAGAAAATATATATGACCGTTTTAAACTACAGACACCAGACATTACATCATTTGGCAAAATTTTCAATTGTGACGTCACATCTGATCGCACTGTCTCGAAGCACCTTGTTGTGTTGTCATGCTTTCTATTTTGACGTCACAATGAAAATACAGCTGACACTCGTTATCTCGAAGTCGATGGGCCCACTGAAAATACTTCGACATAAGCGGAGTTCGAGATAAACGTCAGTCGAATTTACGGTATATTTTCGAATGTATTGTACCACCTATAAGGCTAAAAGAATCGTTTTGCTATTGTATTTTATACAATAGATATCGCAGCTTAAAAGGCTACTCGTGCTGACAATGTAATGTTTACTTCACAACGTAGAATAGATCCTAGAAGTGCCATAAACGTATTCTTAATACTGTAAAACGAGAATATTTAGCGTTCGATTTATTTTAGCGCCATTAGCGCAAAGGCATGGTTGCGCTAAATTAAGTAGTGCGCTAAAATTGACGGATGCAACATCAAAATTCAGTAAGAAAGTATTCGACAATTTATTCAAAGTGCATTACACCGTGTCCACGGCATTGTCTATCCGGCAACGCTTGTTGTTTTTATAGCTGATTAGATAATTGGATTAACGCTAGCGCTTGGGTAGATAATGACAGTACACGCGCCGTGATTAACATGTACAATTGTACTGGGACTGGGTAGATAATGATTTTCTACGTGTCGTAATAACCAATCATGAAATATAAGAGTCGGACGAGATTTTTTCTTTAACAAAAAAAAAAAAAAAAAAAAAAACCAAAAAAAACCCCCTGAAGTTGTATTTAATCGGAACAAATTTTCATTCCAACCAATCAGATAAAAAGTTGAAGTCGTACCTAAATGCAGGAATAGACGTTCATATGTATTATTTCTAACGAGAAGACTTCTCTCTCACTTATATTTAGATGGCGTAACATTTGTGTGAAACACAGTACTTTATAACTCAAGGTACATATACGGTAAAAAAGGAGATCTATAAAGAAAAGTTTACAAACATTGATACAAGCATACGAATGGGCAGTTCAATTGTCCAAGACAGTCAATACCTGTATGTATATCGCTGTGAACATGTACATTAGATGCGCAGTCTTTAAAAGGATTTATTTACACAACGTGAATAAAATCGGGATGTTAGCGCCGTTGCCGTAAAATGATTCTTTACGCCAAGTTGAAAAATTGGGACGATATATATTCATCCATGTTACAGAACAGCGTTATTTTCTTTCATCACTTTTAATAGAATTGATAATTATTTCGTATTACCAACGGTCGTCAGAACATGAGACACGACGGATATTGTTTGTCTGACGTTACGAAAAATTACAATTCATCGATCGACGGCAATTTGCTACCAGCGATGTCTGAGAAACAAAGTCCTAAAGTCACTGTGCGCTAATTTTATTGACCAGATGGTGTCAATGCGCTAAATTAAGTTTGCGCCAAAAGGTTTTCATCCCTCATTGCGCTAAAATATGTTTGCGCTAAATATTCTTGTTTTACAGTACTGAAATTTTACGAAGAGGGGCATTGAGAACGTCAGGTATTTTTATTCGTTGTGTGACCCCCCCCCCCCCCCGCCTTTCCGCGTCGATCGCATCGGCCCTGATATAATACAAGTTTGGTTGTCTTATCAATCTGTCATAAGCTGTTTACCTTCACGAGTTTTAGATCATTGTGTCAACAAAGTACAATGAAGACATTTGTTCGTACGCTATTTAATTTTTTCGTCTGCTAGATTTCAAAGTCGTATACATGTCTTCATTCTTCACTTAAATTTACTCGCATGCAATCAAGTTTAATCATCTTCCTCTTAGTGTATGAAATTTTATGTATGGATCATTTTGTAGATCATCAGTATAATCATTGTTGCTCAAATTGCTTTATTTCAGTTACGTTAAATCTTGCAATTTTTTTTTGGGGGGGGGGGATTGAATTGGTTTGTTTATTTTTTTTAGCCGTAGCTTCTCATAAGAATTTCAACATAACAAACAATGCAATTTTAATGAATGAAACATGCACATATCATTGTTTCCGCAATGATATTATGTAATTAACTGTTATCCCCCTCAATTAATTTTGTTGTCACGGTCGATCAAACAACGGCGAATCAGTCAACCTGCGCTACCGGTACCTTTAATTGTTTGTTTACCATGCGATTTCACTATTGTTTGGTACGTTAATTGGTTTGTTTATACAAACATTAGGACTTCGACTTAACGAGTATAAAATACACGAAGAAAATAACTTGGGACTTCGAAATTAATTCGAGATAAGCGAAATTTCGAGATAACCGATTTCGAGATATCCGAAGTCAAATTGGTTAGAATATGAAGGAAAAAAGATGGGACCGCCCCTCGACTTCGAGATAAACGGAATTTCGAGATAACCGAGTTTGAGATAACGAGTGTCAGCTGTATCGCAAAATTTTGTGATGTCTGGTGTCTGTCCGCCTTGTGAATCTATTGGAAAATCAGCTATTGGTAAGTGATAGGTCTTTAATATTTCTTATGATGATACCTTTTCGTTACCAATTTTTACATAGGGACCTTGGCCTAGATAATTGACCCTATTTTCTGAAAATTTGAGAATGACCATATCTTTTAATTTGTAATTAAGAGGTCTGATATTTCAAATGAATTTATTTGACAAAACTTTTCTACTGTTAACAATAATTTTGATCCACTTTCTAGAATAATAATCAAGCCGCTTCACAGGCGACACAAGCATTCCTTGGATTGCTATTTTTATTGGACCAAATAACTTTTTGTCGGCAAATCATATGCAACCGATACATTTCACGAACTCTCTCCGCTAACAACTTTTCCGTGAAACAGACCTTTGATGAGGTAAAACAATTTGTTAACAGTAAAAAACGATGTCGTAGGTCTGCTAGTTGGACAAGCTTAACAATTTCATGGGCCTTTTAATTTGTTTCAAACTACGAAACCTAGAGAAACCACTTGAGTTGTTGAACAGCGTATGCTGAAATGCAACGCTCCTTCTCGCCTGTTGAAATATGCATAGGCAAGAAGCGCCGCGTTTCAGCATATTCACTGAAAATTATTTGTTCAAGTGGCTTCACTGGGTCATGAGGTTTGATACACCATACACTGCTTTTTGAAAAACTTTAACATTGGGCATAACTTTTGAATGGTTAGTGATAGAGGTTTCAATTTTTACATGTGTATTCCTTGTGACAAGATCTTTCAATTGATACCAATATTACGCTGACCCTGACCTCTCGCATACTTAACAGAAAATGGCCTTTATACTAACAAAGATGCCGCCGGGGGGATTCTCGTTTCACAAACACAGGCTTTATAATTTCTGGCATGCTAGCTATCAATAATGAAAGGTTTTGTTTTCAATTTTAAATAAACTTAATTTATGAAATCATTTCATTGTTTTATTCTTTTTCTGCTGCACATTAATGATCAATATGATTTTATTTTTGATGTTGCATAATTGAACTATACTAGCTGGGCATATGACGTTGGACCACTTTATCCGTCTTTTCAAATCAGTAAAAAAGTTATTGTTTTGAAATATGACTATTTTTTCTTTTTTGTACTTTTAAAAGTTGTCTGAAAAAAAACTTCTCTGCATCCAGCAAAAATCTTTTTAGAAAGGTTGTGGGCTAAAATCCTGGTACTGGCACTATCAGTATTCAATGTCAGTATGTCAATTAGAGCGTGCATGGGTATCAGGTGAGCGTTGTGCCCCCTGGGGCTCTTGTTTATGTTAACTTTCTTATTATTTATTTGTACATATGTATATAATACAGGACCACAATGTAAACTAGTCCCAAGACTAATTGTGTTTATCCTGTTAAAATAAAGGAAATTATTATTATTATTATTATTACACTCACTCAATGTCTGTACAATGGAAACCAACACTCACTCAATGTCTGTACTATCACAACACTCACTCTATGTCTGTGCTATTGCTACACTCACTCTATGTCTGTACTATGGCTACATTCACTCAATGTCTGTACTATGGCAACACTCACTCAATGTCTGTACTACTGCTACGCTCACTCTATATCTGTACTATGGCTCACTCTATGTCTGTACTATGGCAACACTCACTCAATGTCTGTACTATGGTTACACTCACTCTATGTCTGTTCTATGGCTACACTCACTCAGTGTCTGTACTTTGGCTACACTCACTCAATGTCTGTACTATGGTTACACTCACTCAATGTCTGTACTATTGCTACACTGACTCTATATCTGTACTATGGTTACACTCACTCTATGTCTGTACTATGGCTACACTCACTCAATGTCTGTACTATGGCAACACTCACTCAATGTCTATACTATGGCTATTCTCATTCAATGTCTGTACTATGGCAACACTCACTCAATGACTGTACTATGGCAACACCCACTCAATGTCTGTACTACTGCTACACTCACTCAATGTCTGTACTATGGCTACACTCACTCAATGTCTTTACTATGGTATTACACCTAAATAAATTCTGTGCAATTTCCTCGTCGACGGCGTTTTAAATACCTATCTTTACAGATGGATTATTGTGTCTAGCGGTTTGTGAATGCTGTTCACCTAACTAGTCGTTAGACACGTTACAGGTAAATTATTGTAAAGAAATTCTGTGCAATTTCTTCGTAGGTGGCGTTTGTAGTATATTGATTGCAGCGGTGTTAAATCCCGAATCGCCTTAGTACATGAACCATTACTTTGCAGAGTATCGTATGTTACACATGACATGTATTGTGGATAGCGACTAAAGAAAGAAAGAATAAAAGAAAGAAACTTGTATAAAATGACCAAAAAGAAAAACCCCAATTCATGAACCCATGTACACACGCACATTTTATAATATACATGTAATGTTCTATTTGATTAGTGGATAATGTCTTTACAAAGTATACAATGGTTTTTTTTTGGGGGGGGGGGGGGCGCTCTTATATTTCAGGCTAAGTAAATAAATTGTCAGCTTTAATATTTACGAGCTCCTGGATTTTTGGCACGGGTTTCTTGAATTCCAGAACTAGGAGCCCATATGGCTCCTTTGGAATTCTCTATGAATTTCAAGCCCTGACTGTCCTCGCATTTTCATGGGAACAAAGACTGCCACACATACGTACATCATCACATGATCGCACCTTATAATTTCGTTTGTTGTGGGATTTCGAAACCCTTAGATGACAATTGCCGTTTTTGTTTTCAGTAACATTTAGACAATAAAGGTCCACCAATGAATTTACTTTTCCACATAGTTCATTATATTTCATTTCCTCTTTTTTAATGTCAAGTTCTAAAGTACTTGGATGTGATTTCGAAAACTTTAAAAAAAATTTTCGCGCCACTTTGAGACTGTCGTCAGGATCTTCTTTATATCGTTTCACCACTATGTTCAAAGAATAACTATTTGGCAATGAATGGAGACCTCCCAAAGACTTTCACATGCGTGGATTTGGTCCAAATTTTGAATCATGTCTTGCAGCCGATAAAATTTTTGAGAAGGACTATTCATTTGCATCTACCCAGTCGCCTTGATCGTCATGATTCATTGTCTTAGGGGACATGTTATTTGATGCAGATATTTCACTTCTTAATTTTTCACAAAATCCATGGTAACCGTAATTTTGTAAGTCACATATGTTGCATTCCGCAGAAACGCGAGTTTCACGTCCAGGAGAAGTACAATGGACTAACGACGTCCGACATGTTGGACATAATGGTTAAAAGTGAATGTATATGGGTATAAATGTTCTACAAAATCGATAAGAACCAATATAAACATTTTAATCACGGATGGGGTCTGTCACAAGCTATAATTATAGGATTAGGACACAGGCGAGTGTGTGGGTGTATGTAGGGGGGGTGTGAGCTCGCATGAAACAATCGCCTGTGGATTAGGAGTACAATGGTGAGGTACACGATACAGATCCTTATTACTGTAAACATGGTCAATGTCATAAAATCTGTGAAGATGTTAGTAGACCTAACATGATATGAATCAGGAGTGGATCTAGAAAATTGTACACCTTTAACGAGGAAAGAATGAGAAACGATAGGGAATTAGTTTGGTTTAAACAATATTTATTGATATTCATTTTTCAAAGAACTTTTTTCCAGGTTGAAATTATTTTTTCGATATGAGTTTTTCATAGTTGAACTTATTTAGACTAAAAAAATCAAATTCAAGGAATTGTGGTCCCCCGCTTTTGGGTGTTTGTCTTTAAAGAAATGCATACAGACATCCCCCCATTCTTAAGTTTTAATAATATATCTCATATATTATCAACATTATGAATATGAAAGATTAACTCCAAGAAAAGGTCAAAAGGTCCAACTTTAGTTTTGTTTCCAAGGGACAGGGCTTATGAAAAGGTATGCACAAAAAGTCATGTGAAATATTTAAGACCTATGATTTAAATTACCATCAAAAACTTATGGTCGAGGTTGAAGTTTTTAAATGTGGGTCAACCTTCATGGACAAGGTCACAAGGTCAGAATGTTGTTACCAACAGAAAGGTCTCATCACAAGGAATACACATGTGAAATGTGAAAGCCCTATCATTTTCCATTAAAAAATTATGGACAAGGTTATAGTTTTTTGAAAAGTAAGTCGAACTCAAAGGTCAAGGTCACAAGGTCAAAAATTTTGGTATACATGGAAAGGCCTTGTCACAAGGAATACACATGTGAAATATCAAAGCCCTATCACTTTCCATTCAAAAGTTATGGTCAAGGTTAAAGTTTTTAATAAGTAGGTCAAAGTCCAAGGTCAAGGTCACAGGGTCAAAAATTTTGGTATCCATGCAAAAGAAAGGTCTCATCACAAGGAATACACATGTGAAATGTGAAAGCCCTATCATTTTCCATTAAAAAGTTATGGACAAGGTTATAGTTTTTTGAAAAGTAGGTCGAACTCAAAGGTCAAGGTCACAAGGTCAAAAATTTTGGTATCCATGGAAAGGCCTTGTCACAAGGAATACACATGTGAAATATCAAAGCCCTATCACTTTCCATTCAAAAGTTATGGTCAAGGTTAAAATTTTTAATAAGTAGGTCAAAGTCCAAGGTCAAGGTCACAGGGTCAAAAATTTTGGTATCCATGCAAAGGTCTTGTCACAAGGAATACACATGTGAAATATCAAAGCCCTATCACTTTCCATTCAAAAGTTATGGTCAAGGTTAAAGTTTTAATAAGCAGGTCAAAGTCCAAGGTCAAGGTCACAAGGTCAAAAATTTTGGTATCCATGGAAAGACCTTGTCACAAGGAATACACATGTGAAATATCAAAGCTCTATCACTTTCCATTCAAAAGTTATGGTCAAGGTTAAAGTTTTTAATAAGTAGGTCAAAGTCCAAGGTCAAGGTCACAAGGTCAAAAATTTTGGTATCCATGGAAAGGTCTTGTCACAAGGAATACACATGTGAAATATCAAAGCCCTATCACTTTCCATTCAAAAGTTATGGTCAAGGTTAAAGTTTTCAATAAGTAGGTCAAAGTCCAAGGTCAAGGTCACAAGGTCAAAAATTTTGGTATCCATGGAAAGGTCTTGTCACAAGGAATACACATGTGAAATATCAAAGCCCTATCACTTACCATTCAAAAGTTATGCACAAGGTTAAAGTTTTTGTGACTGACGGACAGACGGACGGACGAATCGGTTTTAATGTCCCTGCGCTTTCGCGAAAGCGGGGGACAATAAGCAGTGATATCTATACCCAAACTGCATCCACCCCTGGTGATTTGCACTGGTCTCATTAACAACTATTAATAGAGCCATTGAAAGTTCATTGTCATCGGGACCATTTACATTAAAGAAACTTTCAAAACCATCTGCAGAAAGATTTACTGATGCAAATATGCAATACACTCAAGGATTTATGAACTACATGCATCAAAAATAGGCACATAAAATGATTTTTTTGCGATGCTGTCTTTAATTCAAGAGAAATGTATTTAAGACATCTAGATCACCAAATATTACACTTAATCTGTCAAATGGATTACATGGATTGATGCATTGTTACGTTATAGAAGGTGCCACTGATTTAATTTCATTTCGATCTATGGATGCTTACACTGAACATGGCGAGCATGCAATATGTCCAGGCGACATTGTTGTAGCAGACAACACACCTGCTGAGAGAAATCAAAGGGGGGGGGGGGCTGGCTCTATCAATTTTCTTGGATAATTTTGGTGTAGAGTACATCTGTACATCCACTTAATCCTGTCGAATAATTTGATGTATGCATTTTACTAGTATCTGGTTGTTTCATTCATAACGTCTGAAAATTGCAAAGGCTACTTTAAACTATCTAGTACGATAGTTACTTTTTATGAAAGTACCTTTATACTATACATTATCATTATTGACACGATAAAATCTCAATTGACTTTTGTTTAAAAAAAACTAAAAACATAGCATTTTGTATAGCTTATTTTTTAGCTCACCTCGACGAAGTTGAGTGAGCTTATGCTATACCCCCACGTGTCCGCGTCCGCGTCCTCGTCCGCGTCCGTGTCCGCGTCCGCGTCCGTGTCCGCGTCCGCGTCCGGTTAAGAAGTTTGGGGTAGCTCAGTATCTGACAGAGTACTGAAGCTACAGTAACCAAACTGGCACAAGTGATTCATCTTTGGATGCTGAGGTGAACCCATGCATCGGATGCAGCATCTGACCTACATTTTCCGCTTGAGTGACTTGGTTAAGAAGTTTGGGGTAGCCCAGTATCTGACAAAGTACTAATGCTACAGTAACCAAACTGGCACAAGTGATTCATCTTTGGATGCTGAGGTGAACCCATGCATCGTATGCAGCATCTGACCTACATTTTCCGCTTGAGTGACTTGGTTAAGAAGTTTGGGGTAGCTCAGTATCTGACAAAGTACTAATGCTACAGTAACCAAACTTGCACAAACGATTCATCTTTGGATGCTGAGGTGAACCCATGCATCGTATGCAGCATCTGACCTACATTTTCCGCTTGAGTGACTTGGTTAAGAAGTTTGGGGTAGCTCAGTATCTGACAAAGTACTGATGCTACAGTAACCAAACTGGCAAAAGTGATTCATCCTTGGATGCCGAGATGGACCCATGCATCGGATGCAGCATCTGACCTACTTTTTCACTTCAGTGATTTCGCTTTTAAAAGCCAATATTGAGCAAAGTATAAGTGCTACATGTACCAAACTTGCATATTGGATGTATCTTTGATCAAACTTTCATAAAATGACCTTGACCTACTTTTTCCGCTTGAGTGATTTTGCCTTTAAAAGCCAATATTGAGCAAAGTATAAGTGCGAGATGTTCCAAACTTGCTTATTAGATGTATCTTTGATCAAACTTTCATAAAATGACCTCGACCTACTTTTTCCGCTTGAGTGATTTTGCCTTTAAAAGCCAATATTGAGCAAAGTATAAGTGATACATGTACCAAACTTGCATATTGGATGTATCTTTGATCAACTTTCATAAAATGACCTTGACCTACTTTTTCCGCTTGAGTGCTTTTGATCTATAAAGCCAATATTGAGCAAAGTATAACTGCTACATGTACCAAACTTGCATATTGGATGTATCTTTGATCAAACTTTCATAAAATGACCTTGACCTACTTTTTCTGTTTGAGTGATTTTGCCTTTAAAAGCCAATATACATGTACTAAGAAATATGTTTGAATTGAATTTTGCTGCCACGAGGTGAGCTTCGTAATCTGTGATTACCTATGTTTTCATTTTGGCGAGAGAGAGACAGAGCATATTATATTATAAGAATAATTTTCTGTCAAATGATCTTGGAACTGCTTGTGCCTCAGTTTGAAGCATTTATAAACATTCTAAATACATTTACTTATATACATTATTTCTAAAATTGCCTTTTACTTTCTTTCTTCTGTTTAATTATGAATTTTTATATGTCTGAACTACAAGTCTCTATAAATGAGGACCGTTATGTTTTGCTTCACCACACACACTGTCCAGGGAAATGGAATCCCCGCCATCTACGAAGAAACTGCACAGAATTTATTTACAAAAATCTACCTGTAACGAGTCTAACGACACGTTAGATGAACAACATTCACAAACCGCTATAGACACAATAATCTATCTCTAAGGACAGGTATTTAAAACGCCGTCGACGATGAAATTACACAGAATTTATTTATGCGTAATAACACTCACTCAATGTCTGTACTATGGTAACACTCACTCTATATCTGTACTTTGGTTACACTCACTCAGTGTCTGTACTATGGCTACACTCACTCACTTTCTATACTATTGTAACACTCACTCAATGTCTGTACTACTGCTACACTCACTCTATGTCTGTACTATGGCTACACTCACTCAATGTCTGTACTATGGCTACACTCACTCTATGTCTGTACTATGGCTACACTCACTCAATGTCTGTACTATGGTAACACTCACTCTATGTCTGTACTATGGCTACACTCACTCAATGTCTGTACTATTGCTACACTCACTCTATGTCTGTACTATGGCTACACTCACTCAATATCTGTACTATGGTAACACTCACTCTATATCTGTACTATGGTTACACTCACTCAATGTCTGTACTATGGCTACACTCACTCAATGTCTGTACTATGGCTACATTACACAGACAAATTACACAGAATTTATTTATGCGTAATAACACTCACTCAATGTCTGTACTATGGCTACACCCACTCTATATCTGTACTATGGCTACACTTACTCAATGTCTGTGCTATGGCAACACCCACTCAATATCTGTACTATGGCTACACTCACGCTATGTCTGTACTAAGGTTACACACACTCTATGTCTGTACTGTGGTTACACTCACTCAATGTCTGTACTATGGTCAGGCTTTCTACTGTTCCTACTTTTTCCTACTATTTCCTACTTTTCCTACTTTTATTTTGATCCTATTTTTTCCTACTTTTTCTTCAAAACCTCCTACTATTCCTACTTTTTCATCTCTAAAGTAAAAAATTACTTGCTTCACTTGTCATCGACATCCGATTCAAAGTTTTTAAACAATTTCGGGCTCGCTTCGCTCGCCCATTCTATATATTTTACATGTCAGTATTTCTCTCTGTAATTACCTCAAAGATGAATTTTTAACAGTCTACAATCATTGCTTACTGTGATTTGTGTGTCATACTTACTAAAAATTGTCGCTAAAAGTGATGGAAAATTTCCTACATTTCCCCTATTATTTCCTACTTTTTCCTATTTTTCTCCTACTTTTTTTCACTGACTACTCCTACTTTTTCATCAAGGTAGAGTAGAAAGCCTGTATGGTTACACTCACTCTATGTCTACCTTGGCTACACTCACTCTTAGTCTGTACTATGGTTACACCCACTATATATCTGTTCCTTGGCTACACTCACTCTAAGTCTGTACTATGGTTACACACACTCTATATCTGTACTATGGTTACACCCACTCTATATCTGTACTATGGTTAAACCCACTCTATGTCTGTACTATTGCTACACTCACTCTATGTCTGTACTATGGTCACACCCACTCTATGTCTGTACTATGGTAACACCCACTCTATGTCTGTACTAAGGTTACACCCACTCTATATCTGTACCTTGGCTACACTCACTCAATGTCTGTACTATGGCTACACTCACTCTATGTCTGTACTATGGCTACACTCACTCAATGTCTGTACTATGGCTACACTCACTCTATATATGTACTATGGCTACACCCACTCTATATCTGTACTATGGCTACACTCACTCAATGTCTGTGCTATGGCAACATCCACTCAATATCTGTACTATGGCTACACTCACTCAATGTCTGTACTATGGCTACACTCACTCAATGTCTGTACTATGGCTACACTCATTCTATGTCTGTACTATGGCTACACTCACTCAATGTCTGTACTATGGCTACACTCACTCTATGTCTGTACTATGGCTGCACTCACTCGATGTCTGTACTATGGCTACACTCACTCAATGTCTATACTATGGCTACACTCATTCAATGTCTGTACTATGGCAACACTCACTCAATGACTGTACTATGGCAACACCCACTCAATGTCTGTACTACTGCTACACTCACCCAATGTCTGTGCTATTGCTACACTCACTCAATGTCTGTACTATGGCAACACCAGAGTTTACGAATGAGACCAAAAATCCACTGGACATTTGTCCTGTAGTTTTATGAAATTTCTTAAAATCTACCGCACAAAGCTAAAAATTACTGGACAATTACAAAATGGTTTATTACAAATTTGTTGTTTGTATTTATAGAAAAAAAATCTGAGAGAGACTGAAAAATATATACTTTTAAAAAATTACAAGATATAGTACTCATGCAGTGATAGGGAAGGCAAACTTGCTCATTGGGACTATGGCCCCTTCCACTTGGACTTCAATGGGCCATTCTCAAAATCAATGGGCCATCTTTCTTCACGAAAGGGCCATTCAAAAACTGATCAATTTTCAAAAAAGCTTTACATACAATGTATGTATGTATATATAATATAATACATCAGATGTTAGCACATTTTTAGTCGTGAAATTCCCAATTTTACCATTTCCAATGAATAATTTACAGTGCATATATCACAGAACAGTCAAGATCAAACTTTCAGCCACCTGTCCTGTATTTTTCGTGTCCAAGTATGGGCAGCTTCATTTTCAGCTTTGTTGATAAGGAATGGGGGTGACTCCAATTGACATTTCTGTAAAATTTTTATTATATGTACAAGTACTTCAAATTGAACCCCTTGAATGACCACTTAAAATGACATGATAATTTTACGGACGAACGAATACACCTTTACGTCGATAAGATACGTTAGTGGACGTTGGAGATTTAAATCTCAGGTGCAGAACAAGGATAAAAAAGAAAGTCGGAGAAAAATCCATATTGTATTATAATAGCAAAGAACCATTCGGGTGAGCGGAGCAATTGTCAGTGAACAGAAGAATTTTGTGCTTCTGACTGACCATGTACAGTACGCTGTGATCCACACGTTACTGCTACTGGTGTAGATCTACGGAACAACATGAATACGAGTACAGAACTTTTAGATAGATTTGAAAACCAAACATGAATACCGTAGAGCAATGCACACCAGGGCGCAGCGATTTGCCGATTTTATGGGCCATTTTTGGCCGGATTGCAAAGCAATTCCGGTCTATAGATTGACGATGTCCGTCCGTCCGTCTGTCCGTCCGTCCGTCCGTCCGTCTGTCCGTCTGCCGTCAACATTTTGGTTAAAGTTTCTGGTTGAGGCAAAATCTAACGAACTATATGCAGTAGAAACTTTATACATATACATGAAGGTTGCCCATGACGAGACCTTTCAATTTATGCCGTAACATTTGACCTAGTGACCTTGACCTTGGACTTTGACCTAGTTAAAGATTTTGGTTAAAGTTCCTGGTTTAAGCAAAATCTATGGAACTGTATGCAGTAGAAACTTTATATTATACATGTATGCTGCCCATGAAGAGATCTTTCAATTTATACCGTAACATTTGACCTAGTGACCTTGACCTTGGACTTTGACCTAGTTAAAGATTTTGGTTAAAGTTCTTGGTTTAAGCAAAATCTAAAGAACTGTATGCAGTAGAAACCTTATATTATACATATAGGTTGCCCATGACAAGACCTTTCAATTTATTCCATAACATTGGACCTAGTGACCTTGACCTTGGACTGTGACCTAGTTTAAGATTTTGGTTAAAGTTTCTGGTTTAAGCAAAATATAAGGAACTGTATGCGGTAGAAAATTTATATTATACATTTAGGTTGCCCATGATGAGACCTTTCAATTTATGCCATAACATTGGACCTAGTGACCTTGACCTTGGACTTTGACCTAGTTAAAGATTTTGGTTAAAGTCCCTGGTTTAAGCAAAATCTATGGAACTGTATGCAGTAGAAACTTTATATTATACATGTATGTTGCCCATGAAGAGACCTTTCAATTTATGCCATAACATTTGACCTAGTGACCTTGACCTTGGACTTTGACCTAGTTTAAGATTTTGGTTAAAGTTCCTGGTTTAAGCAAAATCTAAGGAACTGTATGCAGTAGAAACCTTATATTATACATATAGGTTGCCCATGACAAGACCTTTCAATTTATGCCATAACATTGGACCTAGTGACCTTGACCTTGGACTTTGACCTAGTTAAAGATTTTGGTTAAAGTTCTTGGTTTAAGCAAAATCTAAGGAACTGTTTGCAGTAGAAACCTTATATTATACATTTAGGTTGCCCATGACGAGACCTTTCAATTTATGCCGTAACATTGGACCTAGTGACCTTGACCTTGGACTTTGACCTAGTTAAAGACTTTGGTTAAAGTTCCTGGTTTAAGCAAAATCTAAGGAACTGTATACATTAGAAACTTTATATTATACATGTAGGTTGCCTCTGACAAGACCTCTCAATGTATGCTGTAATATTTGACTTAGTGACCTTGACCCAGTTGGTGACAAAAACTTACTTTGCAATCCGGCCATACCGTCTTTAGCGGTGTTTTATTTTTATCAAAATAGGACTATGGCGCAGGGCGTGGCCTTCCCAATCACTGCTCATGAACATTACTTAAATATCCATGGCACGTTACTATACGGCACGTGGTCAGTATCTCTAGATATAATGTCAATTGGTACAATATTGATACAGTTTTCTCTATAATTAATTTACAAAATGTGACTAAAGTGGGCATGTATACCGGTATATTGTGGCCATTCATAACTATCGCCGTTACTGTAAAATGACTTGTGATGCAATGCTGAAAAATATACGGGACACTGTGAAATATCTAACGTTATAGACAGATCTTAGTCGGGACAATGTAATTCCTTTAATTGCATACTTCACATTTAACCAACGATCGATAATGTGACAATATGACGGATACTTTTTATTCTGAAGTTTAAAGAGCGGGCGATGTCGGAGAAACAAATTTTACATGGATTTAAATGTCTGTATTGTATATTGTATATGTTTAAAGGAAAATGATATGTTACTATCTTGGAACAAAAAATCATCGGACATTTTGTCCGACTTGGAACCAGAAACTGTCGGACATTTGAAAAATCCACCGGAGATTGCCGGCAATCCGGCACTTTTCGTAAACTCTGCAACACTCACTCAATGTTTGTACTATGGCTACACTCTATGTCTGTACTACTGCAACACCCACTCAATGTCTGTACTATGGCTACACTCACTCAATGTCTGTACTATGGCAACACTCACTCAATGTCTGTACTATGGCAACACTCACTCAATGTCTGTACTATGGCTACACTCACTCAATGTCTGTACTATGGCAACACTCACTCAATGTCTGTACTATGGCTACACTCACTCGATGTCTGTACTATGGCTACACTCACTCAATGTCTGTACTATGGCAACACTCACTCAATGTCTGTACTATGGCAACACGCAATGCTCGATGAAAATTTTCTACATTCTGATGATTATTGAAAATTTTACTTGCATGGATTTCATAGGGTAGGCAAGGTATATGGTTTACTCTATGACATGAATTGAAAATAACTAGTGTAATTTCAAAAGTTTACGATTGGGGATAACATGTAATAAAGAACTATTTATGATAGGTGATTACATGTACATGTAATTAATATACCATGTATCTATGATCAGGGATTGCATGTAATTAACAGATTAATATACCATCTATCTATGATTGGGGATTACATGTAAAACAGATTAATATACCATCTATCTATGGTTTAGGAT
Source organism: Pinctada fucata (assembly GCA_028142955.1). Lineage (NCBI taxonomy): Eukaryota > Metazoa > Mollusca > Bivalvia > Pterioida > Pteriidae > Pinctada > Pinctada fucata. The sequence continues at coordinate 24,701,816 of AP027105.1, read as the reverse complement.
TACATGTAATAAATATACCATGCATCTTTGATTGGGGATTACATGTAATTAATATACCATGTATCTATGATTGGGAATTACATGTAATTAATATACACATGTACCATGTATCTATGATCGGGGATTACATGTAATTAAATTATTAAGAGGCCCAAGCTTTGGGTTGAAAGTCAAAATTTTAAATTTGGCTGAAATGACTCGATAATGCAGCAACATAACAAGTTAAACAATATAAATGTCAATATAGAACATTTAATCCTGAAAAAGATGTTCTATACGCGTTGTCATGGTAACAAGCACATAAATCAGTGAAAATGACTGAAAAATCACTGTTTTGTGTCTTCAACAGCAGAAATATGTAAAATTCTACATACATTTTCTGTAGTATTAATTAAAGTAGAAGTTTGGTTCTGATGAAATTTTATATCATAATTCATTTTCAATAACATACACGGTTGCTATGGTAACCAAAAATACGATTATTTTAAGGTTTTCTAAAATATGCAAAATTTATTTAGTTTTGATCAGTTGTATCTAAAGTGCGCAACCACTACCAATAGTGTTACTTATTTTTTATTAAATACTAATACCTAAATGTATAAAAACTGCAATAAAATTGGGTATACAGGTAAAAGTGTTCAAACAGTTACATCTGCATTTCAGCAAAGGACCAGGGGCGATATGCCCCCTATTTGGCCGTGGTTTTACAGCAATTTCATAAGCCATTGTTGTCTTTTCATGTTTTGTGTATATATAGATTAAGATCTGTCATTAATATTAGCGAGTCCGAAACTTGACGTCACTTTGTCTATGACGTCATAAAAAGGCGCCAAAGTTGATTCGCTTGCGAAAATTTGTTGATTTTTATAGGATTTTGCGTCGAATTTGACGAAATTCTACGTGAAGACACACATTAACCAAATTTATACTTTACACAGAATTTCTTTGATTAATGATCTCACTTCTGGCAAAGTATCGTGTTGGTTAAAGCCTGCGCTCTGTACTCACTTCAAATTTATTCGTTGTTGATTTTCATCGTATATCACTTTTCTTATGTCACATGAAAATTTTATTTGATATATAAGGTCAATACAAAGGAGGTGTATGCGTATTCTTTTTACTAATAAGATTTACACATGCCAGTGTATAAATGCAAAATTATACAATAGCCTGTCATTTCCTAAACAGTATTAGTTATTAGGTTTGTTACTGACAGTCTACAGAGATTTATCGGGTTTATCAAGCCCATAGAAGCCGAAATCTCCGTGGACGGTCTGTAACAAACCCAATATTTTTTTTTATTAGCTCACCTGAGCCAAAGGCTCAAGTGAGCTATTGTCATAGTGTGCCGTCCGGCGTCCGTCCGTCCGTCGTAAACTTTTAACATTTTCAACTTCTTCTCAAGAACGGCTGAAGGGATTTTGATGAAACTTGGTATGCATGAAGTACTAAAGGTCCTCTACCAAGTTTGTTCATTTCGGCTCGATCCCTTCAGGGGTGGATCCAGGGCGGGGTCAAATAGGCCCCGGAGGGTACCCCTCTTCAAAAATCTTCTTCTCCAGTTCCACTAAATGGATTGAAAAACTAATTGTATCTATGTGATCTAGAAGGATGTATGATTCAAGTTTGTTCATTTCGTTAAAATCCGATAACTAATTTTTGACGCGTTTTTGACGTCTTTTCGGACTTAGTCAGAAATGCACATTTTTGCACTTTTTCTTTAAATAACTCAATAAGTGTATGATTTTACACACTCATTTACTACATATTTATCATATTTAACTTACTTAATGCTTTGATATGTATTTTATGCTTAAATTTTATTTTTTTGATTTTTTATGAATTTTTTTCTTATGTAAAAAGGAAGGGGGGGGGGGGTGATTTTCATACATTTTCTGCTTCTTTTCTATAACCAATCTTCAGATTGTCATGACAATTTGTAGGTATGAGGTACTCATGCATGGTACCCTACAAGTGAAAGAATTTTGTCCAGATATCCACTTTTGGATTTTTAAGGAATATTTTTTAAGATTGTACATAGGTATAATGTATGTTTTCTTACCAAAATAGGAGAAAAATTCTCAAATCGCACCGGGTTATACACATTGATACTACTTTTAAATGAAGAAATTTTATTTGAATCACAAAAAAAAAAATGCCGTAATGATTAAAAGTACACAACTTTTTTAATATTTTTTCAAAGCCATGCACCTGGTTCCGGACCGGAATTATTCGAATTTTATGATCTGAGGACCCATTTTCACACGTATTCTTCCACACATGTAGATGTCTCACACACTTTAAAACTATATTCAAAATTTTATTTCATCTATCTAGTAAACAATCACGGGAAGACAATTCAAGATAAACATTGTGTGTATTTTCCACCAATTGTTGAAAATAATAAGAAAATAATCGGAACTATTTGACAGAACAATGACCTAGATATGCATTAATTCATCTTCGTCCCCAAGGCGCATCGTATTCCGCTAGGCGCTTCATTGCAATACAAACCGCAAAGCAGTACTGCGATATATTTCAGGAGATACAGTGCAAACGGAATAGATTTTTATACTTGGAACACTTTCATAATGGTTATCATTCATGTACTTGGAACACTTGCATATACTTGTTATCATGTATAAAGTTTGCTCGAATTTCCTCTGTCTTAGGCTCTCTTAGATGAAGTAATTTACGGACTGATTTCTTGAAGAAACGTCTAATGAGTAATCTCTTCCTCTGGATTTTGAGAATGCATAGGACATTTAATATCTGAAATTCTTGAAAATAAATAATTCCGTTCAGAGTTCCTGAAATCTTCCAATGAAATATTGGACCACAGAAGCTGTTGTTTTAATAGAGAAAATAAATTATTATTCACAACCTTAAGCCACTGTGTTCGTCATCTTGTATGTATAATATTTCTAAGAGGAACACAGAGGCCTGAGGTTGTGAATAATAAAACATTTTCTCTCATAAAACGACAGGATCCTGTGTTAAGACATTTGGGAATTTTTATCTGTTCAAATAATAGATACATAATGAGTTTTTATCGGACCAAATAACTTCTTGTCGGCAAATCCAATGCAACCGATACATTTCATGAACTCTCTCCGCTAACAACTTGTCCGTGTAACAGACCTATGATGAGGTAAAACAATTAGTTAACAGTAAATAACGATGTCGTAGGTCTGCTAGTTGGACAAGCTTAACAATTTCATGGGCCTTTTAATTTGTTTCAAACTGCGAAACCTTAGAGAAACCACTTGAGTTGTTGAACAGCGTATGCTGAAATGCGACGCTCCTTCTCGCCTGTTGAAATATGTATATAGGCAAGAAGCGTCGCATTTCAGCATATTTACTGAAAATTATTTGTTCAAGTGGCTTCACTGGGTCATGAGGTTTGATACAACATACACTGCATTTTTGGAAAACAAACTGGCACAATTTCTGCACAACTCACTTGAATCGATGAATATTGGATCAAAACGATTTTAACTGTACGTTTCATGTATTTGAGATGAAATCAATACTATTCAAAAGCATAATTCATAGATTTCAGTGAATAAAGGCAAAACCGAAAAATCTTTGTTTTTTATGCCCCTGGAATAAAAGATTCGGGAGCATAAAGTTTTTGGCCTGTCCGTCTGTCTGTTTGTCTGTCTGTTTTCCGAAAAACTTTAACATTGGGCATAACTTTTGAATGGAAGCTGGTGATAGAGGTTTCATATTTCACATGTGTATTTACCAAAATTTTTGACCTCATGACCATAACCTTGACCTTTCACATACTTCTCAAAAACTTTAACATTGGGCATAACTATTGAATGGTTATAGTGATAGGGCTTTCATATTGTACATGTGTATTCCTTGTGACAAGATCTTTCCATTGATACCAATATTACGCTGACCCTGACCTCTCACATACTTAACAGAAAATGGTGTTTATACTAACAAAGATGCCGCCGGGGGCATTCTCGTTTTACAAACACAGGCTTTATAATTTCTGGCATGCTAGCTATCAATAATGAAAGGTTTTGTGTTCAATTTTAAATAAACTTAATTTGTGAAATCATTTCATTGTTTTATTCTTTTTCTGCTGCACATTTATGTGGAATTTTACAATATGATTTTATTTTTGATGTTGCATAATTGAACTATACTAGCTGGGCATATGACGTTGGACCACTTTATCCGTTTTTTCAAATCAGTAAAAAAGTTATTGTTTTGAAATGTGACTATTTTTTGAGCGAATAGCTCTAAGTGATCACCTGAATTTTTTCACGCTTGAGGGCCCCAATCCCGTACATGTATAATTTGAAGCACGAACCAATCAAATCACAGGGTTTTCAGCATCGTGACGTATTACATCTTCTTCTTCTTCTGTCGGGTAAAGTGAAAGGCCGATATTGCTTCTATGTATAAACGATGTAACTCTGTTTACTTTAGAGTCAAGCTGTTTTGTAGAAGCGCATGTTTATGTAGTGAGCTTTAGTTGACAGAGATATAAACATGTAAACACGAAAAATAGAACAATGTACATGCATGGATACGTGTTTATTTCATTGATGAGGGAGGGGTCAAAGCATTACGGGTCGTTGCCGAGGAAGGTATAATTATGTATACGATGTACCTGATACTAATCGGAGATACGTTTCATAACTAATTATAAGTAGCTGTACTGATCCAATCCCCTGTTCTTTTTATGTTGGACCGAAAATTGAACATCTGAACAGGCATGTATACATTTAGAGAGAGAGTGAGAGAGTATGGAGGGTAGAAAGAGTCATAATCCTAACTTAGTATTCTAATCTATTATAATATTTTTATTTCAATTGTTAATATTCTTATTCTATTTTAATCTTTTTTTTTTAATCTTCTACAATTCCATTACTGCATTCTTATTTCTAATTTTTTGTTTTCAATTTCAATTTTCTTATTCTTTAACTTTTTAGTTTTTATCTTTTCTCTTATTCACATTATTTCGAAATCCAATTTATATTTTCTATTATAAAGTTTTAATTCTAATATTCTATTTCTTACATTCTGATATTGTAATTCTAAAACTCTAACTTCTATATTCTATATTCTAACATTTTTGTCCCCCGCTTTCGCGAAAGCGCGGGGACATTAAAACCGGTTCGTCCGTCCGTCCGTCAGTCTCTCCGTCCGTCCGTCCGTCAGTCTCTCCGTCTGTCCGTCAGTCACAAAAACTTTAACCTTGTGCATTACTTTTGAACGGTAAGTGATAGGGCTTTGATATTTCGCATGTGTATTCCATGTGACAAGACCTTTCCATGGATACCAAAATGTTTGACCTTGTGACCTTGACCTTGGACTTTGACCTCCTTATTAAAAACTTTAACCTTGGCCATAACTTTTGAATGGTAAGTGATAGGGCTTTCATATTACACAGGTGTATTTTTTGTGACAAGACCTTTCGATAGATACCAAAATTTTTGACCTTGTGACCTTGACCTTGGACTTTGACCTACTTATCAAAAACTTTAACCTTGATCATATCTTTTAAATGGAAAGTGATAGGGCTTTCATATTACACATTTGTATTCCTTGGGACAAGACCTTTCCATGGATACCAAAATTTTTGACCTTGTGACCTTGACCTTTGAACTCCTTATTAATAACTTTAACCTTGACCATAACTTTTGAACGGAAAGTGATACGGCTTTCATATTACACATGTGTATTCCTTGTGACAAGACCTTTCCAAGGATACCAAAATTTTGACCTGTGGCCTTGACCTTAGACTTTGACCTACTTGTTAAAAACTTTAACCTTGACCATTACTTTGGAATGGTAAGTGATAGGGCTTTCATATTACACATGTGTATTCCTTGTGACAAGACCTTTCCATGGATACCAAAATTTTTGACCTTGTGAGCTTGACCTTGGACTTTGACCTACTTATTAAAAACTTTAACCTTGACCATAACTTTTGAACGGAAAGTGATAGGGCTTTCATATTACACATGTGTATTCCTTGTGACAAGACTTTTCCATGGATACCAAAATATTTGACCTTGTGACCTTGACCTTTTTGTTTGACATACTTTTCAAAAACTTTAACCTTGACCATTACTTTTGAATGGAAAGTGATGGAGGGTGTCACATTTCACATGTGTATTCCTTGTGACAAGACCTTACTGTTGGTAACAACATTCTGACCTTGTGACCTCGTCCTTGGAGGCTGACCCACTTTTAAAAACTTCAACCTCAACCATAAGTTTGGGATGGAGTTTAATCTTTCATATTTAGAATGTTGATAAAATATGAGATATATTATGAAAACTTAAGAATTGGAGGGGGGGGGTCTGTACGCATTTCTTTAAGGACAAACACCCAAAAGCGGGGGAACACAATTCCTTGAATTTGATTTTAACTATAGTTTCTTAATTTTATTGCAAGGATAAGTCAGTATAGCTCTTACTCGTATTACATACATGTGTATTACGTATGATAAATCAAAACTTCAATTGAAGTGTGTACCAAATACAAGATAATCAATGTAAGAATTTTGACCCTTTTAACCCTGTTGCATTTTTACGAAATTATGACACCAGGGGGCGTTTGCCCTTGTACAGTCTATGTAACGAAAAACTGAATGCTCCCTTGTGCTTGTGAAAGATGTCCACGTGTGTGTTTTTTTTTTGTTTGTTTTTTTTTTTGGTTTTTTTTTTTTGGTTTTTTTTTTTTGTTAAACGTTTAAATGTGCATTCTTTTTGTTAAAGTAGATAAAGAAGATCGGTAAAATATTCAGTATTATAAAGTATAGATATTATAATGTGTGTATATGTAGCCTTCGTAGCTGTGCCTAAATCTAGTGCTCGGACGCGGACTCAGCATTTGTGATGTGATATTCAGTTGTTTGAAGTTAAACTCTCATTCAAAATTGAAGCGAAAATTTAGTACCGACTATGCTGCTATCTACGGAAGCCAGTTCGTGCCATGTTATATTTTTTACTATCTCGTAGTTACAAGAAACGTTTCTCGTAGTTACGAGAAACGTTTCTCGTAGTTACGGAAAAAAAATTCTTGTAGTTACGAGAAAAAATTCTCATAGTTACGAGAAACATCTCTCGTAGTTACGAGAAACTTTTCTGGTAATTACGAGAAACTTTTCTCGTAGTTACGAGAAACTTTTCTCGTAGTAACGAGAATCTTTTCTCGTAGTTACGAGAAACTTTTCTCGTAGTTACGAAAAATAAATCTCGTAATTACGAGAAAAAATTCGAACGCACTATTTCTCGTAAGTACGAGATTTCTTTCCGTAACTACGAGAAAAGTTTCTCGTAATTACGAGAAATGTTTCTCGTAACTACGAGAAAAGTTTCTCGTAACTACGAGAAACCTTTCTCGTAACTACGAGAATTTTTTCTCGTAACTACGAGATTTTTTTCTCGTAACTACGAGAAAAGATTCTCGTAACTACGAAAAGATTCTTCTAATTACGAGAATGTTTTCTCGTAACTACGAGAAAAGATTCTCGTAACTACGAGTTAGTAAAAAAAATATAACATGGCACGAACTGGCTTCCGTAGTTATCATAACCAAAAGTAATATTATTGTCCTTTACTAATTTCCAACATGTAATGGTTTTCAACCACATGTTGGAAATTAGTAAAGGACATTATAAATGTACTTGTACTTCTTAAAAGTTGAAGTATGAAATATGAAAACCCTATCACTAATACTTACAGAGGAATCTGCTTTCAGAATAACTGTTTTTAGGTCCTAGTTCAAGGTCAAGGCTATGTGTTAATTGATATTAAAATGTAGTACTAGTATCCTTTGTGGTTAATGTGTATGAAATATAAGAAGAGAACCATTGATAGAGTATGAAAGAAATTTCATGAATCTGCTTTCAAACATCTTAATCATGTTAATCTATAAAATGCTATACATTTAAGGCTAAGTCATAGTAACAGGATGAAGTACTCCTTATGGAGAACGTATGTGTAAAATATGAAAGGCCTAGCATTGATAGTATGAAAGAAATCTTTTTTTCTTAACCGGACGGACAGACATAGACGGACAGGGTAATCCCTATATACCACCTTAACATCGATTTGTGGGTATAATAACTTATTGATCACATAATTAGTCATTTTCTTTGAAGATACATGATCCCCTATTGGGACATTGCCTGGAGGGATGTGTGCCATCATTGCCCCCCCCTTCCCCCCGGCTGAATTAACCACTGACTATATGTAACCCTATATATTTGCACAGATCGATGCCTTTTGCATATTGGTAATGCGAGTAAGGCGATGCGTCAGGAAAGCTTTATCGTATAAATTTAATTATGAAAATAAAAAAGCTGACGCGCGGAAAATAAGTAAAGTCATGTACTGTACCCAATTAAGGACTTATAAACAGAGTCCTTGATGTACCGAAAAAAAAGCAAATATATCATATTGTATCTTGATGAAAAAAAATGTGTACAAGGGGAGTGGGTGGGGTGGGGGCTGGTGTGTTCCATGTTCCTCCAAGGGCTATCATCATCCCTCTTCTTCTACGCCCTTTAGATGGTTTTCAAGAGCCCGACTCTCTTCTTAACATGGAATATGGCTTTCACTGGAATTCCAGTTGATTTGCATTAAAAGTATTTCACCGAATGTCCTGACGTAGGCGTCCGATGCAGTAAAATTTATTTATGACTACGAATTATGACTGCGAAAGATGTGTAAAACATTGGTATTTGTCTAAATCAGCTGATGATGGTCAGAAGAAAAAAAAAACTTTTATTAGAACGTAATGTACGTAGTTCTTACCCAGAAGTCTGCGCCCACCAAGTACTAGATTTAGTGTGGTAGGTAAAGTCGGTCGTCGGATTTACAGCAGAATAAACAGTTTATTAGCAAATGTCATATATGAGAATCTTAAGAATATATGTGGCAATAAATCCATCGAGGTATATTACGGTTAATAACATAAACAAGCAGAGCATTATTCTGAAAAAAAAATATATTGAATTGCAGACCGTCATTTTGAAGTCCGAGTCCGTATCCTAGTACCACTTACAGAAAAGTAGAGGGAAGCCGTCATTGCATGAACATGTACTTACCAAACGCAATCGCCCCCTGGTGTCAAAATGTCGTAAAAATGCGACAGAGTTAAAAGGGTCATAATTCTTACATTGATTATCTTGTATTTGGTACACATTTCAATTGAAGTTTTTGGGGGTTTTGTATCATATTTACACAAATACACAAATAAGAGCTATTACTGATTTATCCATGCAATAAGAATAAGGAACTATTATAGTTAAAATGTTAGAATATAGAAGTTAGAATGTCAGAATGTTAGAAATAGAATATTGAAATATTAGAATTAAAATTTTGAAAATCAGAATTGGATTTCGAAATAATGTGAATAAGAGATAAGATAAAACTAAAAAATATAAATAGTAAAAGAATAAGAATATTGGAACTGGAATTGAAAACAAAGAATTAAAAAATAAGAATGTAGTAAAGGAATCGTAGAAATGAAAGGGCAGAACAATAAGAATTGAAATAAAAAGATTAAAATAGAATAAGAATATTAACACTTGAAATAAAAATATTATAATGGAATAACTTAAAGAATATTAGGTTAGGATTATGACTCTTTCTACCCTCCATAAGAGAGGGGGATACAACTATATTCATCGTAAACTATTTTTATAGGAGACGTCTTATTGTTGTTAACCGTTTTAGAAAATCCGACGTTAAAAAAAACTGAGAACATGAACGTACACCATATCATACATTTCTAGAAACTTTGCAAAAAAAGCCGTGGAAAAAATATTAATGTATACAGATAATCAAAAACTTACCGACTCGCGCCGCTCGCCGCGTGACACTATTTATTCTTTATTCGTGAAATTTTTCAGCTTGTTACCCTCGCCAGTTTTCATATCATTTTCAGATAGTAAATGTAAAACACAAAGATATTTAGAATCATTTTCGTTGTATGCACCGTCCCGTCCCGTTTTCCATTTCTAAATTTCGATCTAAGTCTAAAAAAATCGAGAAGATACGTACATTTTGTATTAGTTGTTCATATATCAAAAAGATCTTTCTCATATAAATCCTTCCAACGAGCAAACTTTTAATTAGTAGATATTAATTACGACTACCCCATCTCATTCGTAGACTTTTATCATAATAAACGTCGCCAGTTTGTAGGCATCGATACATTCTAGACAACGAGAATACGTATGGAGGTTAAGATTTAAGATTGGAAATGAAGAAGAATGTACCAAGGACGTACAAACTTAATGAAAATATAGACATCGAATGCATTTTAATTTGTTTATCAGAAATTGAACGTAAGCCACAACCAGTACAAGAATATCTCTCTCTCTCTCGTCTGTCTTCATTATATGTCATACCAGGTCTGTAAATATTTCTACATAGGACTCCATGAAAGCCTCTAGCTGGGCAAACTCCTTTAATTAATTGACCGATACAGTTCTGTATGAAACGAAAATCTCTAATAACACGAAGAAAACAGAAACCGGAAGCTTTTTTTAAATGAAATGCAATTTAATTCATTCGATCTTTTAAAAAATTCGAGAAATTTTTTTTTTCATTTGATCTTTATAGAATTCAAGGAATATTAGGCACGGTCCATTTGATGTTAAAGGGGGGGAGGGGCTTGGGGTTTTTTTTCGAAAAAAATAATATTGCTCTGAATTTTGATGAAAAAAATTAATTTACTTATGGTGTGACAGAAAAAAATAATCTTGCTCTTACAAGTAATCTGAGTTTGAAGAATAACCATAAAATTCACTTAAAATTCCTGAAAATTTTTCAGCTCGCTTCGCTCGCCACACTGTTTTCACTTCATATAAAACTTTTTTGGCTCTCTTTGCTCGCCATACTTTTCTTCTTTAATGGCAAGTTCATATTTAGAAATATCAAAAATATACATGTGACTGAAAAAAGGGGTTTCCTTAAATGCTTAAATTACATTATCAATGTCATTTATCACTATTAATAGATACATGTATCACCACAGAGTCTAAAATTTATACACAATCTTGGAAGGAGAATTTAATTAAGTTTTTCACTTGTTTACATTTCTAAATTCTAAATTTTTTCTCTAAGGAGACCCTCCCCTCAGGCCCTCTTACATGCTACATGACCTTGTATACATTTTGTTTACTGAAAATTAAATCACATTCTCAGTTTGGAAGTGAATACAAGTATTACATAAGAATTTAGTAATGTTAAGAGCAATTTAAGAAAAAATAAAGAATTTCTGTTGAAAAAAAAAAAACACAAGCATTCCTAATACCGGGTATACACATCAATAATTGTTAGAAAAAAAATTCTTTGCTCCAACTTTGCGAGAAAAAAAATAATTCTGCCCCGGTCAAGGGCGAAAATAATAATCTTGCTCCGACAAAAAACCAAAGCCCCCCCCCCACAGAATATCAAATGGACCGTGCCTTGAATGGTCGACAACCAACTCCCCTCTTCCACTATACTTACCTTCCCTACCCACTTAGTCAACCCTCTGGGTCGACCACTAGTATTGGTGCTTTTGAATATGATAATACGAGGACGGTCATCTTTTAATTCTGATGACATAATTATGGATTAGCATTTCAGTATTATTCTATACTTGTTGCAAGTTGCATAAGTTTGATGACATACAGCATAAATGATACAATGTCATATTCTGATATTTAGCTATTCGCTCTCAGTACCTTCAGTGCTTTGATTTCTTTTTTGTACTTCTCTGCATCCGGCAAAAATCTTTTTAGAAAGGTTGTGGGCTAAAATCCTGGTACTGGCACTATCAGTATTCAATGTCAGTATGTCAGTTAGAGCGTGCATGGGTATCAGGTGAGCGTTGTGCCCCCTGGGGCTCTTGTTTTGTTGAGGACCAAAATCTCCGTCTTTTGTCGCAGAAAATGGTTGTTTTGTGCCGTCCTTTTACACGCGAATTCATTTATACGGCAATGGCAACGTTACTGACGGTCTACAGAAATTTAGACGCGAGCACGTGACGCGATTTACGCTCTCTGATTGGTTCGAATTAGTCCGAGGCAAAATAAAAAGAATATTTTGTATGTTTAGGGAATTGATACCTCTGCACAAAGGACAAATGATCAGATTGTCTGCATGCCGTTCCATGTTTATTCAGTAACTTACATGTATCAATAAAAGAAAGAATACTTGAAGTGATAAAATTTCTTTGTAATATGTCTTATATCAATTGATTTATGTGAGAGAGAGAGGCCGGGAACGATTTTGAATTTTGTTTCATTTCTAAAATATATATGATCCGCCCATGACAAGAACATTCCCTTTGATACGAACAAGAAATTTGAATGAAAAATTAAACTCCGCAAATGTGGAAAATATTTTCTGAGAAAATAATTTTTTTTCAAGATATATGTGTTATGACCAAGAAAATATCGTAGAAACCAGGACTTTTGTTTGAATTGCAGTTCATAGAATCAACCTGCTTTTTTTCATTTCAATTTATATTTATTCTGTCAAAGTTTTTTTTTTCTTTCTTTCTTTTTTTTTTCTTTTTTTTTTTTTTTTGTTATATCGCAATTACATATGTTTACTTTTTACTTGCTATTTTATTTTTTATTTTAATAGAGCCCTCTAGTTTTCTTACCTTTGGTCCAACTATATAGAACTTGATGACCTCAACAAGATGAATATTATCGATCTGCATTTTCATCGTTAATAGCTATTCTCTGTAAGCATTTGTACTTTTATGAAGGACGAATGGCACGGCATGTCTCAGATTTTTATGAAATTTGTACATAAGGTTGGGTCTGACCCAAAAGTAAAAATTTGTTTAAAATTTTCTTAATATCACATCCGGTTGCCATGGAAACGGACTTTGAATATTGAAAAAATGCATTTTTGGGCGTTTTTGAAGTCATATACATAATTTATGCAGCATAATCTAAAACAAACACTGATGAATTATCAGTACCCTATCATTGCATTTCCAAGTTAAGTAATAATAATGTTGGGTATATGGTCTTATCCATATGTTTCCATAGCAACAACACAGGTACCCTATCAAAATAGTATTTTTGGCATTTTTTTTTTCAAAATCCAACGATAAATTAATCATATTTTTGAGTTTGTTATGCAAATAAAACATAAGCATTCACATTGGGACAAAGTTTCTGTTCGTGCTATGGCAACATGACCTCAAATCGCAAAAATGAAAGCAATTTTGGACAATATTTAGAGTCCTTTTTTTACTAGATCATCTAATTTTGATTCAAAGTGATGAAAATTAATTAATGTATTCTAGTAGATCTTTCATTACACGAAAGAAAATTTTTGAAAAATATTCAGGAAATAGCCCGTTGCTATGGGAACGATTGTTTAAAATTGCACATAGGCCCACTTTAAGTCCTTGGATACGGGCATCAAAAGTTAAGAAATCTGATTTTTTTTAAATCTGAAATAAAGTTTAGACTTTGCTTTATCGTATATGTAAAAAAGGTTGTGTAAGCCTGTTTCGTTTTTTGAGGAAAAGGCTTTAAAAACAACAAAAAATGCTTATTTTTATAATGTATGGCCAAATTGCTATAGCAACCATTAATTATTTAATTTTTTTTTATTGTATTTTGATAGAGTCTTACTTGATCTTTATTGTTATTGAATTTGAATTTCCTGTGATTAATAATTACTGTTTTATGAAAATAATAAAAAATGGTTGCCATGGTAACATATGTTCCCCATAGCTTTTTCACGGTTTTTGAAAGAACTCTTTGTGTTGGATATTTCCCAACAATTTTTATCTGTTCATCATGATGCAAAATTTTTAAAAATGACTCTTAAGTTGCAAAATAAGTAATATTAAAGACCATAATTACCGTTGCCAAGGTAACTTATGTACATAGCAACAAGTGGGTTTATCTTGAATTTACTCATTTTATAAAATAAATCCTATTTCTTTATCATATACCCATCAAGAGAGAAGGAAAATTGGAAAATACAAACAGCATTTTGAAATCAATATATCAAAATTAGCTTATTATGTTGTCATGGTAACAAGACTTATTTACAATATCAGACACTACTAGTGAGCTTATTTAAAAATTTATGTCCTAATCTTTAGGATGCATAAAAAATCTTCCATTGATGTCACATATAGACCAAATTATAGAGCTTCAAAGTAGCTCAATTTTGCCAATTTCTAAATTTAAAGGCCGTTGCCATGGTAACCAGATGACCTAGAATTTATTTTTTTGTCAAATTTTCCTTATTTCATTGGTCCCTACTTATGTGTGAAATTTCATGAAAATCGGAGACCATGCGTGCCGAAATTGTTTAAATGGTTACTGGAATTGCTATTAAAAGCTCAAAAGAATGTTGGGCAATCAGGGGGAAAAACCGGGATTTGACCATCGGGACCAAAGAAAACAATAACTGTGTATAAATTTTGGAGAAAATTCAGTCCTGTTGATGACATAACATCTCCTGTAACCCACCCGGCCTTTTCATTACCTTATTTTTTTTATCTTTCATGCACTAACTTACATATAGCTTTATTTCAGCCCATGATTTTGAAGAAAAATATATATGTAAAACTTCAGCAATTTTGGCAAATTTCAGGCGGGTAAGGGTCCTTACCCCTAACCATCACTCTCGATCCTTTATTTTGTTAATTTCTTAATGTAAAGAAAATACGTAGATGAGAAATTCCTTGTACAACACGAGAAAGGTGTTATTTTTGTATTTGCTATTTAATTATAAAAATGCAGTAAACATGCATTTTTGAAAAAATATTGTAATGGGGCAGACGATCTATCCCTCTTTCGATTCTGGACTTCGTATATATAGATTGCCAATCAAGCAATGCATTTTTGCCGAAATGCGTCCCAATTTCCACTGGAATATTATTATGGTTTGCCTAAATCTGGCAAAAACAGTTTTAATTGGTCATTTCAAAAACATTTCACGATCCTCAAATTCTAAACAATTTTGAAAAATTGTCAATTTTCTAGATATTTATATCGAATATTTGGTAAAGATCTGAGTTTGAGCTTGTTTATGCATTGCATTGAGTCAAATTCCTGGTTCATCAAAATTCATTCCTCAGATCAGGAAACAGATTCCGATATAACGGGGTTCCGTTAGGAACATCGCTTCTTCGCGCTTGAAATGGATATGCTAAGAAGCAAAGTCACGATGCGAAAAAGCGAAGTTATGATGCGAAGAAGCGAAGTTCAGATCTTCGCATCGTTACTTCGCTACTTCGCATCGTAACTTCGCTTCATCTTGTCTTCGCTCCTTCTCCGCCTCGCTTCTCAACTTCGCTTCTTCGTATCCTATAACTTCGCGTCACAATGTGTTTACGAGAAGAAGCAAAGTGCCCAACGGAACACCGTACGATATGTGTCAATGCTGTAGATTGGTGATTTGTTAAATCGGTGGTTTCTTTAGTGTACTTTCGAAGATTTTTTTATGGAAACAGTAGTTTGCTTTCAAAGCATTTCTTTTGGCACTGCGGGCAAACGGCTATATATCCGTCACTATTAGCATTTTAATCGACTGTTACGTAAACTATGTAGATGACCGTAAGTATGTGCTTTTTGTATTGTAGTGCAAAATATGTCGGTTAAAAATGTCCTTTGTTCACTGCCCTTACTTGTAAACGCAAACTTGGTAATGGACGATTAGAACCTCCTAAGTTCCTATAAGGTTTCCCGAAATTCTGTGCGGAAGAAAATGGAGAATGTATACGGACGGACAGACAGACGGCTGGATACGTAAAACTCATTTGAACCTTTAACTCAAGTGAGCTTCAAACATTTGTCACATCCAAATGTCTTTTTATTTCCAGTGCATTTACATTTATCATGAATTCAAAATACGACTTTTCATGCATGTATGACGTATTCATTTGTTTAAAATGTATGCCCCCTGATCGCATAATATTTTTATATTATTTCATGAGGAATGGATACTTCAACATCATCAAGTGGCGGACACAGAATTTTCAGTGAAAGGGTTGCTCATTAACCAAACGTCTAGGCGTCTGGAAGAGTGGAAGTCATCTAATAGTTGGTTTACGGGGCAAAGTATACCTCCTCCCCTATACGAAAATTATTTAAACACTTTTCAGATTTTAAACAAAAGCAATCTGGAGAATTGCTATTAGACCCTAGAATCGTTTCAATATACTTGGTTTGAACAGAGTTAATAGTCGGAACTAAATGTCAACGTTTTTTTTTTTGTATAACCCTTTCTCTGCTCAAGGGTGTGCGTCCATCACGCCCCCTTTTTTATCCGCTAATATGATAGTGTATATATAGTAAGTGAAAACAAACGTACATGTATATATGAAAGTATAGACACATTAAAGATTAACGGATGAAAGATACAAGTAATACAAAAATCGAGGAATACAAAGACCCAAAATACGTATTGGTTTATCAAACATTGCCGTAAATTTATATACATGAGAGCGCTTTGTGACAACGTCAAATAGCTAAAAAGGCGTCAGAAGTGCGACGTCAAAACCACACCAAGGATACTTTGAATGCTTTATTCGGCATCTAAACATTGTCCGATTTCTATAATTTATATACCAAATAACAGAGGAAGACGCCCTCTATGTTCACAATAAATGTCATTAATTTTCCGACATCGGCCATTTTAGGCCCAAAACGCCCCTTGTCCTTTTAAGCAAATTTGGCTCCTTTACTTTATTTGAATATTGAAATATAAAAAAAAACACGTCTCAGATATGATTATAATTTCTCACATAAAACTGGCAAATAAACACTGCATGCCTATATGAATATTTACTTAACAAACCTCCTTAGCAACCATTTATTTCCATAGCAACCGAAAAATAACCAGTTATCGGACACTTATTTGACACATAAAAGGGCCACTTCCAGCCTTCCTTTATCGACAAGGGTAAAAAAATCACAGTTGTTAATGTTCATTACAGCCAAAAAAAAAAAAAAAAAAAAATTCAAGAATTATTTTGCATGACCTATGAATAATGGGACACAAGCTATTTCATGGGGCGGGGGGGGGGGGGGGGGGGGGGGGTTGTGGCATCTGCTGTTGCACCCTGACGTCTTTCTGTCATTTCATGCTTCAGATATTCATATCAGGGCTTTTCCTCTGCAAAGAATTGATGAATTTTGATAATGTTTGCCGGATGTATAACTATTGTAGGAAGTGACATGTCACTTGTATATGGTTGTCATATAAATATTTCTTATGCAGAGTTATTGTACTTGGATGTAGAAAATCTCATGAAAATAAAAGTAGTGTTTGAGCTTTTTCTGTTCAAGGGTTTGATAGATTTGAATGACATATCATGCATTTTTAGACATGTAATGAAAATAACTTTAACAGGTGAAAACCTGGTTTTTCATATTCCTGGTTTTTAGCTCACCTGAGCCAAAGGCTCTAGTGAGCTATTGTCATAGCGATCCGTCCGGCGTCCGTCGTCCGTCGTCTGTCGTCTGTCGTCTGTCTGTCGTAAACTTTTCACATCAGGATGATCTATAGAGATGTCTTAATATCAATTATCTGTAAGGACCAAAGTAAGTTGAAAATAGCATGTCACAGATTTTGATAATTTTCATTATATTACATGTTTATGATAACCTAAGAATGAAAATACACCTCTTTGATGAAATTGACCTTCCGTTGCCATGGTAACAAGGCCCAAATTTTCAACAGGTATTTTGAAGTCTAAAGTAAGAGGTTTTCAGGCATGTGGTTGCCATGGAAACCGGTATCAATTCAGATTCCTCATAACAAATAACATTTATTCTTTACTTCTATTTTGTCAATCCCTATAAAATTAAGTGGCACTCCATACAGTAAATCAGCAAAATTCAGACAAAAAATGTCCATTTTTTCCTTGAAAATATACCCCAAATTAGGTCTGTTTTTCGTCAATTTTGATGTTTTTCACATTTGAATAAAAAAATAAGCAATGGGTAAGTTAAATATTTCTTAATTGAGTGTTAATCTATGTTGACTGGTCTAAAACTTGAGGGGAAAATCTAAGTGGGGAACATAACAGAAATGCTAGTTTTAAGCTGAAAAAGTGGTTGCTATGGCAACATTTGATATCAGATGGTCTTACGTAGGGTATCTTTTGATTCACTTTTAATATATATAGACAAAGTTGGCAATGGCATAGGTATATGTTTAAGATAACTTTGATGAGTATCAATTGCTGTATGACCTTGATTCTATTCCAAGGTCATTCAAATATAGGTCAAGGTCATTTCAAATTTCCGCAAAAAATTATTCCAAAATTTGATTTTTTCTATTTTTTGACGTCGTTTTTTGTTGTTTTACTATACTAATTTTGTCTGGTGATTTTGCTTGATTTAAGTCTTCCAATAAAACAAGAAAATGAGATAGTGCTTAAGTATGTATGGTATTTTTGTATAGAATTAGTCTCATCCAAAAAGAGAAAAAATCAGGAAAATTTTCCATTTCTGTTACAAATTGCCGATGAGAAATGAAATACTTAAAAAATGCTGATGTCTATGAAATAAAGGGAGTAGATACAATCTTTCGTGCATATTCAATATCATATAATGGATTTCCCATAATTTCATAACATTTTCACGTGACATCATATATTTCCCTTGAAAATTCACGAAAAACGCTAAAATTTCATGTCTAAGTTTGAGTGACCTTGAAATTAAACGATATGACCTTGAAATGTTTTCAATGTTGTTTTCTAATTTATAAACTCTTTGTTAATGGTCACATGAAGTTTGATCATAAAAGACAGAATAAGGCCTTCACAATAGCCCTTTAATGTTTGCATGTGCTTTAACATATGTGTCAAATGTTGCCATGGTAACCTATTTCGGCATTTAATTCCAAGAAAACCAATACGTTCCCCACTCCAGATTTTCTCATTTTCAGAAGACCGTAAATAGATATGTAAAAAACTATAAGCTTTATTACTTAAAAACCATTGCTTTTGCAGTTATTGCATTGCATAAACTGGCAAAAAGGGCCTAAAAAGGGGTTGGAAAAAGGCCTTACAAATGCTTGAATTTTCCTTACTTTTGATCCCAAATAACATTAAAATAAGAATAAATGTTTCAGATTTCTAACTTCAATATTCTTATGGAAGGAGGAAGGAATGCTTTTGGGAAGATTCAATTCTCCACATATTTATGTTCCATGGAAACATGGACCATGAAAATGTCTCGTTTATCACGTATTCCAGACCCCCAAAAGTTTTGACATGGTTACCATGGCAACCAATGCTCCAATTCCACAATGATATCTAAATTCCGGCTTAACACATTATACATGACTCTTGTACCAAAAATCTTTCATTTCTGTGATATGCTATTTTTCAATGTTGCTGAAATTGTTTGGTCCTTACAGAGAATCGGTATTAAGAAGTGTTGTTATTTTTGGTTCCACTTCGAAGTCAAATTTTTGACGCTTTTTTGACGTCTCTTCGGACTTAGTCAGAAATGCAAATTTTTGCACTATTTCTTTAAATAACTCAATAATTGTATGATTTTACACACTCATTTACTGCATATTTATCATATCTAACTTACTTAATGCTTTGATATGTATTTTATGCTTAAATTTTATTTTTTTGATTTTTTATGAATTTTTTTCTTATGTAAAAAGGAAAGGGGGGGGGGGGTTGATTGTCATATAATTTCTGCTTCTATTCTATAACCACTCTTCAGAATGTAGAAATTTGGTTGGTATGAGGTACTCATGGTTCCCTAGAAGTGAAAGAATTTTGTCAAGATATCCACTTTTGGATTTTATAGGAATGTTTTTAAGATTGTACATTGGTATAATGTATGTTTTCCATGCCCAATGGACCCATGAGGAGTGGGTTCAAACCCCGGCGGGACCCCAACAAAAAATTTTCTTTCCTTTTTCAGTTTTTTTAGCTCACCTGAGCGAAGCTCAAGTGAGCTATTGTCATAGCGCACCGTCCGGCGTCCGGCGTCCGTCGTAAACTTTTCACATTTTCGACTTCTTCTCCAGAACGGCTGAACAGATTTTGATGAAACTTGGTAGTTATGAAGTACTAATGGTCCCCTACAAGTGTTGTTGTTTTTCGTCCTGATCCCTTAACAGGTGGCGCCACCAGAGGCAAAAGTAGGTCCCAGAGGGTACCCTCCTTTGACAAACTTCTTCTTCAGAACAGAAGCATGTATCGACAAACCGAAAGCATCTGAATTACATTTATCTAGAGAGCTGTCTTAAGAAGTGTTGTTATTTTTTGTGACTTTATTTTTATAAACTTCATACCAAGTTCTAATCTTGTCATTTCATTTGGTACATCACTTTGTTTTCCTCAGTTGCAGATCAAATATGCAAGTTGTTCTTTCTGGTCAAGTAATGTGATAAAATAACCTTCACAAATTTTTCATGACAGGCATATTTTGTACCGTTTGCAGTACTCTAAAGCGGGGGACATTAAATCTCATTCATCTGTCCGTCCGTCCGTCCGTCCGTCTGTCTGTGTCACAAAATCTTTAACCTTGGCTATAACTTTTTAACCAGAAGAGATACAGTTCTCATATTTCACATGTGAGTTCCTTGTGACAAGACCTTTACACTGACACAAAAATTTTTGACCTCGTGACCGTGACCTAGATATTTGACCTACATAAAGGACTCAGATTTTTCTGAGTCAAACACCCCAAGCGGGGGACCACGATTCTCTGAATCTGCTTGTTTTCTTATTGAATTGGAAGAGGTGGGGGAGGGTATTTTCAACTTCTTCTTCAGAACCGCTGGGGCATTTTAAAGAAACTTGGTAGGTGTGATATGCTAATGGTTCCCTACAAGTAATGTTGTTTTTCATCAAGATCCGTCAACAAACGTCGCCACCCGGGGCAAAGTAGGTCACAGGGTTCTTTGACAAACTACTTCTTCAGAGTCCAAGCATATATCAACAAACCGAAGGCATCAGACTGATCTAGAGGGATCTCTTAAGAAGTATTCCTGTTTTTAGTTCCACTCTGAAGTCAAATTTTTTATGTCTTTTCGGACTTTGTCAGAAATGGACATTTTCATACTATTTCCTGAACTAACACATTGAAAGCATGTCTTTGAGACCTAATTTGCTGTTATATTAATCACACTTGATGCCATTAATATAATGCTTTCATATAGATTCTGTGCCAAAATATTTTTTTGGATTTTTTTTTTACATGACTTTAAGGATGGACCACACTAACAATCACCATTACAATGTGCATGTATTCAGTCATTCAGCAAAAGTGACATGGTTCTCAGGGGAGCGATATAGGCCCACTTGGGCCTCTTGTTTTTGTTTTGTTTATTAATTTGCTTATGGTTGCTATGGCAACAGACAAGGTTTTGAATTTTAGAATACATGTATATGCAAAAATATGCTATTTTATGAACTGAAAATTGCGACAGCTCAACAATCCTTGATGTTGTCCAAACTATCATATTTCATAATTCATAAAAAAATTAGTTATTGAAGTATTCAATTCAATTTAATTCATGGGGGAGGGGAGGGTGTTTCAAATCGAAATTTGCAATTATATGTTGTTGTTTTTTCTCGTGCAATTTAGATTTGGACAACCTTTTTTTTATTCAACAACAAATTTTCAGAGAAAAGTAATGGAGGTTAAGAATTATAATATTTTAAGATAATTTCTTAAAACATGTGAATTTTTATGAAGACACATATTGTGGCAAAAGACAAACTTCCTAAGCAACACAATGTATACCTTAGCAACCAACGAAAACATGATGAACACTAACGTAATAAATTTCTAAAGCATAAAATAAGGGTTTACCTGTATGAAAAATTAATTTTCCCTTCGATAGGGGGATAGATCTCGAAATCTCGTAACTCAAAATGTAATACTACGCTCACAGTCAAGAAAAATAGTTTTAGAGGGGGATTTTTAGTCCCCTACCGGCAATGCCGAAGGGGACTCTTAGTTTCATCTCGGTCTGTCTGTCTGTCTGTCCGTCTGTCTGTCTGTCGGTCCGTCTGTCCCATTTTCAGTTTTCCGGACTTTTTTTCGCTGTTGTTGCATATATTGAACTCATTTTTGGTATGTGGATATATCTCAATGTGATACAGATCAAGTTTGAGTTTGCTTTCGATTGACCTAATTTTACAAGAGTTATGGCCCTTGGACTTAGCAAATTTTATGAAATGAGCTAAGCTCGCCAGTCTACCTTAAAGTTTAAACTAAGGCAAATGTATCAAGAAACTCTACATCTTGTACATGCAGCAGGAATGAACCCCCCCCCCCCCCCCCCCCACACACACACACACACACACTTCTTAATTATATCAACAGTCTTAAGATTCACGTTTGACGTCTTAGAAAAAAAATTTTTTATTGCTTGTCAATTTTTCTGTGAACAATTTTCTTCGAGCTGAAATCTTGCCCCATCCCCCCCCCCCCACCCTTCTGAAATCCTAGATCCGCCACTGATAACGTTGCACTTCAGTGACATCGGCGAAACTCCCGTTACACTACAGTGGTTGACAGCAGCGTATGTCAGCATAGAAGGCCGCTAGCTAACACGCTGAATGATCGTTGTACATGCTTCAGGGACGTTTCACAAGGAGCTATACGCTGTCGAACGCTCTTCTATTAATAATAATTATGCCTGCACAAAATTGGCAGCGTGAGCGTACGCTCCGGAACATGCTCATGAAATAAAGTTGACGATAGTCTAGCGTTTGCGCAATGTGTTTGTAATATGTACGAAGCGTTCTCTAACTCTAAATTATGTAAACCACTTCAGCGCAAAGGATCTGAAAATTCTCATACAAGCTCAAAAACGCAATCAACGTCCTATGAACTCTGCGGGAGTTCCGCATACGTCGAGATCGCTAGAAATGCAGTGGGTATACGCTGTTGTTCGCTTTCATACGTTATAAACACGTTACACACACTCTAATTAAACGTTCTGCAGTCGCTGTTACATGTTAGTTTTGCGATAGGCAAACTCTCTGAGTCTCAGAAAGCGGCTTTCTTTTGATCTTGTATAAACGACAACACCGTTCGGCAGCGTGCGGCAAAAAAAAAAAAAAAAAAAAGGGAAAAAAAGAAATATTGAATAAAAAAAAAATTCAAACGTTAACGTTGCCACACACTGTCCAGAACGCTGTAGTTTTATAGGACCTAAGTAAATTGGATACTAATACTCAGTGGTGTGTGTATTTTCTGTTAAGTTCACATTTCAATACTTCATTATTTTAGTAAGCATAGTAAGAACAGCTGGTATTACTAGCCATTCACTTAATTATTTTTAGAAAGACGGAGAGTAGCTAAACGTACATAAAACTTGCGTTTCACAAAACGCTTTGTAAACGTACATATAACGTACGATCGATATAACTTAGCTCCCCCGCATCCATGTCCGCTCTTAAAAGAAGTTTGTGGTAGCTCAGTATTTGGCAAAGTACCGATGCTACAGTAACCAAACTTGCACATGTGATACATATTGGGATGCCAATGCGGACCTATACATCGGACGCACTATCTGACCTACTTTTTCGCTTGAATAATAATGCCCAAGTGTTAGCGCATCACATGACCTCGATATTTTAAAAGAGTAGATTTAATAATTGAGATTATTTACAAGGAAGTGGCGACACCTATTTATAGCGCACTACTCTCCAAGCGACGTAACTCTGTTAAGCAAAAAAGCAGTAGTGCCCGGTCGGGGCACTATTCTCTCATAGTCCCCGCGTGCTAAGCCAATAGAATTCCAAGGATTTATAATGTTATGTACTAGATATGTATTAAGATTTCCTTGAACGCCGAACGCCCAGTTTGACCTGCATCACTGTTGTTTAGCGGCGCAACGTAACTTAAAGAGTCACGCACATCCAAAATGGAGACAGATGTCAACGGTTAATTTGTTTTCTCTCTTACTTTCAGATAAATAACACTTATACATAACAACATGCTGAACTTATGAAATACATGTATATTATTAGCTCTACTGGTCTCTGACCAGTCGAGCTTATGCGATACCCCGTTGTCCGGCGTCCGTCCGTCTGTCCGTCCGTCCGTCCGTAAACAATTCTTGTGCTCGCAACTCCTCTGAAACCATAGGAGATAGAAAGCTAATTCTTTTTGCATCTTACTTGGTATGTGGTCTAGTTGTGCACCTGACATTTGGTTTCAGCCCCTGACCCCCAGGGTCTTAGAAAATGGGCGTGGTCATGAAAATCTATGAAATCTTGTGCTCGCAACTCCTCTGACACTATAAATGATAGAGACTTGATTCTTTTTGCAATATGATGGGTCTGTGGTCTTGTTGTGGGCATAGTGTAAAAATTGGATTGGATTGGACGATTGGACTGGATGATTGGATTGGACTGACAAATTGGACTGGATTATTGGATTGGACGAACATTTCAAAATCTGTTCTCGTTCAATTATCTTGCTTTTGAATGTTTTTTAACAAAGATCAAATAATTTTTTTTCGAAGCTGATTCAGCTTATGCTATACCCCGACGTCTGAGTCTGATGAAGAAGTTTGGTAGATCGGTATAGGATAAAGTACTGATGTAATAGTGACAAAACTTGCACAAGTGATCCATGATGGGATTTTGAGTTGAACACAATGCTTGGGATACTGCATATGACCTACGTTTTCTACTGAAATTACTTGATTAGGAAGTTTGGGGTAGCTCAGTATAAGAAAAAGTGAAAAGTAACCAAACTTCACAAAGCGAATAATATGAATAATCTAAGTTTAGTAAAGTTCATTCGATCAAAGCCTTTGATTTTTCGACACTTTACACTACAATTCCACATTCTAAATTGAAAGAAAGACTCGCAAAAATTATAAGTAATGCGTTTACAAGTAAGAACGGTAATCGCAAATACAAATTTATTGTTGTGAACTATGACAAAACCTACTTTGTAAAAGAAAAGTCCGATTCTGAAAATAAGTACACTGAAACAGATATTATTCAGATGTTAAACTTTTTGATCGACAACATTTTTGTGGTGTTTGGAGGAAAGGTCTTCCAGCAAATTGTCGGAATTCCAATGGGGACCAATTGTGCCCCACTCCTTGCCGACATTTTTCTTTACTCGTACGAAGCTGAATTCATTCAATCTCTTGTCTCTGAAGGGAAAAGATACTTAGCTTCTGACTTCAACTTCACTTACAGATACATAGACGATGTGTTGTCCATCAATAATCCAAAATTCGCGGATTTCCTGAGCAGTATCTATCCTTCAGAGCTTGAAGTCAAAGAAACTACAGAGACAAATAATTCAGCATCCTATTTGGACATAATGTTGTCCTACGACACTGATGGTCACATGAACACCTCACTCTATGACAAACGTGACGACTTCAATTTCAGCATTACAAACTTTCCTTTTCTGAGTAGCAACATTCCTTCATCGCCTGCTTATGGCGTGTTCATATCTCAGTTGATACGCTATGCCAGAGCAAGTACCAAATATACGGATTTTGTTCTGGGAGCTAGGCGTCTTTCAGATAAGCTTCTCAGTCAGGGATATGCTTGTGACCGACTAACATCGTCACTGAGGAAGTTCTACGGTCGATATGGGGAACTCGTCATACACTATGATGTCCCACTCTCCAGAATGATGGGTGATATTCTGTCGTAGACCATTTGAACCATCCAACCCAAGATTGTACTTTATGTCTTCCGAAATGGAAGTTACCGAATATGACAGTTCTACCGAATTGAAGCGGCGGGTGTTGCATGCAAGCAGGAGATGCTTACTCTTCCTGGGCACCTGGTCTCACTCTCATATCGGGAGTTCGCTTCTTTTCATATGGTGGAGGTTTTTGTTTGTTTGCTTTTGTTCCTGTTTTATCCTGATTTCGTATGCCTCGGTTTCTGATTTTCTGAATTATCGATTTTGTGCCGTAAACAGGGATATGGTCATTATCCATATTTGTCATTTGCCTAGTTGAATCTATTCATCAGATGCTGCATCTGACCTACTTTGAATGATTTTGTTTATAATAGCCAATATAAGCGATTGCTATATTCACCAATCATGCACTCTGGAGAGATCTTTGGTCAATTTTTTAATGATTTGACCTTGACCTTCTTTTTCCATTCTGATTCTGCATTAAATGGCCATTCAGCATTACTGCGTACTACACTTGTACAGTGTATGTTAGATGCATCTCTGTCATACTTTAAGAATATTTTATTTTTTAATCTAGACCCACATTTTCCGTTTCATGGATCTGCAAAGTACAAATGGTATATGTACCAAACTTGCATTTTTGATGAACGTTTTGAGTTATGACCTTGACTTACTTCCTCTGCTTCAAATATTTCTTTTCTTATCGCCAATATTGGGCACAATACACATGGTACATGTTCCGAAATCTGACGGTACTATACATGTACATGGTATACCGTCATTTATTATTTTGATCTGTAGGTTGTACAAAGTATACAATTAGCCTGTTTTCAGATTCTATATTTTAGAGAAGATTAGGTCCTCTTCTTAATTACTTTAATGCTTATGTACACAGAAAGGTAACTAATGTAATTGTGCTGCCATTAGGTGGATTCATAACTTTTAATTACCCCATATTTTACTGTATTTTTAATTTGTATCATGTAAGAAGTCGATCGACAAAAGAAATTTTACTTTCTATGACACTCCGTCTTACTATTATTTGTTCTTAGTTAGATAACATTTGTTCTTAGTTTGTTTAATATTTGTTCTTAGTTAGATAACATTCAAAAGCAAGATAATTGAATGAGCAAAGTTTTTGAAATAATCGTCCAATCCAATTATCCAATCCAATTTGTCAGTCCAATCCAATCGTCCAGTCCAATCGTCCAATCTAATCCAATCCAGATTTTACACTATGCCCTTGTTGTGCACCTGATATTTTGTTTGAGCCCCTGACCCCAGGGTCTTAGAAAACGGGTGTGGTCATTTTCTCCTATATAACTCTATGTAATCTTGTGCTCGCAACTCCTCTAACACTATAAATGATTGAGACTTGATTCTATTTGCAATATGATGGGTCTATGGTCTAGTTGTTTACCTGATATTTTGTTTGAGCCCCTGACCCCCGGGGTCTTAGAAAATGGGTGTGGTCATTTTCTCCTATATAACTCTATGTTAACTTGTGCTCGCAACTCCTCTTTCACCATAAATGATAGAGACTTGATTCTTTTTGCAATATGATTGGTCTATGGTCTAGTTGTGCACCTGATATTTTATTTGAGCCCCTGACCCCCAGGGTCTTAGAAAATGGGTGTGGTCATGAAAATCTGTGAAATCTTGTGCTCGCAACTCCTCTGTCACTATAAATGATAGAGACTTGATTCTTTTTGCAATATGATTGGTCTGTGGTCAAGTTGTGCACCTGATATTTTGTTTGAGCCCCTGACCCCCAGGGTCTTAGAAAATGGGTATGGTCATTTTCTCCTATATAACTCTATGTAATCTTGTGCTTGCAACTCCTCTGACACCATAAATGATAGAGACTTGATTCTTTTTGCAATATGATGGGTCTATGGTCTAGTTGTGCACCTGATATTTTGTTTGAGCCCCTGACCCCCAGGGTCTTAGAAATTGGGTGTGGTCATGAAAATCTATGAAATCTTGTGCTCGCAACTCCTCTGACACTATAAATGATAGAGACTTGATTCTTTTTTGCAATATGATGGGTCTATGGTCTAGTTGTTTACCTGATATTTTGTTTGAGCCCCTGACCCCCGGGGTCTTAGAAAATGGGTGTGGTCATTTTCTCCTATATAACTCTATGTTAACTTGTGCTCGCAACTCCTCTTTCACCATAAATGATAGAGACTTGATTCTTTTTGCAATATGATTGGTCTATGGTCTAGTTGTGCACCTGATATTTTATTTGAGCCCCTGACCCCCAGGGTCTTAGAAAATGGGTGTGGTCATGAAAATCTGTGAAATCTTGTGCTCGCAACTCCTCTGTCACTATAAATGATAGAGACTTGATTCTTTTTGCAATATGATTGGTCTGTGGTCAAGTTGTGCACCTGATATTTTGTTTGAGCCCCTGACCCCCAGGGTCTTAGAAAATGGGTATGGTCATTTTCTCCTATATAACTCTATGTAATCTTGTGCTTGCAACTCCTCTGACACCATAAATGATAGAGACTTGATTCTTTTTGCAATATGATGGGTCTATGGTCTAGTTGTGCACCTGATATTTTGTTTGAGCCCCTGACCCCCAGGGTCTTAGAAATTGGGTGTGGTCATGAAAATCTATGAAATCTTGTGCTCGCAACTCCTCTGACACTATAAATGATAGAGACTTGATTCTTTTTGCAATATGATGGGTCTATGGTCTAGTTGTGCACCTGATATTTTGTTTGAGCCCCTGACCCCCAGGGTCTTAGAAAATGGGTGTGGTCATTTTCTCCTACATAACTCTATGTAATCTTGTGCTCGCAAGTCCTCTAACACTATAAATGATAGAGACATGATTCTTTTTGCAATATGATGGGTCTGTAATCTAGTTGTGCATCTGATATTTTGTTTGAACCCCTGACCCCCAGGGCCTTAAAAATGGGTGTGGTCATTTTCTCCTATATAACTATGTAATAATCTTGTGCTTGCAACTCTTCTGACATTATAAATGATTGAAACTTCATCCTTTTTGTAATATGATTGGTCTGTGGTTTAGTTGTGCACCTGAAATTTTGTTTGAACCCCTGACCCCCAGGGTCTTAGAAAATGGGTGTGGTCATTTTCTCCTAGTATATAACTGTTTGTAATGTTGAACTCACAACTCCTCTGACACTATAAATGATTGAGGCTTCATTCTTTTTGCAATATGATTGGTTTGTCTTCTTGTTGTGCATCTGATATATTGTTTGAGCCCCTGATCCCCAGGTTCTTAGAAAATGGGTGTGGTCATTTTTCCTATATAATTGTGCTCTCAACTCTTCAAAGCTATTAATGAATGTGAGTTGTTGTAATTTTAAATCAATAAGATGGATCTGTAGTTTTGTTATGTCATTGATAGTTCATTTGAGCCAGCAGTCCCTGACCCCTGGGACCTTGGAAAATGGGTGTGGCATTCTTTAAATACTTTATCTTGGATATTATTAATTATATGAGTGATATTCTAGTTGCAGTCTATTGGATATGTTGTTTTGTTGTGCTACTTTTAATATGTTAGAACGCCTGCTCCCTATGGTCTTTAAAAATGGAAATTTATATTTATGTGTATGTATCTAATTCACTTGTCAATGAGTAAATAAAAAACAAATAAAAAACAAAACAACCAGGAGAGCTACAGTCTCGTCAGAGACTTCTGGTTTGAATTTTATCTGAAAGTAACGCAATAAATAGAATGTTTCAACACACCATTATAATTTTATAAATTCAACTGTTGACCAATACTACGACATCATGCATTATTGCGGTTTTATTCAGATACAGATCTTGGCAGATGAAAGAAATTGTGCTAATGTGATTCTACATCGCAATTCGTAACTTTATAGCACCTGTTTTCTGGCTAAATGAATTGGATATGACATGCAATAGAAATGCTTCTCACATATCAATGCACTAATTGCTTTTTCAAGATACAATATATACCCATCAATATGTTTACTTAACAAGACGTTTTATGTGACGTCAACGACGTCATTATAAGTAAACGCGACGTTGGGGTGGCGTCATTCAAATAGCCATAGCTTCCTTATTTATCGAGCTATTTTCAAAATTCAAGCATTACTATAATCAGCAAATGTTACTCTTTTACAATGTAGAATATTACAAAATTTTGAATCTAGGCCATATTTGGTAGTTAGTGACTTTTCTCCTTTTATGAAAATTTCAGTTTTCCGGACTTTTTTCCGCTGTTGTTGCATATATTGAACTCATTTTTGGTATGTGGATATATCTCAATGTGATACAGATCAAGATTGAGTTTGCTTTCGATTGACCTAATTTTACAAGAGTTATGGCCCTTGGACTTAGCAAATTTTATGAAAATTCCAGTTTTCCGGACTTTTTTCCGCTGTTGTTGGATAAATTGAACTCATTTTTGGTATGTGGATATATCTCAATGGGATACAGATCAAGTTTGAGTTTGCTTTAGATTCACCTATTTTTACAAGAGTTATGGCCCTTGGACTTAGCAAATTTTATGAAAATTTCAGTTTCCGGACTTTTCTTTGGTTCTATTGCAAATAATGCACTGATTTTTGGTAAATGAAGACATCTCAGTGTGATACAGACCAAGTTTGAGTTTGGTTTCCATTGGCCTATTTTTACAAGAGTTATGGCCCTTGGACTTAGCAAATTTCATGAAATGTTTAGTTTCCCGGACTTTTTCATGTCTGTTATTGCAGATAATGAGCTGATTTTTTGTATGTGAATACATTATAGTGTGATGCAGATTTGAGTTTAATATAGACTGACTAATTTTCACAGGAGTTATGGCCATTGGACTTAGCAAATTTCGTGAATTCAGTTTCCCAGAATTTTCTTGGCTGTTGTTGCAGAAGATGAACTGATGAACAGAGATGCAAGTCATAAATTTATGCAAGATCTTTCCATTGATACCAATATTACGCTGACCCTGACCTCTCACATACTTAACAGAAAATGGCCTTTATACTAACAAAGATGCCGCTGGGGGCATTCTCGTTTCACAAACACAGGCTTTATAATTTCTGGCATGCTAGCTATCAATAATGAAAGGTTTTGTGTTCAATTTTAAATAAACTTAATTTATGAAATCATTTCATTGTTTTATTTTTTTTCTGCTGCACATTAATGTACAATATGATTTTATTTTTGATGTTGCATAATTGAACTATACTAGCTGGGCATATGACGTTGGACCACTTTATCCGTCTTTTCAAATCAGTAAAAAAGTTATTGTTTTGAAATGTGACTATTTTTTCTTTTTTGTACTTTTAAAGGTTGTCTGAAAAAAAAAACTTCTCTGCATCCGGCAAAAATCTTTTTAGAAAGGTTGTGGGCTAAAATCCTGGTACTGGCACTATCAGTATTCAATGTCAGTATGTCAATTAGAGCGTGCATGGGTATCAGGTGAGCGTTGTGCCCTCTGGGGCTCTTGTTGACGTCTTTTCGGACTTGGTCAGAAATGCACATTTTTGCACTATTTCTTTAAATAACTCAATAAGTGTATGATTTTACACACTCATTTACTGCATATTTATCATATTTAACTTACTAAATGCTTTGATATGTATTTTATGCTTAAATTTTATTAGTCCCCTACCGGCAACGCCGAAGGGGACTCTTAGTTTCCTCTCGGTCTGTCTGTCCGTCCGTCCGTCATGTGTTCATTTTAGAGAAATAAGCTGTTTTTTGTAATCATTATAGTTTCTATATGCTTACATGAACTCGGTTATTCTGCAACCGGCTGACTAGGACCAAAGCCTGTTATGATTTCAAATACAATGCAACAGGGATAAAATTGGGGATCACTCATGTCAGCTACCAGTACCGACAGCCCGTCACTCGAGCAGAAGTTGTTGTTGTCCAACATTCAAACAGCTTATAACCTTAAGTTTGCTTTTTTTACTTATTGAACACAGCTAATTTAGACACTTGACAAAAGTTTGGGCGGATAAATTTCTGTGTTACTTCTGTCTGATTTTTCCTGTGGAGACTATATTTTAATATTTATTTTTAGTTTTAGTCACATTTTGCAAACATGTAATTGGACCAGTTAAAGTCTTTACTAATATGGTACTATTGGTAGTTAAAAATGGATCTAATAGGCCTCGATGTCATTATAAAACAGAGAAAAAGATGAAAATTTAACTCTTTCGAGTTGCGAAGACATAATGGTTTTATCAGCGTTTGATTACCAAATCACTGAAAAAAATACCTACATGTATGTACCGTTACATGTACATTGTACTGTTGCTACTATGGAATCTGGCAACAAGACAATAATCTTATTTAACCTTCAACCTCAATGACACATACATATATTATTCAAAAGGTTATTTACAGCATGTACATCCACATGATTTTAAGGTCTTTGGTTTTTTTTTACATGGTTTTGATTGATTACTTTGAAAAGTAAGATTTTTATCTCTACTCATATGCATATTGGTGAAGTTAACGAAAACAAACAGTAGAGCTTCAGTCTCGTCAGAGACTTCTGGTCAGTAGTTTGTACTATTGTTTATAATAATATACGGGAATAAACTTACTGTGTTTGTGGTTCTGACAGGTATATGTTGGATATACTGTTGGAAACGCAGTTATACCGTCGGAAATTATTGTGCTGCAAAATATGAAATACAACTGCTTCGTATTCATTACAATTGCGAAAAATCAAAGTGTAATCAATAATAAACTTACTTGCTCTGTTGTTAACATGTGGAGAATGCCATTTACAAGCTCATACCTTGTAGTTTTACGTCACAGTATGACGTCACAGGAGCAAAGAACAAAGGGAAGCATGATGTCATACGCAAAAAGTGCGCTAAAGCTTGTAACGTGCAAATTATGTCTCACCCCCCCCCCCCCCCCCAACGGGGAGGAGACATATTGGTTTTGCCTTCGTCGTCCGTCTGTCACACATCGTGTCCGGGTTATATCTCCTGAACCGTTTGCCCGATCACTTTCATATTTTAGTATGTTGTTGCTTATGACCCTAAGGTTTCACATCACATTGACCCAAGGTCATGTGACCAAGGTCAAGGTCACTTAGTGCATTTTTAATGAAATTATGCATACATTCCTGTCCGGGCTATATCTCTTGAACCGTTTGCCGGATAACTTTCATATTTTAGTATGTTGTTGCTTATGACCCGTAGGTTTCACATCACCTTGACCCAAGGTCATGTGACCAAGGTCAAGGTCACTTAGTGCATTTTTAATGAAACTGTACATACATTCCTGTCCGGGCTATATCTCTTGAACCGTTTGCCGGATCACTTTCATATTTTAGTATGTTGTTGCTTATGACCCAAAGGTTTCACATCACCTTGACCCAAGGTCATGTGACCAAGGTCAAGGTCACTCAGTGCATTTTTAATGAAATTATGCATACATTCCTGTCTGGGCTATATCTCTTGAACCGTTTGCCGGATCACTTTCATATTTTAGTATGTTGTTGCTTATGACCCAAAGGTTTCACATCACCTTGACCCAAGGTCATGTGACCAAGGTCAAGGTCACTCAGTGCATTTTTAATGAAATTATGCATACATTCCAGTCTGTGCTATATCCCTTGAACTGTTTGCCGGATCACTTTCATATTTTAGTATGTTGTTGCTTATCACGTAAAGGTTTCACATCACCATGACCCAAGGTCATGTGACCAAGGTCAAGGTCACTTAGTGCATTTTTTAATGAAATTATGCATACATTCCTGTACGAGCTATATCTCTTGAACCATTTGCTGGATCACTTTCATATCTAAGTATGTTGTTGCTTATGACCCGTAGGTTTCACATCACCTTGACCCAAGATCATGTGGCCAAGGTCAAGGTCACTTAGTGCATTTTTAATGATATTGTGCATACATTCTTGTCTGGGCTATATCTCTTGAACCGTTTGCCGGATCACTTTCATATTTTAGTATGTTTTTGCTTATGACCCGAAGGCTTCACATCACCTTGACCCAAGGCCAAGGTCACTTACTACATTTTTAATGAAATTGTAGATACATTCTTGTTTAGGCTTTATCCCTTGGACCGCATACTGGATTGCTTTCAAGTTTAAGAGTGTATTTAGTCATGACCAAAAGGTTTCACCTGGACCCATGGTCATTTGATCAAGGTCAAAGTTACAAAGTACATTTTAATGAAATTGTACATGCTATCCCATTGGAGCTGTATCTCTTTTAACTATTTATCAGATCACCGTCATATTTTAGTATGTTGTTGCTTATCATGTAAAGGTTTCACATCACGTTGACTCAAGGTCATGTGACCAAAGTCAAGGTCAATTAGTATATTTTAAATGAAATTGTATTTGTTACATGTTTTATGTCCAGGCTTAATCTTTTGAACCGTGATCGGATCACGTCATATTTTAGTATGATGGTGCTGATGACCCAAAGGTTTCACACCTCCTTGATCCAAGGTCATATGACTAAGGTCAAGTATTGCATTTTTTAATGAAATTGTAAATGCTATTGAGTCTGGGCTATATCTGTGGAATCGTATACTGGATCACTCTTATACTATAGTATGCTGTTGCTCAGGACTGGAGGGTTTCTTATCATCTTGACCCAAGGTCATGTGCCCAAGGTCAAGATCATTTAGTTCTTTTTAATGAAATTGTACGTACTAATATTGTCTGGGTTATATCTCCTGAACCCTTCTTACAATTGTTTTAATATTTTAGTATGTTGTTTCTAAGGACTAAATGTTTCTTATCACATTGTCCCAAGGT
Organism: Pinctada fucata; assembly: GCA_028142955.1. Classification (NCBI taxonomy): domain Eukaryota; kingdom Metazoa; phylum Mollusca; class Bivalvia; order Pterioida; family Pteriidae; genus Pinctada; species Pinctada fucata. The sequence goes on along the minus strand of AP027105.1, from coordinate 24,667,423 downwards.
CACATGGTTAAGGTAGCTTCTTACTTTGGTAATAAAATTGTATATGCTAAGCATGTCCAGGCTGAAATTGTCTATGCTAATAATGTTTAGGCTTTATATTTTGAACCGTGTATCCAATCACTAATTCAGTTTTTTGTTGCTCATGATCCATACAATGTTAAACGTCTTCAAATTCAATAGCATCATTTAAAAGCAGATAAGTTTGCAGTATGGACCAGACATGCATGTTTCGGGTACTTAACCCTCGTCAGTGAGTGTAGGTTTCAGATCACCTATATCCAAGGTCATGTGACCAAAGTCAATTTCTTTAAATATGCTTATAATGAAATTGTATATGCCAATCATGTTTGGGCTTTACCTCAAACAATGTAATGAATCACTTTCATGTTTAAGTATGATGTTGCCCATGACTCAATGGACATCATTTTGCATTTTGGCCTAAGGTCAAAGTAACTTAGAGGGAGGGGGGGGACATCTGTTTTTTTATGAAAAACATTTTGTTTGATTTAGTATGTTGTTGCTTATGACCCGAAGGTTTCACATCAACTTGACCCAAGGTCATGTGACCAAGGTCAAGGTCACTCAGTGCATTTTTAATGAAATTATGCATATATTCCTGTCTGGGCTATATCTCTTGAACCGTTTGCCGGATCACTTTCATATTTTAGTATGTTGTTGCTTATGACCCGTTGGTTTCACATCACCTTGACCCAAGGTCATGTGACCAAGGTCAAGGTCACTAAGTGCATTTTAAATGAAACTGTACATACATTCCAGTCTGTGCTATATCCCTTGAACTGTTTGCCGGATCACTTTCATATTTTAGTATGTTGTTGCTTATCACGTAAAGGTTTCACATCACCATGACCCAAGGTCATGTGACCAAGGTCACTATGTGCATTTTTAATGAGGGAGGGGGGAGACATCTGTTTTTTTATGAAAAACATTTTGTTTAATTTAGTATGTTGTTGCTTATGACCCGAAGGTTTCACATCAACTTGACCCAAGGTCATGTGACCAAGGTCAAGGTCACTCAGTGCATTTTTAATGAAATTATGCATAAATTCCTGTACGAGCTATACCTCTTGAACCATTTGCTGGATCACTTTCATATCTAAGTATGTTGTTGCTTATGACCCGTAGGTTTCACATCACCTTGACCCAAGGTCATGTGACAAAGGTCAAGGTCACTTAGTGCATTTTTAGCTCACCTCGACGAAGTTGAGATGAGCTTATGCTATAACCCCGGTGTCCGCGTCCCCGTCCCCGTCCCCGTCCGCGTCCGGTTAAAGTTTTTGGGTAACTCAGTATCTGACAAAGTATTGATGCTACAGTAACCAAACTTGCACAAGTGATTCATCTTTGGATGCTGAGGTGAACCCATGCATCAGATGCTGCATCTGACCTACATTTTCCGGTTGAATGACTTTGTCAATGTCTGGTTTAAGTTTTTGGGGTAGCTCAGTATCTGACAAAGTACTGATGCTACAGTAACCAAACTTGCACAAGTGATTCATCTTTGGATGCTGAGGTGACCCCATGCATCGGATGCTGCATCTGACCTACATTTTCCGGTTGAATGACTTTGTCAATGTCTGGTTTAAGTTTTTGGGGTAGCTCAGTATCTGACAAAGTACTGATGCTACAGTAACCAAACTTGCACAAGTGATTCATCTTTGGATGCTGAGGTGACCCCATGCATCGGATGCTGCATCTGACCTACATTTTCCGGTTGAATGACTTTGTCAATGTCTGGTTAAAGTTTTTGGGGTAGCTCAGTATCTGACAAAGTACCGATGCTACAGTAACCAAACTTGCACAAGTGATTCATCTTGGGATGCTGAGGTGAACCCATGCATCGGATGCAGCATCTGACCTACATTTTCCGGTTGAATGATTTTACCTTTAAAGGCCAATATTGAGCAAAGTATAAGTGCTACATAAACCAAACTTGCATATTAGATGTATCTTTCATCAAACTTTCAAAAAATGACCTTGACCTACTTTTTCCGCTTGAGTGATTTTGCCTTTAAAGGCTAATATTGTGCAAAGTATAAGTGCTACATGTACCAAACTTGCATATTGGATGTATCTTTGATCAAACTTTCATAAAATGACCTTGACCTACTTTTTCTGCTTGACTGATTTTACCTTTAAAGTCCAATATTGAGCAAAGTATAAGTGCTACATGTACCAAACTTGCATATTGGATGTATCTTTGATCAAACTTTCATAAAATGACCTTGACCTACTTTTTCCGCTTGAGTGATTTTACCTTTAAAGTCCAATATTGAGCAAAGTATAAGTGCTACATGTACCAAACTTGCATATTGGATGTATCTTTGATCAAACTTTCATAAAATGACCTTGACCTACTTTTTTCCACTTGAGCGATTTTTCTTTTAAAGCCAATATACATGTACCTAGAGATATGTTTTAATTGAATTTTGCTGCCGCGAGGTGAGCTTCGTAATCTTTGATTACACTATGTTTAATGATATTGTGCATACATTCTTGTCCGGGCTATATCTCTTGAACCGTTTGCCGGATCACTTTCATATTTTAGTATGTTGTTGCTTATCACGTAAAGGTTCACATCACGTTGACTCAAGGTCATGTGACCAAAGTCAAGGTCAATTAGTATATTTTAAATGAAAATGTATTTGTTACATGTATTATGTCCAGGCTTAATCTTTTGAACCGTGATCGGATCACGTCATATTTTAGTATGATGGTGCTAATGACCCAAAGGTTTCACACCTCCTTGATCAAAGGTCATATGACTAAGGTCAAGTATTACATTTTTTAATGAAATTGTAAATGCTACTATTATTACTAGTATTGAGTCTGTGCTATATCTGTGGAATCGTATACTGGATCACTCTTATACTATAGTATGCTGTTGCTCAGGATTGGAGGGTTTCTTATCATCTTGACCCAAGGTCATGTGCCCAAGGTCAAGATCATTTAGTTCTTTTTAATGAAATTGTACATACTAATATTGTCTGGGTTATATCTCCTGAACCCTTCTTACAATTGTTTTCATATTTTAGTATGTTGTTTCTAAGGACTAAATGTTTCTTATCACATTGTCCCAACATCACATGGTTAAGGTAGCTTCTTACTTTGGTAATGAAATTGTATATGCTAAGCATGTCCAGGCTGAACTTGTCTATGCTAATAATGTTTAGGCTTTATATTTTGAACCGTGTATCCAATCACTAATTCAGTTTTTTGTTGCTCATGATCCATACAATGTTAAACGTCTTCAAATTCAATAGCATCATTTAAAAGCAGATAAGTTTGCGGCATGGACCAGACATGCATGTTTCGGGTACTTAACCCTCGTCAGTGAGTGTAGGTTTCAGATCACCTATATCCAAGGTCATGTGACCAAAGTCAGTTTCTTTAAATATGCTTATAACGAAATTGTATATGCCAATCATGTTTGGCCTTTACCTCAAACAATGTAATGAATCACTTTCATGTTTTAGTATGATGTTGCCCATGACTCAAAGGTTTCACATCATTTTGCATTTTGGCCTAAGGTCAAAGTAACTTAGAGGGAGGGGGGAGACATCTGTTTTTTTATGAAAAACATTTTGTTTAATTTACGTAGGAATACATTTTTAAGTATGTCAAGTGAGTCGGTTTGCGGCATGTATATGGCCGTTATACATGCTTGTAGAAATCCTGTGAACCAATCAGATTGCGTGAAACAAACAGAATGAATTAGAATATTGTTTTTATGTCGGTCAAAAGCTCTCAAGAATTTGTGTTGACCTGTTTTCATTTTTGAAAATTTAAATAGATATTGTCTTAACTTGTCTTGAGATACCCAGTGTTCTCAGGTGAGTGATTTGGCCTCTTGGCCTCTTGTTTAAGTCAACTGAGCTGTAGTTTAGTAAATTAGATTTAGGCTGAATCAGATATTGTTTAAGCTCACCTTCTCATTCCAGCTGAAAGCTACAGCTTTGAATAAAACTGAGTCAGTCAAATTAACAGACAGGCTAAAGAAAGAGATTTTGGGACAGATTGGTGCAGAACTTCTTGCAGAGTACAGCAAATCTGCATTTTTCAATGGAAAATGCCTTGGACTTCTCTGTATAAGAACTGAGGTATGCATTATTTGTAAAGCTTTCATAAATTTCACTCAGGCTATTAGCTACCTGTAAATGAACTATTTTAGACAGAGTGCAAAGTAAAAAAAAGTCTACATTCCCTGACTGCATAGTTTTTAACAAAGTTTGACAGGAAGCAATACAATGTTATTTTTAGGCAAGTTTCACCTACACCAATCGTGGGCATTGCATGACCTCAAAAGTGTGACATGCTTATGTCCTACTCATAAATGGTGACGCCTGCATTTTACACAATTGGCCATGGTTTGGAAATATCAATTCATACTACCAGATATTAATTTACAAGTTTGCATCCTGCATCTCTGATACATTAAAATCGCTTGTAACCCAGATTGTTGCATCCCATGGTACACATTTTCCTTTTTCAAATAATGGTTCTGTCTCATTCGACTTCCTGGCAAAGTTGTACATGCATATGTGTTTGGACATTTGAGTAACAGTTTTCTTGGTCTCCTCCTCTACCGAGGGACAATAGTTGACTGTCCCCCAAATAGCCATGAAATAACTGTTTTATTGCCAAATACGCGAATGTCAATTTCGTGCGTGATGATCTCAATACAACGGAGGGCAATTGTTCATCATGTGACCAGGCAATACTTTGAACTGTTGCACCGTAAAATGAATTGTTACCCTCTTGCACTGGAATATTTGGAAATCATTGTAAAACAGCCACAAGTACTTAATACATAGTTATATAGTAAATTGTGTAATCATTTAATTTCCATAATGTTATTCTAAAGAAACAAAGATTCTGATTGGCCAAGAAATTGTATTGATACCTGCATCAACCCAAACCAGAAGTACGCGCTTAGCAACATTATAAGCAACGTTGCTTGCAATACAATTTTTTAGCTGCAAATAAACATTAAAACGCTACTAAATGAAATGATAAGTAATCATTGTAATATATTTTTGATTGATCGAGGTATCAACACCAAAATTGAGGGAAAATTTATGCATCTTGCACTATATCTTGCGCTATGCGCATAATGCATTTTTCCCTCAATTTTTGGTGTTGATAGATAAGAAAAGTCCGTAAAATTACTATATATTGATTTTCACCCTGTACCTAAATGGACTTGATTTTTTCTGTCAAAATCAGAATGCGTTAAAATATACATTTATTGATCGATTCCTCCAATCAACTTTGGTGGTTTTAATTGTAAGAGGACAAAGTTACAAGATTGTCTGTTTTTTCCCAGATTCTTTAAAAGGGAAATAAGCATAGAAATCTTTGAAAGGTGTGATTATTTTGCCAAATTTAAAGGAAGTTGCCATCTTGTATGGACTCGCGTGCGATATTCCTTGGAGATTTACACATTTTTAAATAAAATTGAAATAATTAATCCATAAAAAGTATATGATTGAACTCACTGATAATATTTCAGTATATATATCTGGAATTATTTATTTCCAAACAAAAATCTTTCATTAAATTTCGAATGACGTAATTTGTAAGGTAAGTGCGCGAGAAGTTTTTTTGTACTGCTTTTCAACCAAACCAAAAACTGAATGAACATGCCTCTTTTAATGGAAATTAAAACATTACATAAAACATTTCATCTTTGAAGATCATGATGACATTGCAATTGCTGAATTGACACAAAAACCGTAGTGCTACACATGTACGTGGGAGCTGAAAAATACTGAATTGATTGTGAAAAATTGAAATGGATAATCAAAATAGGAAGACTTTTGGTGATCGATTATCGCCGCAGTGATAATTAATTGGTTCTTCAGCATGATCACTAGTCATTGATGTTAAAAAAAAAAAAAATCAGTCCAACCCTCAATTATGGGCATGCATCTAAAAAATAGACCAAGCGTTTTTATGCCCCTGGAGTCAAAGATTCGGGGGCATATAGTTTTTTAGCTCTACTGGTCTCTGACCAGTCGAGCTTATGCGATACCCCGTCGTCCGTCCGTCCGTCCGTCCGTAAACAATTCTTGTGCTCGCAACTCCTCTAAAACCTTAGGAGATAGAAAGCTAATTCTTTTTGCATCTTACTTGGTATGTGGTTTAGTTGTGCACCTGACATTTGGTTTCAGCCCCTGACCCCCAGGGTCTTAGAAAATGGGCGTGGTCATAAAAATCTATGAAATATTGTGCTCTCAACTCCTCTGACACTATAAATGCTAGAGACATGATTCTTTTTGCAATATGATGGGTCTGTGGTCTAGTTGTGCACCTGATATTTTGTTTGAGCCCCTGACCCCCAGGGTCTTAGAAAATGGGTGTGGTCATTTTCTCCTATATAATTCTATGTAATCTTGTGCTTGCAACTCCTCTGACACTATAAATGATAGAGACCTCACTCTTTTTGCAATATGATGGGTCTGTCTTCTAGTTGTGCACCTGATATATTGTTTGAGCCCCTGACCCCCAGGGCCTTAGAAAATGGGTGTGGTCATTTTCTACTATATAACTCTATGTAATCTTGTGCTCGCAACTCCTCTGCAACTATAAATGATAGAGACTTCACTTTTTTTGCAATATGATGGGTCTGTGGTCTAGTTGTGCACCTGATATTTTGTTTGAGCCCCTGACCCCCAGGGTCTTAGAAAATGGGTGTGGTCATTTTCTCCTTTATAACTCTATGTAATCTTGTGCTCGCAACTCCTCTGACACTATAAATGCTAGAGACATGATTCCTTTTGCAATATGATGGGTCTGTGGTCTAGTTGTGCACCTGATATATTGTTTGAGCCCCTGACCCCCAGGGTCTTAGAAATGGGTGTGGTCATTTTCTACTATATAACTCTATGTAATATTGTGCTCGCAACTCCTCTGACACTATAAATGATAGAGACTTCACTTTTTTCGCGATATGATGGGTCTGTGGTCTAGTTGTGCACCTGATATTTTGTTTGAGCCCCTGACCCCCAGGGTCTTAGAAAATGGGTGTGGTCTTTTTTATGCCCCCGGAATCAAAGATTCGGGGGCATATAGTTTTTGGCCTGTCCGTCTGTTTGTCTGTTTGTCTGTTTGTCCGAAAAACTTTAACATTGGACATAACTTTTGAATGGGAAGTGATAGGGCTTTCATATTTCACATGTGTATTCCTTGTGACAAGACCTTTCCATTGATACCAAAATTTTTGACCTCGTGACCTTGACCTTGACCTTTGACCTACTTTTCAAAAACTTTAACATTGGGCATAACTTTTGAATGGTAAATGATAGGGCTTTCATATTTCACATGTGTATTCCTTGTGACAAGACCTTTCCATTGATACCAAAATTTTTGACCTCGTGACCTTGACCTTGACCTTTGACCTACTTTTCAAAAAACTTTAACATTGGGCATAACTTTTGAATGGTAAGTGATAGGGCTTTCATAATTCACATGTGTATTCCTTGTGACAAGACCTTTCCATTGATACCAAAATTTTTGACCTCGTGACCTTGACCTTGACCTTTGACCTACTTTTCAAAAACTTTAACATTGGGCATAACTTTTGAATGGTAAGTGAAAGGGCTTTCATATTTCCCATGTGTATTCCTTGTGACAAGACCTTTCCATTGATACCAAAATTTTTGACCTCGTGACCTTGACCTTGACCTTTGACCTACTTTTCAAAAAACTTTAACATTGGGCATAATTTTTGAATGGTAAGTGATAGGGCTTTCATATTTCACATGTGTATTCCTTGTGACAAGACCTTTCCATTGATACCAAAATTTTTGACCTTGTGACCTTGACCTTGACCTTTGACCTACTTTTCAAAAAACTTTAACATTGGGCATAATTTTTGAATGGTAAGTGATAGGGCTTTCATATTTCACATGTGTATTCCTTGTGACAAGACCTTTCCATTGATACCAAAATTTTTGACCTTGTGACCTTGACCTTGACCTTTGACCTACTTTTCAAAAAACTTTAACATTGGGCATAACTTTTGAATGGGAAGTGATAGGGCTTTCATATTTCACATGTGTATTCCTTGTGACAAGACCTTTCCATTGATACCAAAATTTTTGACCTCGTGACCTTGACCTTGACCTTTGACCTATTTTTCAAAAACTTTAACATTGGGCATAACTTTTGAATGGTAAGTGATAGGGCTTTCATATTTCACATGTGTATTCCTTGTGACAAGACCATTCCATTGATACCAAAATTTTTGACCTCGTGACCTTGACCTTGACCTTTGACCTACTTTTCAAAAACTTTAACATTGGGCATAACTTTTGAATGGTAAGTGATAGGGCTTTCATATTTCGCATGCGTATTCCTTGTGACAAGACCTTTCCATTGATACCAAAAGTTTTGACCTTGTGACCTTGACCTTTGACCTTTTAACCCAGTGACCTCACATACATGTACTTAACAGAAAATAGTGTTCATACTAACAAAGATGCCACCGGGGGCATTCGTGTTTCACAAACACAGGCTTTATTTCCTATATAACTCTATGTAATCTTGTGCTCGCAACTCCTCTGACACTATAAATGATAGAGACATGATTCTTTTTGCAATATGATGGGTCTGTGGTCTAGTTGTGCACCTGATATTTTGTTTGAGCCCCTGACCCCCAGGGTCTTAGAAAATGGGTGTGGTCATTTTCTCCTATTTAACTCTATGTAATCTTGTGCTTGCAACTCCTCTGACACTATAAATGATAGAGACCTCACTCTTTTTGCAATATGATGGGCCTATGGTTTAGTTGTGCACCTGATATTTTGTTTGAGCCCATGACCCCCAGGGTCTTAGAAAATTGGTGTGGTCATTTTCTCCTATATAACTCTATTTAATCTTGTGCTCGCAACTCCTCTGACACTATAAATGCTAAAGACATATTGATTCTTATTGCAATAAGATGGGTCTCTAGTCTAGTTGTGCACCTGATATTTTGTTTGAACCCTTGATTCCCAGGGTCTTAGAAAATGGGTGTGGTCATTTTCTCCTATATAACTCTATTTAATCTTGTGCTCGCAACTCCTCTGACATTATAAATGACGGAAACTTCATTCTTTTTGCAATATGAAGGGAATTGTAGTCTAGTTGTGCACCTGATATTTTGTTTGAGCCCCTTACCCCCAGGGTCTTAGAAAATGGGTTTGGTCATTTTCTCCTATATAAGTCTATGTTATACTTGCTCGCAACTCCTCTGACACTATAAATGATGGAAACTTCATTCTTTTTGCAATATGATGGGTCTGTCTTCTAGTTGTGCACCTGATATTTGTTTGAGCCCCTCACCCCTAGGGTCTTAGAAAATGGGTGTTGTCATTTTCTACTATATAAGTCTATGTAATCCTATGCTCGGAACTCCTCTGATACTATAAATGATTTAAACTTCATTCTTTTTGCAATATGATTGGTCTGTGGTCTTGTTGTGCACCAATATTTTGTTTAAGCCCTGATCCCCAAGGTCTTAGGAAATGGGTGTGGTCATTTTCTCCTAGTATATTTGTAAATTGTGATGTTGTGCTCGCAACTCCTCTGACACTATAATTGTTGAGACTTCATTCTTTTTGCAATATGATTGGTCTGTATTCTTGTTGTGCATCTGATATTTTGTTTCTTTGAGCCCCTGATCCCCAGGGTCTTAGAAAATAGGTGTGGTCATTTTTACTATATAATTGTGCTCTAAACTCTTCAAAGCTATTAATGAATGAGAGTTGTTGTAATTCTTAATGTAATAAGATGGATCTGTTGTAATTCTTAATGCAATAAGATGGATCTGTGGTTTTGTTATGTCATTGATAGTTCATTTGAGCTAGCAGTCCCTGACCCCTGGGATCTTGGAAAATGGGTGTGGCATTCTTTTTTTTAGCTCGCCGGGACGAATGTCCGGAGAGCTATTGTCATACCCCCGGCGTCGGCGTCTGCGTGCGCGTGCACAAAAACTTTAACCTTGCTTATAACTTTTAAACCAATACAGATTGGGCTTTCATATTTCACATGTGCATTCCTTGTGACAAGACCTTTCCATGGATACCAAAATTTTTGACCTTGTGACCTTGACCTTGGAGATTGACCTTCTTTTGAAAAACTTTAACCTTGGCCATATTTTTGGAATGGTAAGTGATAGGGCTTTGATATTTCACATGTGTATTCCTTGTGACAAGACCTTTCCATGGATACCAAAATTTTTGACCTTGTGACCTTGACCTTGGAGATTGACCTACTTTTGAAAAACTTTAACCTTGGCCATATTTTTGGAATGGTAAGTGATAGGGCTTTGATATTTCACATGTGTATTCCTTGTGACAAGACCTTTCCATGGATACCAAAATTTTTGACCTTGTGACCTTGACCTTGGAGATTGACCTACTTTTGAAAAACTTTAACCTTGGCCATATTTTTGGAATGGTAAGTGATAGGGCTTTGATATTTCACATGTGTATTCCTTGTGACAAGACCTTTCCATGGATACCAAAATTTTTGACCTTGTGACCTCGACCTTGGAGATTGACCTACTTTTGAAAAACTTTAACCTTGGTCATATTTTTGGAATGGTAAGTGATATGGCTTTGATATTTCACATGTGTATTCCTTGTGACAAGACCTTTCCATGGATACCAAAATTTTTGACCTTGTGACCTTGACCTTGGAGATGATTGACCTACTTTTGAAAAACTTTAACCTTGGCCATATTTTTGGAATGGTAAGTGATAGGGCTTTGATATTTCACATGTGTATTCCTTGTGACAAGACGTTTCCATGGATACCACAATTTTTGACCTTGTTACCTTGACCTTGGAGATGATTGACCTACTTTTGAAAAACTTTAACCTTGGCCATATTTTTTGAATGGTTAGTGATAGGGCTTTGATATTTCACATGTGCATTCCTTGTGATAAGACCTTTTTTATTGTTGTTGTTGCAATTTACATATGGTTGCCACCGGCGAGCTATGTTGTCATTCTGACAAGTCTGGTTAAATACTTCATATTTGATATTATGAATTATATGAGTGATATTCTAGTTGCAGTCTATTCGATATGTTGTTTTGTTGTGCTACTTTTAATTTTAAATTGTTAGAATGCCTGCTCCCTATGGTCTTAAAAAATGGAAATTGATATTTATGAGTATGTATCTTATTCACATGTCAATGAGTAAATGAAAAACAAAACAACCAGGAGAGCTACAGTCTCGTCAGAGACTTCTGGTTGGCCTGTCTGTCTGTTTGTCTATTAGTCTGTCTGTCTTATTGTCCTAAAAGCTTTAACATTGGACATAACTTTTGAATGAAAAGTGATAGGGCTTTCATATTTCACATGTTTATTCCTTGGGACAAGACCTTTCCATTGATACCAAAATTTTGACCTCGTTACCTTGACCTTGACCTTTGACCTATTTTTCAAAAACTTTAACATTGGGCATAAAATTTGAATTGTAAGTGATAGGGCTTTCATATTTCACATGTGTATTCCTTGTGACAAGACCTTCCCAATGATACCAACATTTTTGACCTCATGACCTTGACCTTGACCTTTGACCTACTTTTCAAAAACTTTAATATTGGGAATAACTTTTGATTGGAAAGTGATAGGGCTTTCATATTTCACATGTTTATTCCTTGCGACAAGACCTTTCCATTGATACCAACATTTTTGACCTCATGACCTTGACCTTTCACCTACTTTTCAAACATTTTTACCTTGGGCATAACTTTTGAATGGTTAGTGATAGGGCTTTCATATTTTCACATGTGTATTCATTGTGACAAGACCTTTCCATTGATACCAAAATTTTTGACCTCGTGACCTTGACCTTTGACCTACTTTACAAAAACTTAACATTGGGAATAACTTTTGAATGATAAGTGATAAGGCTTTGATATTTCTCATTGGTATTCCTTGTCACAAGATTTTTCCATTGATTCCAAAAATTTTTAACCAAGTGACCCTGACCTTGACCTTTCACATACATGTTCTTAACAGAAAATAGTGTTTATACTAACAAAGATGCCACCGGGGGCATTCGTGTTTCACAAACACAGGCTTTATTAACTCTGCAACGCCATCATTGGGCTATCTCAGTGATATTGTTAGATTTATTTTAGCGAGCGAAGTGAGCTGTGTATTCACAGAATAAATGCCAAAAATAGGGTTTTGACTTCGTCCTCATGATGGCTTTGCCATGAGTGCATATTACCTTGATCAACCAAAAAATATTACTAAAATTCCTTGAATAATTTGCCCTATTTCTCTCATGCATATGTAAATAGAACTATCTTTACACCAGATAACGATGGCAGTTAATCAGGATAGTTTGAGTAGTTTGAGTGAAGCGCAAGTGAGCTATTGTCATATTGCACTGTCCGGCGTCTGTTGTCTGTCGTCAACTTTTCACATTTTGGACTTTTTCCACCAGAACCACTGAAGGGATTTTGATGAAACTTGGTAGGAATGAAGTACTCATTGTCCCCTACAAATGTGGCACCACCACAGGCAAAAGTAGGTCATGGGGTACCCTCCTTTGACAAAGTTCTTCTTCAGAACTGAAGCACATATCTACAAACTGAAGAAGCGTTGGGATGATCTGGATATGACTGTCTTAAGGAGTTGTGCTGTTTTTGGTTCCTGTCCGAAGTCAAATTTTTTACAGGTTTTTGACGTCTTGTTGGAAATGCCCATTTTTGAACTGTTTCTTTGAATACTCTATCGATGTGTGGTTTTGTGCACTCATTTGCTGCCTATTTGTCATTTTAAAGTAATTCAATGGTTACATGTATAGTGAATTTGGATGGAAATATTTTTCTTATTTTTCATGATGTTCTCATGGTCCCCTACAAGTTTAAAAGTTTTTCATAAGGATCCGTCAATAGGTTGTGCCACCACAGAGAAAAGTAGGTCAAGGAGGGTACCGTCCTTTGACAAACCTCTTCTTCAGAACAGAAGCACATATCAACAACCGAAAGCATCAGGATGATCTTAGAGGTATTCTTACGTAAGACGTGTTGTTGTTTTGGGTTCCATTCTGAAGTCAAATATTTGACACGCTTTTGATGTCTTTTTGGACTTTTTTCAACAATGCTAGTTTTTTAAGTGTTTCTTTGAAAATACTCAATAAATGCATGATATTCTGCTCTCATTTATTGCATATTTGTCATATTTAAGTTTCTAGATGCTTTGATATACATTGTATGATAAATCCTTTTTTAGCTCTACTGGTCTCAGACCAGTCGAGCTTATGCGATCACCCTTTGTCCGGCGTCCGTCCATCTGTCCGTCTGTACGTCTGTCCGTCTGTCTGTCTGTCCGTCTGTCCGTAAACAATTCTTGTCCGGACAACTCCTCTGAAACTGTAAGAGATACAAAGTTAATTCTTTTTGCATTTTACTTGGACCATGGTCTAGTTGTGCACCTGACATTTAGTTTCACTCCCTGACCCCCAGGGTCTTAGAAAATGGGCGTGGTCATTAAATTCTATGTAATCTTGTCCGGACAACTCTTCTGAAACTGTTAGAGATAGAAAGTTAATTCTTTTTGCATTTTACTTGGTCCATGGTGTAGTTGTGCACCTGACATTTAGTTTCAGTCCCTGACCCCCAGGGTCTTAGAAAATGGGCGTGGTCATTAAATTCTATGTAATCTTGTCCGGACAACACCTCTGACACTATAAATGATGGAGACTTAATTTTTTTTGCAATATGATGGGTCTGTGGTCTTGTTGTGCACCTGATATTTTGTTTGAGCCCCTGACCCCCAGGGTCTTAGAAATGGGTGTGGTCATTTTCTCCTATATAACTCTATGTAATCTTGTGCTCGCAACTCCTCTGACACTATAAATGATGGAGACTTAATTCTTTTTGCAATATGATGGGTCTGTAGTCTAGTTGTGCAATTGATATTTTTTTTAGAGCCCCTGACCCCCAGGGTCTTAGAAATGGGTGTGGTCATTTTCTCCTATATAACTCTATGTAACCTTGTGTTTGCAACTCCTCTGACACTATAAATAATGGAGACTTAAATCTTTTTGCAATATGATGGGTCTGTGGTCTTGTTGTGCACCTGATATTTTGTTTGAGCCCTCTGACCCCCAGGGTCTTAGAAATGGTTGTGGTCATTTTCTCCTATATAACTCTATGTAATCTTGTGTTCGGAACTCCTCTGACTTTATAAATGATGGAGACTTAATTCTCATTGCAATATGATGGGTCTGTAGTCTCATTGTGCACCTGATATTTTGTTTGAGCCCCTGACCCCCAGGGTCTTAGAAATGGATGTGGTCATTTTCTCCTATATAACTCTATATAATCTGTGCTCGCAACTCCTCTGACAATATAAATGATGAAGACTTAATTCTTTTTGCAGTATGATGGGTCTGTGATCTTGTTTTGCACCTGATATTTTGTTTGAGCCCCTGACCCCCAGGGTCATAGAAATGGGTGTGGTCATTTTCTCCTATATAACTATATGTAATCTTGTGCTCACAACTCCTCTGACTAAATTCTTATTGCAATTTTATGGGTCTCTGGTCTAGTTGTGCACCTGTTTTTATGTTTTAGCCCCTGACCCTTAGGGTCTCAGAAATGGGTGTGGTCATTTTTCCTATATAAGTAAATGTAATCTTGTGCTTGCAACCCCTCTGACACTATAAATGATTAGAATTAATTCTTTTTGCAATGATTGGTCTGTGACATAGATGTGCACCTGATATTTTGTTTTAGCCTTATACCCCTAGGGTCTTTGAAAATGGGTGTGGTAATTTTTCCTATATAGTTGTGCTCTTTTCTCATTTAAAGCTATTTATGATGGGGAGTTAATTCTTTATCCAAGTCTTGATGTGTCATTGGTAGTTCATTTGAGCTAGCAGTCCTTGGCTCCTAGGATCTTGGAAAATGGGTGTGACATTCTTTTTAGAAATACTTTATCTCAGATATTATGAATTATATGAGTGCTATTATAGTTGCAGTATAATGGATATGTAGTTTTGTCATGCTACTTATAATTTGTTAGAGCGCCTGCTCCCCATGGTCTTGGTTTAAAAAAAAAAGGAAATTGATGTTTTAGAAAAAACGACCAGGAGAGCTACAGTCTCGTCAGAGACTTCTGGTTTTTTTTTGAATTTGTAAGGATTTTTTTCAATCATGAATAGACAGGGATCATCACCCTAGGCCCCGATTTTGTGATATTCTTGAATTTTTCCCTCAAATATCGCATTTGTACTGCTATGTCATGCTAAAAAATCGCATACCTCCTTTGTATAAATTGCAAGTAAGTAAATATAATGTGACAGAACAAGACTCGGTCTCCAAATTTTCAGCTGACTTACGAGAATGTCAAGATTTGAATTCCATGTTCTCCATCACATATGCAATGTTATTAAATTATGAACTCAGCTATATTTACATGTACCCAATCTATTCCCCGTGCACGCGATAGAGTTGGTCGTTACGGTCGTATGTACTTGGGTAATTTGTCCATAGATGTCAGTGATACATGCTTTTTATATGCCCGTCATTTGACGGGACGTATTATGGTAAGGCGATGTCCGTCTGTCTGCTTATGGAAGGCAATAACTTGAGTATGCGTCAAAGGATTTTCATGATATTCATAAACTTTGATCAGCCTGTGGAGAGGAAGCCACCTTTTGATTTTCAGGTTCATTCGATTTGTCGTTACAGAGTTATGGGACTTATATTTTTTGGAATTAAAAAAAAAAGGCCATTAAAAATTGATCAGGGGTGAAATGTTTTGAAAATGATTTTACTTCAAGAAGAAAGGATGCTCTCTCATATATATGTAACAGGGTTTTAATTTTTAGCTCTTCTGGTCTATGACCAGTCAAGCTTATGCGATCGCCCTGTGTCCGGCGTCAGTCTGTCTGTCTGTTAAACATTTCTTGTGGTTTCCAGTCCTCTGAAACTGTTGGTGATGGAAAATTAATTCTTTTTGCAACATGATTGGTCTATGGTCTAGTTGTGCACCTGATATTTTGTTTGAGCCCCTAACCCCAGGGTCTTAGAAAATGGGTGTGGTCATTTTCTCCTATATTTATAACTCTATGTAGACTTGTGGTCACCATTTCTCAGAAAGTATAAATGATTGAAAGTTAATTCTTTTTGCAATATTAAAGGTCTATGATCTAGGTGCGCACCTGATATTTCATCTAAGCCCCTAACCCCTTGGGTCTTTGGAATTGGATGTGGTCATTTTCTCCTTTATAACTCTATGTAATCTTGTGGTCACCATTTCTCAGAAAGTATAAATGATAGAAAGTTAATTCTTTTTGTAATATAAAAGGTTGATGATTGAGTTGAGCACCTGATGTTTTATCGGAGCCCATGACCCCTGTGGTCTTAGGAAATGGGTGTGGTTATTTTCTTCAATATAATTATGCAATCTTGTGGTCATTATTTCTCAGAAAGTATAAATGATAGAAAGTTAATTCTTTTTGCAATATTAAAGGTCTATGATCTAGTTGTGCACCTGATATTTCATCTGAGCCCCTGACCCCTGGGGTCTTAGGAAATGGTTGTGGTCATTTTCTCCTATATAACTATGTAATATTGGGTCACCATTTCTCAGAAAGTATAAATGATAGAAAGTTAATTCTTTTTGCAATAATAAAGGTCTATGATTGATTTGTGCACAAGATATTTTGTTCGAGCCCCTGACCCCACGGGGCTTAGAAAATGCGATGTGGTCATTTCCTCTTATATAACCCTATGTAATCTTGTTGTCACCGTTTCGCAGAAAGTGTAAATCATGATAAAAATTTAAAACTTTTTGCAATGTTCAAGGTCTAATATGAGCTAGTTGTGCACCTTACCCCAGGGTCTTAGACATTGGGTGTGGTCATTTTCTTCTTTATATATAACTCAATGTCATCTTGTGGTCACAATTTCTCAGAAAGTATAAATAATAGAAAGTTTATTATTAGTCCCCTACCGGCAACGCCGAAGGGGACTCTTAGTTTCCTCTCGGTCTGTCTGTCCGTCTGTCTGTCTGTCCGTCCGTCTGTCCCTCCGTCTGTCCCTCCGTCTGTCCGTCTGTCCGAATATCAGTTTTCCGGACTTTTTTCTGCAATGGATAGAGATATTCAGATGAAATTTGATACACAGCTTGGTCTTGGATAGTTACAGAGCAAGTTCGACTTTCGTCACGCTTGACCCATTTTTCGAGGAGTTATGCCCCTTGATGACTTGGAAAATCCAGTTTTTGTCAGTTTTCCGGACTTTTTTTTGCAACGAATGGAAATATTCAGATGAAATTTGATACACAGCTTTGTCTTGGATAGTTACAGAGCAAGTTTAACCTTCATCACGTTTGACCCATTTTTCGAGGAGTTATGCCCCTTGATGACTTGGAAAATTCCGTTTTTGTCTGTTTTCCGGACTTTTTCCTGCAACGAATGGAGATATTCAGATGAAATTTGATACACAGCTTGGTCTTGGATAGTTACAGAGCAAGTTTGAATTTTGTCAGGCTTGATCTATTTTACAAGGAGTTATGCCCCTCTATAACTTGGAAAATTAAGTTTTTGTCAGTTTTCTGTACTTTTTTTCTGCAACGGATGAAGATATTCAGATGAAATTTGATACACAGCTTGGTCAAGGATAGTTACAGAGCAAGTTCGACTTATGTCACGCTTGACCTATTTTTCGAGGAGTTATGCCCCTTTATGACTTGGAAAATTCAGTTTTTGTCAGTTTTCCATACTTTTTTCTGCAACAAACAGAGATATTCAGGTGAAATTTGATACTCAGCTTAGTCTTGATATAGTTACAGAACAAGTTCAACTTTCGTCACACTTGACCTCTTTTTCGAATCGATAAAGCAGATAAAACCTCAGAACTGAGCTGCACAGACAGTAAGTTTAATTTAAACTCATACATGTATATGTTTAATTGAAGAGTAATTCATAGCCAGAGTTGCAGGACATAAATATATGCCGCCGGTAGGGGACTATATCGCTCAGCGATCATAACATTTTTTTTGCTATATTATAGATCTATGATCAAGCTGTACACAAGATATTTTATTCGAGCCCCTGACCCCAGGGTCTTAGAAAGTGGGTGTGGTCATTTTCTCCTATATAAATCTATGTAAATTGTAATCTTGTGGACACCATTTCTCAGAAAGTATAAATGATAGAAAGTTAATTCTTTCTGCAATATAAAATTTTATGATCCAGTTGTGCACCTGATGTTTCATCTGAGTCCCCGACCCCCAGGGTCTCAGAAAATGGATGTGGTCATTTTCTCCTATATATAACTAATTACTGTAATTTTGTGATCATCTTTTCTCAGAAAGTATAAATGATAGAAAGTCAAATCTTTTTGCAACATGATGGGTCTATGGTCTAGTTGTGTGCATGTACCTGATGTTTTGTGTGATATTCAGACCACAAGGGTCTTGGAAAATGGGTGTGGTAATTTTCTCCTAAATATATTAATATATATATATTATGCATTCTTGTGAAAACCAATTCTCAGAGTGCATAATTGATAGAGTATAAATTCTTTTTGCATAATACATATGTAAAGAGTATGTGGTTTGATTATCCACTTAATAATTAGTTTTAGCCCCTGACCTCCAGGTTCTTGGAAAATGGATGTGGTCTTTTTCTAGTATACAACTCTATGTAATCTTCTGAACACCATTTTTTAGAAAGTATGACTGATAAAAAGATTTTTATGCCCCCGTAATCGAAGATTCGCAAAAACTTTAACCTCGGCCATAACTTTTGAATGGTAAGTGATAGGGCTTTCATATTTCACATGTGTATTCCTTATGACAAGACCTTTCCATGGATACCAAAATATTTTGACCTTATGACCTTGGAGTTTGACCTACTTTTGAAAAACTTTAATCTTGGGCATAACTTTTGAATGGTAAGTGATAAGGCTTTCATATTTCACATGTGACAAGACCTTTCCATGTATACCAACATTTTTGACCTTGTGACCTTGACCTTGGAGTTTGACCTAACTTCAAAAATTTTAACTTTAGCTGTAACTTTTGAATGGTAAGTGATAGGGTTTTCATATTTCACATATGAATTCCATGTGGCAAGACTTTTCCATGGATACTAAATTTGACCTTGTGACCTTGACCTCAAATTTGATACTACTTTTGATCTCTTTTACTGACAAAGATGCCAATGGGGGCATTCGTGTTTCACAAACACAGGTTTTATTGCATTATGTTCAGACTTATGCTTAATGTTATGCTTGTGCATCTGATATACTTTTTTAGCCCCTTACCCTTGGGTCTTAGAAAAAGTTGTGTTATTTAGTTATGTATTTTACTAAACAACCAGGAGAGCTTCAGTCTCGACAGAGACTTCTAGTTTTCTCTCATAATTGAGAAATTACGTGAAATGTGAGGGGGGCGTACGTACGTGCAAAGTACCGGTGCATGGAATGCAATTCTGGTTTATAGATTGACTATGTCTGTCTGTCTGTCATAAAAAAATTTTTGTAAAAGTTTCTGGTTTAAGCAAAAAATGAGGAACTGTATGCTGCAGAAACTTTATATTATACATGAAGGTTGCCTGTGACAAGACCTTTCAATTTATGCCATAACATTTGACCAAGTGACCTTGACCTAGGACTTATACCTAGTTAAAGATTTTGGTTACAGATTGTGGTTTTAAGCAGTCTTAGGAACTGTTTGCAGCCGAAACTTTATATCAACATGTAGGTTGCCTATGACAATACCTTTCAGTTTATGCCTATTATGAACTAGTGACCTTGACCTTGGACTTTGACCTAGTTATAAAGTTTGGTTAAGTTTCTTGTTGAAGCAAAATCTCAGGAAGTATACACAGAAGAAACATTATATTTTACAGGTAGGTTGTCTATGACAAGACATTTCATTTATGCCACAACATTTGACCTAGTGACCTTGACCTTGGACTTTGACCTAGTTCAAGATTTTGCTAAGTTTATGGTTGAAGCAAAGTCTCGGGAACTATACACAGTAGAAACATACTATTAAACAGGTAGATTGTCTGTGACAAGACATTTCAATTTATATTTCAACTTTTGACCTAGTTATCTTGACCTTTGACCCAGTTACTGACAAAAACTTACTTTGCAATCCGGCCATACCGTCTTTAGTGTTGTTTTATTAAATTGTTGGCGTAATGAAATATGCTACTCGGTCGATTCGTATGATCCACATTTCTTCCCTAGGTGAATAAATCACTTCTACCTGATGAATTATGATCCAGCTATACAGGCAAATATTTTTGAGATGCTGCAATCCTGGCTGTTCAATGTGTATACATGTATTTGAATATGACAACATCAATATTTACTGTTAAATAAAGATGATACAGCAGGTTGTGAGTGGAGCATCTTTCAGGGCCCAGCCTTCATCTTTTTGATTTTTAGTAGTTTATATTTATCTCATCTAGTCTTGCTCCTCTTTTATTTCATACTTTTTATTGTTCATGCATTTTATATGTCATATTCCTAATCTTATTTTGTTCAGTCTCTTGTGATTTGTTTTATTATATGTAATTTATATCGATCAAAAACTCTCAAGAGCTTGTGTGAATCTGTTTTCATACATGCCGACTTTAAATGAATATTGTCTTGTCTTCTCTTGAGATACCAAGTGTTCTCAGGTGAGTGATGGTGTCCCTGGGCTTCTTGTTCATTAACTTTCTTGAAAATAAAATTTGATTGTGGTTTTGTACACGGACCCACAAGGGCATTTGTGTTTCACCAGTACATTTGTTCTATTTTAATTTACAGGTAATTTTTGTGGTCCTGGATTTGCCAAGTGATCACTATGACACCATCATGGAAAATATGCCATGTGATGATAGAACTGCATATATACACTATTCTAAAGAATTTGATATATTAAAGGATACAGACAGAGCAGAGATGATGGAATTCATGTTTTGGTTAGCTTGTTTGCAAAAGCACAGTTTTCACTTGTTTTATCAAAGAGAGTTGCCTCAAAATGCCTCGGTTTAATTGCCTCAATCACAATTTTTTTGTAACAGATGCTCCTTCATTTTCCCTTTTAAGTCATATAACTGAATATTTTGACACTTACACTACATTGCTTGTAATTGATTGATCATTGCCTGATGCACGATACTTGTAATGAAAGTTCAAGTGTTTAACAATTTTTAATTCTAAAAAAGTTATTTTGATAGCTATCAGTTTGTGACGGGCGGCAGGAATTATTGAAATAAAAAGAGATGTCACCACTTTTATTATGCCTCTCACAAATGGGAGGAGACATTGGCTTTGCCTTCCTGTTTGTCTGTCGCAAATTGTGTCTGCGCCATACCTCTTGAACCGTTTATCAGATCACTTTCATATTTGTAGCGTATGACCCAAAGGTTTCACATAACCTTTAATCCAAGGTCATATGACCAAGGTCAAGGTCTCTTGGTACATTTTCAATTAAATTTTACAATTGTTATCCTGTCGGTAATTATAACTTTCATATTTTAGTATGTTGTTGCTCATGACCAAAAGGTCTCACATCACCTTGACTCAAGGACATATGACAAAGGTCAAGGTCACTTAGTTCAATTTTAATGAATTTTGCATGCTATAGTGTCCAGGCTATATCTTTTGTACTATACACCTTGTCACTTTCATATTTTAGCATGTTGTTGCTCATGATCCAAAGGTTTCACATCACCTTGACCCAAGGTCATTTGATCAAGGTCAAGGTAGTTTTGGACTTTAATAATGAAAATAAAAATGCTAATGCTATCCAAGCTATTATGTTTATACGTCAATTCTTTTTTCATATTTAAGTATTTTGTTGCCTATGACCCAAAGGTTTCTCATCACCCTAATTCAAGGTCATGTGATCAAGATCAGTTGTGATTTTGATGATGAAAATGTATATGCTCATCATTTCAAAGCAATTTCTCTTAAACTTCATTTCTGATCACTTTGAAATTTTAGTATGTTGTTGCTTATGACCCAAAGGTTTCACATTATCTTGATCCAAGTTCATGTTACCAAGGTGGATATCAAATTAGGCTTTGATGATGAAATAAAAAAGGGGGGAGGCATACTTTTTTTTTCCCCAAAAATTTTATGTTTCATGTTCACAAGAAATTAGGGTCGGCTCCATTAAACAATTTATAAAAGGCCTAAGAGCTTTGTATGTTGCAGTTGAGGTGAGCTTTGCCATTTGTCAATATTGAAATATATGTTATACAGCGATAATTTCATTGCACTTCTCTGATGACGCTAAGTTTTGAACCAGTCAGAATCAATACAATGAAAATTGAATGAATTGCACAACTTCATCTTTTCATTTGACAAATTTACAATTGCTCACTTATGTTCTAAGTAACTTGTGTTATATGTAAGTCATGTTGTGTGGATTGGGTATTATACTCTGTTAGTACCTTCTTTAACTTATATTGACACAGTGGCCTAATTGCTTTATTAATAACATACAAATTAATAAAGATGAAATAATTTAGCTATGCCTTTGAGCTCATTATTTCTATGATTGGAAATTTAACTCTGGAAAGAAGTGCAACAAAGGCGTAATTGGTACATCAATACATTCAATATTTACAAGAGTAATTCTGAGCCAATGACTTAGTGAGTTATTTTGGGTACTTGCGTTTTACTGTCTTGTTTGTATTGTCAACTTACAGTGAGAAGGCTGTTATACACAACAATTGTGCTTTCTTTGATACCGATGGGTAACCGGATAAATGAGAGGGTTTTGTGCACGTAATCTGGATAACCAAACCATCTGCTACTAATGTAGCGGACGGTCGTCCTAAGTCAACACCAGTAGCACATAAGTCTTGTTTGTTTCTGTGTGGTTCTATATATTTATGTCTCTCCCCCAACAGGGAGGAGACATATTGGTTTTGCCTTCGTCGTCCATCTGTCTGTCTGTCCGTCTGTCACACATTGCCCGATCACTTTCATATTTTAGTATGTTGTTGCTTATGACCCGAAGGTTTCACATCACATTGACCCAAGGTCATGTGACCAAGGTCAAGGTCACTTAATGCATTTTTAATGAAATTATGCATACATTTATGTCCAGGCTAGATCTCTTGAACCGTTTGCTGGATCACTTTCATATTTTAGTATGTTGTTGCTTATGACCCGAAGGTTTTGCATCACCTTGACCCAAGGTCATGTGACCAAGGTCAGGGTCACTTACTGCATGTTTAAAGAAATTATGAATACATTCCTGTCCGGGCTATATCTCTTGAACCGTTTGCCAGATCACTTTCATATTTTAGTATGTTTTTGCTTATGACCCAAAGATTTCACATCACTTTGACCCAAGGTCATGTGACCAAGGTCAAGGTCACTTATTGCATTTTTAATGAAATTATGCATACATTCATGTCCAGGCTAGATCTCTTGAACCGTTTGCCGGATCACTTTCATATTTTAGTATGTTGTTGCTTATGACCCGAAGGTTTTGCATCACCTTGACCCAAGGTCATGTGACCAAGGTCAAGGTCATGTAGTACAATTTTAATGAAATTGTACATGCATTCCTGTTCGGGCTATATCTCTTGAACCGTTTGCACGATCGCTTTATATTTTAGTATGTTGTTGCTTATGACCCGAAGGTTTCACATCACGTTGACTCAAGATCATGTGACCAAGGTCAAGGTCAATTAGTATACATGTATTTTAAATGAAATTGTATTTGTTATGTGTATTATGTCCAGGCTTAATCTTTTGAACTGTAATCGGATCATTTGATATTTAAGTATGATGGTGCTGATGACCCAAAGGTTTCACACCACCTTGATCCAAGGTCATATTACTAAGGTCAAGGTCAAATATTACATTTTTTAATGAAATTGTAAATACTATTGAGTCTTGACTATATCTGTGGAATTGTATACTGGATCGCTCTGATACTTTAGAATGCTGTTGCTCAGGATTGGAAGGTTTCTTATCATCTTGACCCAAGGTCAAGTGCCCGAGGTCAAGATCATTTAGTTCTTTTTAATGAAATTGTACGTACTAATCTTGTCTGGGCTATATCTGCAGAACCCTTCTTACAATTGTTTTCATATTTTAATACTTTTAATACCTATTTCTCAGGACTAAATGTTTCTTATCACATTGTCCCAAGGTCACATGATTAAGGTCACTTCTTACTTTGGTAATGAAATTGTATATGCTAATCATGTTCAGGCTGAAATTGTTATGCTTATCATGTTTAGGCTTTATATTTTGAATCGTGTATCCAATCACTAATTCAGTTTTTTGTTGCGCATGATCCATACAATGTATTTTTCAGATCACCTATATCGTATATCCAAGGTCATGTGACCAAAGTCAATTTCACTAAATATGAAATTGTATATGCTAATCATGTTTGGGCTTTACCTCAAACAATACAATGAATCACTTTCATGTTTTAGTATGATGTTGCCCATGACTCAAAGGTTTCACATCATCTTGGCCCAAGGTCAAAGTAACTTAGAGGGAGGGGGGAGACATCTGTTTTTTTTTCTGAAAAACATTTGATTTAATAATTATTGTGATTACAGTCCCTTACGAAAAAAATCTATACAAAACTATATGTCCCCTATATGTAAACTATATTTCTCCTATAGGTTTCCAGCTTTTGTGTATAGGTTGGTTATAGGTATAGGTAACATATAGGTAAAATTGAATTTAACCTATAGGTGATATATATGTTAAAAATAGGGGAAATGCATACAGCATACCATGTCTGCTGGAGCTATAGGGAGGTTATAGTGCAAGTATATGAATACTGAACTTAGTCTAATTTAGCTTCTCTTTAGACTTAGAAAAGTGTACTGCTCTGCATCTTTGAGGGAAAATTTCTAAGTCCAGAACCATGTCAATTTCTTTAAAAATTGTGTTTAAACTTATATGACATGAAATACAAGGCAATATAGGTATCAAAATGTGTATTTTTCTGAGATCTGTTAGAAAAGAAAAGCAATCCGGAATTTAACAGTATTTCACATTTTATTGTTTTCACATTGTACCTTAATTATCAGTTAATCTGTTTGTAATTGCTTTTAGTTTGGGGGTGGGGTGGGGGTTGTTTACAGCCATGGAAGTGGGTCCAGCCTAATAAAAAGAATATGACAAATCCGAAAAGCAAAGAATGTTTATTAATCCAAGCCCCTCCCCCTTTTCCTGCTCTGAATGTATGAAAAGAAAAAGACTTGTAGGCCATCAAATACAAAATAATGAAAAAGTCCGTCCCTTGCCAGGATTTGAACCCTGGACCCCTAAATCAAAAGTTTGACTTTTACCCAACTGAGCCACGACACTCGTGTATACCCTACATGGTATATCTTAAGAAGCATCTTAGTTTGAAGTGTTTGTGTACGACACGTCCATGATTAGAAGACAGCCAATCGAATGTCGCTATTTGCAATGGCGTAAGGTCCCCTATCAAAAAAAATAAATTTATCGACTATATCGTGTTAGATGGGACCTTTCGCCATTGACTTTCATACAGAGGGGACCTTACGCCATTGATTTTCTATAGATGAATTCATACTGGAGAGGACCTTACGCCAATGACTTTTTATATGGACAATACTATAGAGAGGGGTGGGGGGTGGGGGATTACACCATTGACTTTCTTTTTGGACAATACAAAGGGGGGGGGGGGCAGGGGGTAACCTCTCTCACACCTCCCGTCCCTTACCCCCCTCTCCCTCCCCTTCCCTCCTTCCTGTCTCTCCCTTTCACGATTTCCTCCCCTCCAACACCCTTCCTCCCTCCTCCTCCCATTATCTCCCCTTCCCTCCTTCATCCTCCTCTCCCACCTCTTCCTCCCCAACCCTTTCACCCTGTCGTCCCCCTCATTGGACAGACCTTCCCTAAGCCATTGACTTTCTATATGGACAATAATATGGGGGCTTTTCTATGTAATATGGACAATACTATAGGGGGACCTAACGCCATTGACTTTCTATGTTGACAATACTATAAAGGGGACCTTATATATGGACCATAATACAGAGGGAACCTTACGCCACTGACTTTCTTTATGGACCATAATACAGAGGGGACTTTACGCCATTGACGTTCTGGATCATAATACAGAGGGGACCTCACGCCATTGACTTTCTATATAGACCATAGTACAGAGGGGGCCTTACACCATTGACATTCTACATTTTGAACATCGACATTATACAGAGAGGAACTTACGCCATTGACTTTTTCTATAGACCATAATACAATGGGGACCTTACACCATTGACTGTCTATATAGACCTTAGTACAGAGGGGACCTTACGCCATTGACTTTCTATATGGACCATAATACAGAGGGGACCTAACGCCATTGACTTTCTATATAGACCATTGTACAAAGGGGACCTTACTCCATTTACTGTCTATACGGATCATAATACAGAGGGGACCTTACTCCATTGACTTTCTATATAGACCATAGTACAGAGGGGACCTTACGCCATTGACTTTCTATATAGACCATTGTACAAAGGGGACCTTACGCCATTGACTTTCTATATAGACCATAATACAAAGGGGACCTTCCACCATTGACATTCTACTTCGACATACATGTAATACAGAGAGTACCTTACGCCATTGACTTTCTCTATAGACCATAATACAATGGGGGCCTTACATCATTGACTGTCTATATGGACCATAATAAAGAGGGGACCTTACGCCATTGACTTTCTATATGGACCATAATACAGAGGGGACCTAACGCCATTGACTTTCTATATAGACCATTGTACAAAGGGGACCTTACTCCATTGACTTTCTATATGTATCACAATACAGAGGGGACATTACTCCATTGACTTTCTATATGGACCATAATACAGAGGGAACCTTACACCATTGACTTTCTATAAGGACC
Organism: Pinctada fucata; assembly: GCA_028142955.1. Classification (NCBI taxonomy): domain Eukaryota; kingdom Metazoa; phylum Mollusca; class Bivalvia; order Pterioida; family Pteriidae; genus Pinctada; species Pinctada fucata. Next base: position 24,640,502 of record AP027105.1, on the reverse strand, counting down.
GTAATACAGAGGGGACATTACGCCATTGACTTTCTATATGGACCATAGTACAGTGGGTACCTTACACCATTGACATTCTACATCGACATTATACAGAGAGAAACTTACGCCATTGACTTTCTCTATAGACCAAAACTGTCTATATGTACCATAATACAGAGGTGACCTAAAGCCATTGACTTTCTATTTAGAACATTATGCAGAGGGGACCACATGCAATTGACTTTCTCTAAGAGGGGACCTTACGCCATTGACTTTCTATATGGACCATAGTACAGAGAGGACCTTACCACATTGACTTTCTATATGCACCATAATACAGAGGGGACCTTACGACATTGACTTTCTATATAGACCATAGTACAGAGGGGACCTCATGCCATTGACTTTTCTTATAGACCATAATACTGAAGGGAATTACGTCATCTATTTTATATTTGGATCATGATACAGAGGGGACCCTACGCCGTTGAGTTTTTATATACATGTAATCCATGGAACTGAAGGGAATTACGTCATTTATTTTCTATATGGATCATAATACAGAGGGGACCTTACGCCATTGACTTTCTATATGATCCATAATACAGAGGGGACCTTACTCCATTGACTTTCTATATAGATCATAATACAGAGGGGACCTTACGCCAGTTACTTTCTATATAAACAATAGTACAGAGGGGACCTTAAATCATTGACTTTTTACATCGACATATTATACAGAGGGGACCTTACTCCACTGAATTTCTGCATGGACCATAATACAGAGGCGACCTTACGCCATTGACTTTCTATATGTACCATAAGACAGAGGGAACCTTACGCCATTGACTTTCTATATGGATCATAATACAGTGGGGACCTTACGCCATCGAATTTCTATATGGATCATAATACAGAGAGGACCTTGCACCATCGACTTTCTATAAGGACCATAACAAAGAGGGGGCCTTACACCATTGACTTTCTATAAGAACCGAAATAGATAGGGAACCTTATGCCATTGACATTCTATATATACCATAATACAGAGGGAACCTTACGCCATTGACTTTCTATATGGACCATAATACAGAGGGGACCTTACGCCATTGACTTTCTATATAGACCATGGTACAGAGGGGACCTTACGCCATTGACTTTCAATATGGATTGTAATACAGAGGGGAACTTACGCAATTGACTCTCTATATAGACCATAGCACAGAGTGGACCTTACGCCATCGACTTTTTATATGGATCATTATACAGAGGGGACCTTACGCCATCGACTTTTTGTATGGGCCATAATACAGAGGGGACCTTACAACATTGACTTTCTATAAGAACCGTAATACAGAGGGGACCCAACGCCATTGATTTTCTATGTTCACAATAATGCAGAGGGGAACCTAACACCATCAACGAAATCTGTATGGACCTTAATACAGAGGGGACCTTACAACATTGACTTTATACATTGACCATGATATAGAAGGGACCTTACACCATTGACTTTCTATATGGACAATAATACAATGGGAACCTTACACTATTGACTTCTATATGAATCATAATGAAGAGGGGACCTAACTCCAATTACTTTCTATATGAACCATAGTACAGAGGGGACCTTACTCCATTTACTTTCTATATAGACTATAGTACAGAGGGGGCCTTATGCCTTTGACTTTCTGTATGGACCATAATACAGAGGGGACCTTACGCCATTGACTTTCTGTATGGACCATAGTACAGAGGGGACCTTACGCCATTGACTTTCTATATGTATCATAATACAGAGGGGACCTTACTCCATTGACTTTCTATATAGAACATAGTACAGAGGGGACCTTACTCTATTTACTTTCTATACGGATCATAATACGGAGGGGACCTTACTCCATTGACTTTCTATATAGACCATAGTACAGAGGGGACCTTACGCCATTTACTTTATATATGGACCATAATACAGAGGGAACCTTACACCATTGACTTTCTATAAGAGTAATGCACAGGGGACATTACGCCATTGACTTTCTATATGGACCATAGTACAGTGGGGACCTTACACCATTGACATTCTACATCGACATTATACAGAGAGGAACTTACGCCATTGACTTTCTCTATAGACCATAATACAATTGGGACCTTACACCATTGACTGTCTATATAGACCATAGTACATAGAGGACCTTACGCCATTTACTTTCTGTATAGACCATAATACAGAGGGGACCTTACGCCATTGACTTTCTACATCGACCATAATACAGAGGGACCTTACGCCATTGACTTTCAATATATACCATAATACATAGGGGACCTTGCATGATTGACTTTCTTTATGGACCATAATACAGATGGGATTTTACGCCATTGATGTTCTGGATCAAAATACAGAGGGGACCTTACGCCATTGACTTTCTATATAGACCATAGTGCAGAGGGGACCTTGCGACATTGACTTTCTATATGGATCATAAAACAGAGGGGCCATACTCCATTGACATTCAATATAGACCTTAGTACAGAGGGACCTTATGCTATTGACTTTCTATATGGATCATAATACAGAAGGGACCTTACTCCATTGACTTTCTATATAGACCATAATACAGAGGGGACCTTACGCCATTGACTTTCTATATATTTCATTATGCAGAGGGGACCTTACTCCATTGACATTCTATATAGACGATAGTACAGAGGGAACCTTACGCCATTTACTTTATATATGGACCATAATTCGGAGGGAACCTTTTAATATTGACTATCTACAAGGACCGTAATACAGAGGGGTTATTACGCCATATGACTTTCTATATAGGCCATAATACAAAGGGGACCTTTCACCATTGACATTCTACATCGACATAATACAGAGAGTACCTTACGCCATTGACTTTCTCTATAGACCATAATACAATGGGGACCTTACACAATTGACTGTCTATATGGACCATAAAAAAGAGGGGATCTTACGCCATTGACTGTCTATATGGACCATAATACATAGGGGACCTTACGCCATTGACTTTCTATATAAAGACCACAGTACAGAGGGGACCTTACGCCATTGACTTTCTACATCGACCATAATACAGAGGGGACCTTACACCATTGACTTTCTATATGGACCATAATACACAAGGGACCTTACGCCATTGACTTTCTATATGGACCATAATACAGAGGGGACCTTACGCCATTGACTTTCTATATGGACCATAATACAGAGGGGACCTCAAGTTACACCATTGACTTTCTATATAGACTATAGTACAGAGGGGACCTTACGCCTTTGACTTTCTATATGGATTGTAATACAGAGGGAACCTTACGCCATTGACTTTCTGTATGGACCACAGTATAGAGGGGACCTTACGCCATTGTCTTTCTATATGGATCATAATACAGAGGGGACCTTACGCAATTGACTTTCTATATTAACCATAGTACAGGGTGGATCTTACGCCATTGACTTTTTATATGGATCATAATACAGAGGGGACCTTACGTTATCGACTTTTTGTATGACCATAGCAGAGAGGGAACCTTACAACATTGACTTTTATAAGAACCGTAATACAGAGGGGACCCTACGCCATTGACTTTCTATGTTCACAATAATACAGAGGGGAACATAACACTATTAACGAAATCTGTATGGACCTTAATACAGAGTGGACCTTACACCATTGACTTACTATATGGACCATAATACAGATGGTAACTTACACCATTGAATTTCTATACGGACCACAATACAGAGGGGACCTTACACCATTGACTTTATACAGAAGGGACCTTACACCATTGACTTTCTATATGGACAATAATACAATGGGGACCTTACACCCTTGACTACTATATGAATCATAATACAAAGGGGTCCTTACTCCATTGTCTTTCTATATGAATCATAGTACAGAGGGGACCTTACACCATTGACTTTCTATAAGAACTGTAATACAGAGGGGACCTTACACCATTATGTTTCATGGAAGAAGAAATAGATTCTATCACTTTCTACTGAGACATTAAAAGTTACACTCTATGCTGTCCCACGACTCTGATGGTCACATGAACACCTCACTCTATGACAAACGTGACGACTTAAGTTTCAGCATCACAAACTTTCCTTTTCTGAGTAGCAACATTCTTTCAGCGCCTGCTTATGGCGTGTTAATTTGCTTGATAAAGTACAAAATATATAGATTTTGATAGATGCAAGCAGGAGATGCTGACTCTTTCTGGGCACCTGGTCTCACTCCCATGTAATGGGAGTTCGCTTCTTTCCATGTAGTGGAAGCGCAGGGATCACTTTGTCCGTTGTCCGTCTGTCAGTCAGTCCGTCCGTCCGTCTGTCTGTCACAATTTGGGTGTCACACCCCGTAACTTTTCATCGGTAAGTGATAGGGCTTTGATATTTCACATGTGTATTTCCTGTGATGAGACCTTTTTACACATACCATAATTTTTGACCTAGTGACCTTGACCTAGATATTTGTCCTACTTTTCAAAAAAATAACATTGGTTATATCATTTGATTGGTAAGTGATAGGGATTTTATAATTCACATGTGTATTCCTTTTCATAAGACCTTTGTACAGATACCAAATTCTTTTTACCTAGTGACCTTGACCAAGATATTTGACCTACTTTTCCAAAAAAACACAACATTTGCTCTATCTTTTGCTTGGTAAGTGATAGGGATTTTAAAATTCACATTTGTATTTCCTGTGACATAACCTTACAACATGTACCATAAATTTTGACCTAGTGACCTTGACCTAGATATTTGACCTACTTTTCCAAACAATTAACATTGGCTATAACTTTTGATTGGTAAGTGATATGGATTTTATAATTAACATGTGTATTCCTTTTCATAAGACCTTATTACAGATACCAATTTTTTTTACCTAGTGACCTTGACCTAGGTATTTGACTTACATTTGAAAAAAAATTAAGAATGGCTATATGTTTTATTTTATAAGTGACACGGCTTTGATATTTCAAACATGTATTTCTTATGATGAGTCCTTTCTTTTATTCCCAAAAATTTGTACCCAGTGACCTTCACCTAGATGATTGACCTTTTCTGAGAGTAACAGATTGATCATATCTTTTGATTGATAAGTAAGAGGTTTTATATTTCACATGCGACTTCATTTGACAAGACTTTCCCACTGATAAATGTACAAATATTGAACCAAGTGACCTAGACCTACATATTTTATCAACTTTTTAAAAATAGGCCGCTTCGCAGGCGACACAAGCATTCCTTGGATTGCTATTTTTGTTTGTTTGCTTTGGTTCCTGTTTTATCCTGATTTGTATGGCCCGGTTTATGATTTTCTGAATCATCCTTTTATTATTGTATTTTGGGATATGGTCATTGTCCATATTTGTCATTTGTATCGGCAAACATATTTTGGAATACAGTTGACAGTTGACAATTGACAACTGAATTGTCAACTGCACTCTAGAATACAGTTGACAATTCGACTTAGAGATGAATGTTATAATAATATATAAGTCTTTAATGTTTACCATATCTGATTTAACGTTCCATTTTCTTATCTCAGCAGCCCCCCATCACCATATACACACAATAAATTCAGACATGAAGATAGTCCCCACATACACACAATGAAAATACTTTTGACAAAGTCTCAAAATTTTCTAAGTTCAAAATTTTATAGTAATCCCCTGGTTAGGGAGCTGATATTTTCAGGGATTCATGCCTAGGTATAGACACGTACACACTAAATATTTCGTGAGGGTACATGACCTAATAACCGAGAAATGAGACCGAGAACTTTGCCAATATTTCTGAAATTCTGACAAAGTCTCAAAATTTTCTAAGTTCAAAATTTTATAGTAATCCCCTGGTTAGGGAGCTGATATTTTCAGGGATTCATGCCTATGTATAGACACGTACACACTAAAAATTTCGTGAGGGTACATGACCTAATTACCGAGAAATGAGACCGAGAACTTTGCCAATATTTCTGAAATTCTGACAAAGTCTCAAAATTTTTTAAGTTCAAAATTTTATAGTAATCCCCTGGTTAGGGAGCTGATATTTTCAGGGATTCATGCCTAGGTATAGACACGTACACACTAAAAAAAAATTTGGCGAGGGTACATGACCTAATTACCGAGAAATGAGACCGAGAACCTGCCAAATGTTTTGAATGTATACCATTAAGTAAGTACTGATCGTTGTTGAATCCCCTATATATTTACGTCCTTATTATAACTAAAACACCCAATAGTTTCAAGATGAGACGGTATCAGCTGCTTTGTAACAGTTTCAGGGTTCCATACACGTCTTTATATATTTATTTGAAAACTAATGGATGAGGTATTATCTCATATATTGACCAAAGAAACTCAATCTGTAGCTATGTATTCATTGTCGCATACATGGCTATCTGTAGCAATCCCTTTGGTGAGTCGTAGATACCCGTAGGGGAGTGGTGGAATTATTTTTTAGCTCACCTGAGCCATAGGCTCAAGTGAGCTATTGTCATAGTGTTGCGTCTGTCGTCCGTCGTCCGTCGTCGTCGTCGTCCGTCGTCGTCCGTCGTCGTCCGTCGTCGTAAACTTTTCACATTTTAAACTTCTTCTCCAGAACGGCTGAAGGGATTTTGATGAAACTTGGTAGGTATGAAGTACTCATGGTCCCCTACAAGTGTTGTTGTTTTTCGTCCGGATCTGTCAACAGGTGGCGCCACCACAGCCAAAAGTAGGTCACGGGGGTACCCTCCTTTGACAAACTTCTTCTTCAGAACCGAAGCATGTATCGACAAACCGAAAGCATCAGGATGATCTAGAGAGATGTCTTAAGAAGTGTTGTTATTTTTGGTTCCACTTCGAAGTCAAATTTTTGACGCGTTTTTGACGTCTTTTCGGACTTAGTCAGAAATGCACATTTTTTGCACTATTTCTTTAAATAACTCAATAAGTGTATGATTTTACACACTCATTTACTACATATTTATCATATTTAACTTATTTAATGCTTTGATATGTATTTTATGCTTAAATTTTATTTTTTTGATTTTTTATGAATTTTTTTTATGTAAAAAGGAAGGGGGGGGGTTGATTTTCATACATTTTCTCCTTCTTTTCTATAACCACTCTTCAGATTGTCATGACAATTTGTAGGTATGAGGTACTCATGCATGGTACCCTAAAAGTGAAAGAATTTTGTCAAGATATCCACTTTTGGATTTTTAAAGAATATTTTTTAAGATTGTACATAGGTATAATGTATGTTTTCCATGCCCAATGGACCCATGGGGAGTGGCTTCAAACCCCGGCGGGACCCCAACAATTTTTTTTCCCTTTTTCAGTTTTTTTTTCTCTTTTTATTGTTATATTTATCGCTAGAAATGAAACTGTGAAAGAATTTTGTCAAAATATCAACTTTTAGATTTTTAATGATTTTTTAAATAAGACAAGCTATAGCTAGTTTGGCTTTGTGTACTTATTTTCATACTTCGAATTAACTTGGCCACATACGCTATCAAATATACTCTGAATATATTTTTAAGATGTTGACTTTTTGTGTCGCCTGCGAAGCACAGCGACACTTAGGGATCACTTTGTCCGTTGTTCGTCTGTCCGTCCATCCGTCCCTCCGTCTGTCTGTCACACTTGGGTGTCACACCCCATAACTTTTGATTGGTAAGTGATAGGGCTTTGATATTTCACATGTGTATTCCTTGTGACAAGACCTTTATACACATATCATAATTTTTGACCTTGTGACCTTGACCTAGATATTTGACCTACTTTTCTAAAAATCTAATATTGGCTATATCTCTTGATTGATTAGTGATAGGGCTTTGATATTTCAGATGTGTATTCCTTGTGATTAGACCTTTCAACACATATAATGTTTGACCTTGTGACCTTGATCTAGATATTTGACCTACTTTTCTAAAAATCTAATATTGGCTATATCTCTTGATTGGCAAGTGATAGGGCTTTGATATTTCACATGTGTAATCTTTGTGACAAGACCTTTCTACGCAAACCATATTTTTTGACCTCGTGACCTTGACCTAGATATTTGACCTACTTTTCAAAAAATCTAAGATTGGCTATATCTTTTGATTGGTAAGTGATAGGGCTTTGATATTTCACATGTGTATTTCTTGTGACAAGCCCTTTTTTCACATACTATATTTTTTAACCTTATGACCTTGACCTAGATATTTGACCTACTTAAAAAAACCAAGATTGGCTATATCTATTGATTGGCAAGTGATAGGGCTTTGATATTTCTCTTGTGTATTCCTTTTGACAATACCTTTCTACACATACCATAATTTTGACCTCATGACCTTGACCTAGATATTTGACCTACTTTTCAAAAAATCTTAGATTGGCTATTTCTTTTGATTGCTGAGTGATAGGCTTTGATATTTCACATGTGCATTCCATGTGACAAGACCTTTCTTCACATACCATCATTTTTTACCTTGTGCACTTGCCCTATATATTTGACCTACTTTTCAACAAATCTATGATTTGCTATATCTTTTGAGTGGTAAGTGATAGGGCTTTGATATTTCACATTTGTATTCCTTATGAAAAGACCTTTCTAAACATTCCATAATTTTTAACCTAGTGACCTTGCCCTTGATATTTAACCTAATTTCAATAAAAAAAAATCCGCTTCGCAGGCGACACAAGCATTCCTTGGATTGCTTTTTTTCATACATGCATATTTCAGAACAATTTCCCTATTTAATGATTATTTTCTCTGTCTTATTTCTGTATCTATGGTAAACATAGTCGCCATATATCTTCTGTTACAGATTTGATTGGTTCAATACCTCCTTGCCCCTTTAGTAGGGGTAACTACAGGAAATAAAAAGGTGCACACTAAAAATTTTGACTGACTTGAAATGCCCGGAAGTCTGTAAAATTGGTCTTTTTTGATTGCGAATCTTTGGCACGCATAAAAATGTAAAGAAAAAGGGGGGGGTCATGCATGTCCTTTTTTTTTCGCAAATTTCACTTTTTTTTACAGGAACTCTGCGTCCTCATCGAAAATGTTCCGAATTTTGCATATTTTCAAACCTATCTGTAGATTGCATAAAAGACAAGATCAAGTTCGAAGTTAGATTTATCACGACTATTGATTCAATAAGCTAAAAATACATTTCCAAGCGCCGCATTTCAGCATATTTACCGAAAATAATTTGTCCAAGTGGCTTCACTGGGTCATGAGGTCTGATACACCGTACACTGCTGTTTGGAAAATAAATTGGCTCAATTTCTGCACAACTCACTTGAATTAATATTGTCCGCTTACAACTTGTCTGTGTTAATTGGATTAACACGATTTTGACTGTACGTTACATGTATTAAGATGAAATCAATACTATTCAAAAGCTCTCATTCATAGATTTCTGTATAATTTAATATGAATAAAGGCAAAACCGAAAAGTCTTTGTTTTTTTATGCTTCCGGAATCAAAGATACGGGGGCATATAGTTTTTGGCCTGTCCGTCTGTCTGTTTGTCCGAAAAACTTTACATTGGGCATAACTTTTGAATGGAAGGTGATAGAGCTTTCTTATTTCACATGTGTATTCCTTGTGACAATACCTTTCCATTGATACCAAAATTTTTGACCTCGTGACCTTGACCTTAGACCTTCTTTTCAAAAACTTTAACATTGGGCATAACTTTTGAATGGTTAGTGATAGGGCTTTCATATTGTACATGTGTATTCTTTGTGACAAGATCTTTCCATTGATACCAACATTACTCTGACCCTGACCTCTCACATACTTACAGAAAATGGTGTTTATACCAACAAAGATGCCACCGCGGGGCATTCGTGTTTCACAAACACAGGCTTTATTATTTTCTGGCATACTAGCTATTAATAATGAAAGGTTTGGTGTTCAATTTTAAATAAACTTAATTTATGAAATCATCTCATTGTTTTATTCTGTTTCTGTTGCACATTAATGTGGAATTTTACAAAATGATTTTATTTTTGATGTTGCATAATCGAACTATACTAGCTGGGCATATGACTTTGGATCGCATAATCCATCTTTTCAAATCAGTAAAAAAGTTGTTGTTTTGAAATGTGACTATTTTCTCTTGTTTGTACTTTTAAAGGTTGTCTGAAAAAAAAACTTGTCTGCATCCGGCAAAATTAAATCTTGTTAGAAAGGTTGTGGGCTAAAATCCTGGTACTGGCACTATCAGTATTCAATGTCAGTATGTCAATTAGAGCGTGCATGGGTATCAGGTGAGCGTTGTGCCCCCTGGGGCTCTTGTTTATCATAAAGAATGGCAACGGATTGCAACTGATGTGTTACGCGTAGCTACGAGAGCTGATTAATATGCTTTGAGCCTCTGATATCTGGGTGCGGAAAATTTTCTACAGATTGATTACTGTAAATCTTCTTTTGTTTGCGGGCGTTTTATTTTCGCGAGACCTAAGACATATGTAGTAAATTAAGCATATACGATGTAGCGAAAATAAATCACCGCGAATCAGTCACTTCACTCGTGTTCGCGAACATAAGACGCCGCGAATAAAAGCGGTTTACAATATCTTCAAATAGGACAAACAATCAATTGCATGCTTCACTTCTGACACAGTTAAGGGAAAATATTAAACTAACGCGTTGCGGAAGCTCACTAGTTTAAAGTGTGCTGTTCCATCAGGGCAATGCTCCTGTTCACAAGTCCGTCACTGACATGGCTGCCATTCATAATGGTGGCTTTAATTTGATATTTAATCAAACTTTCATCTATTCCCAAATACTGAAAGCAGCTACATGTATTTCTGGCACCCACTTTCAGTCCTATGATGACGTCATACTTTCAGTGGATGGCTTTCTAACCAGTCCAGATAAGGAGTTCTTTAAAAATGGTATTGAGGCCTTAAACACCGGTTTTATAAAAGTGTTTAGATACAGAAGGGGATAATGTAGAAAAATAATACAATTCAAATCCTTCAGACATATCAATTAGCCATCGTAAAGCCCAATACGTATTCCTATGACTCAACTTCTACTCCACTTATTGGTGAGCCTTAATGCACTTGACTTTTCATACTTGGAACATACCCTGCATAGCATATTAGTTGTGAAATGATTCGCTATATACAGGCAAAAAGTAATTTTGCGCCACATGAAGGGGAAATTTGTAATTGTGAAATTAAAATCGTCACGTTTGACATAAAAAGAGAAGACAGATCGATTGTATCATAGTAGTATGTCTAGGTAGGAGGGTAAAGTGTTGCTCTCAATTAATTCTTTGACGTCAAATTTTGCTGGGACTGATTGCGCCAAAGCAACTCTGAATGGTTGGATTGTTGATGGAGAGCACGTCATCAATGTAATCCAGTTGACATGTGATGCTGTTTCAAAGCAGAAACTATAGGAATTCTGCCTCGTATGAATAAAAGAGTATGTCACTTAAAAGAGGGGCACAGTTTGTGCCCAGTGAAATTCCAATACTTTGTTGGAATATTTTGTATTCAAAATCAACGACAATATTGTGTTTCAAAAACTAAGCATTTTGGTAATGTCGTCATAAGTGAATTTGTATTTTGAATCAGAGTTCTAAATGTCCATAATTTTGTATCTGATCCCTTATCAGGTGATTGCGATAAAATTTTGAGACTTTGTCGTGTCGTAACCTAGGAATATTATAAGTTTGAACCTTGGTAACAAGGCCATGTACCCTCACCAAAATAAAACTGTGTTTGAGTCAATACCTAGGCATGAATACCTGAAGATTTCAATATCGTAACCAGGGGAATACTATAAAAGTTTGGACTTAGAACTTTTTCAGAATTTGTCTGAATTGTAGAAATATTGGCAAAGTTCTCGGCCTCATTCCTCGGTAACAGGGTCATGTACCCTCACCAAATTTAAAGAGAATTTGAGTCAATGCCTTGCCATGAATATCTGAAAATTTCAGTATCATAACAAGGGGATTACTATAAAAGTTTGGACTTAGAACTTTTTCCGAATTTGTCTGAATTGTAGAAATATTGGCAAAGTTCTCGGCCTTATTCCTCGGTAACAAGGTCATGTACCCTCACCAAATTTAAAGAGAGTTTGAGTCAATGCCTTGGCATGAATCCCTGAAAATTTCAGTATCGTAACCAGGGGATAACTATACAAATTTAGACTTAGAACTTTTTCAGAATTTGTCTGAATTGTAGAAATATTGGCAAAGTTCTCGGCCTCATTCCTCGGTAACAAGGTCATGTACCCTCACCAAATTTAAAGTGTGTTTGAGTCAATGCCTTGGCATGAATCCCTGAAAATTTCAGTATCGTAACCAGGGGATTACTATAAAAGTTTGGACTTAGAACTTTTTTCAGAATTTGTCTGAATTGTAGAAATATTGGTAAAGTTCTCGGCCTCATTCCTCGGTAACAAGGTCATGTACCCTCACCAAATTTAAAGTGTGTTTGAGTCAATGCCTAGGCATGAATAATCCCTGAAAATTTCAGTATCGTAACCAGGGGAATACTATAAAAGTTTGGACTTAGAACTTTTTCAGAATTTGTCTGAATTGTAGAAATATTGCCAAAGTTCTCTGCCTCATTCCTCGGTAACAAGGTCATGTACCCTCACTAAATTTAAAGTGTGTTTGAGCCAATGCCTTGGCATGAATCCCTGAAAATTTCAGTATCGTAACCAGGGGATTACTATAAAAGTTTGGACTTAGAACTTTTTCCGAATTTGTCTGAATTGTAGAAATATTGGCAAAGTTCTCGGCCTTATTCCTCGGTAACAAGGTCATGTACCCTCACCAAATTTAAAGTGGGTTTGAGTCAATGCCTAGGCATGAATGCCTGAAAATTTCAGTATCGTAACCAGGGGAATACTATAAAAATTTGAGATATTACCAACAGGATGTGTTTGCTTCATTTATTTTTTTTCTGTAAGAAGTGGAGGTGGGGCATGGATGTCATATGTATTTTTTTGGTGTGATTAAATAGTAATTTTAAAATACAGTAAATTTATTATGCATACATTTTCAATTCAAGTATTTCTTGGTCGAATTGTCAACTGTATTCTGGAATGCAGTTGACTATTCAATCGTCAACTGTCAACTGTATTCCGAAATATGTTTGCCATTTGTATCGTGGATATGATCCCGCTGTCAGTGAACGGACACTCGACATGGTACTTGACCAATCTACAGCCTTGTGTCAGCACATTTGTAAGAATTGCGCTCTGATTAAATGTGACGATGGGAATCCAAGCCGGGTCCTTTCCAAACTTCTTTAGAGAAGACTGGGCCCGATAGCTCCTCTGAATGTCAGTCGGACTCCTCGTTTAAAAAAAAGCATGAGCTAGCTGCAGCCGGCAGAGCACGGACTGTACCGGTATTACGTACGGGTCCCTAACCCCATCCATTTATACACTAGTATTAATCTGTGTTGCTTTGGCCTCTGCATATAACTGTCTTGTTTGTGTGGTCATCAAACAGTGAGGAGGTTGTTTTGCACTACAATTTTGCGTTCTTCGAGATATTTTGGCAACTGCAAACGTGGGAGGGTTGTGCGCACGTAATCTGGATAACCACACCATTTCTGCTACTTGCGTAACAAATGACCGTCCTAAGTCGGCACCGGTTACCCATTGGTCTCGTTTTACACTACAATTTTGCGTTCTTCGAGATATTTTGGTAACTGCAAACGTGGGAGGGTTGTGCGCACGTAATCTTGATAACCACACCATTTCTGCTACTTGCGTATTAAATGGCCGTCCTAAGTCGGCACCGGTTACCTGTTGGTCTCTTTGGTTTATGTGTGGATTTTGTGTTTCATGTTTCTGTGTCGGGTGTCTCTATTTCGTCTCTTGCTGTGCTCGTCTTTGTGTTTTTGCATGGGATGTTTGGCGTTTTCCTGTTGGTACTGCAACAGAGTCATGTTGGAGATCCCCTCCCTCCTTTCATATGGACGCTGATACCGAGTCTTCTTGAATACCCAATCATTTCTTTTGTTGCGTGAAGTAACAAATGTATTTAGTCAATATAGAAAGAATTTGGAGTATAAGGGTACCCTCAGTATTACAGTCAATATGGAAAGGAAATGTCAAAATGTATCCTCTGAACAATAATCGTCCATATAAAAAGTCAATGCCATAAGCCCCCTGTATATTACTGTCCTTCTAGAAAGTCAATATAATTGTCCATATAAGAAGTCAATGGCGTAAGGTCCCCTATCTATTTAAGATTATTGGAAGTCGATGACGTAATGTCCCTCTGTAAATTTTTTCAAAGGCGTAAGGTCCCCTCCGTATTACTGCATATCGAAACAGAAGTCAATGGCGTTAGGTCCCCTCTGCTCAGTTCAGTTTAATAGGCGTACCGTCAGAAATAAGCTGTATGTTGGAATTTTGACCCATGCAACGGACCCACCGAAGCAGTGAGGGTTCTTTTACGTTCCTACACCTATCCGAGACAGGGGACCCCCGTTTTATAGTCCCTTCAGAAAGACTAGGCTGGGGTTACTTGTCTATATACAAGGTGTAAGCCCACATCACCTGGCGAGGCTCTAAGTTGGTAATCGTCCCTTCACCTGGCGCTCGTCGGATTCGAACCTGTCAGTCTCATGCTTCACTGACCACGACGTACTTAGCGCTTTACCAACTTAACTTATTGTACAGACAAGGTCGGAAGGTCCCTCTGTTATGGGGGTGGGGAGAGAGAGACAAGGAGGTACCACTTCTCCCCTTTCTCGTCCCTTTTCGACCTTAGGAAGTCAATGGCGTAAAGTTCCTCTCGTAAAAATTGTCCGTATAAAAAGTCAATGACGTAAGTTCCCCTCTGTATTATAATCCATAGAGAAAGTCAATGGCGTAAGGTCCCCTCTGTTATAATTGTCCATATAGGAAGACAATGGCGTAAGGTCCCCTCTGTATATAATTGTCCATATAGAAAGTCAATGGTGTAAGGTCCCCTCTGTATATAATTGTCCATAAAGAAAGTCAATGTTGTAAGGTCCCCTCAGTATATTATTGTCCATAAAGAAAGTCAATGGTGTAAGGTCCCCTCTGTATGTTATTGTCCATAAAGAAAGTCAATGGTGTAAGGTCCCCTCTGTATATAATTGTCCATAAAGAAAGTCAATGGTGTAAGGTCCCCTCTGTATATTATTGTCCATAAAGAAAGTCAATGGTGTAAGGTCCCCTCTGTATATAATTGTCCATATAGAAAGTCAATGGCGTAAGGTCCCCTCTTTATAATTGTCCATATAGAAAGACAATGGCGTAAGGTTCCCTCTGTATATAATTGTCCATATAGGAAGTCAATGGTGTAAGGTTCCCTCTGTTATAATTGTCCATATAGGAAGACAATGGCGTAAAGTCCCCTCTGTATTATAATCCATATGGAAAGTAAATGGCGTAAGGTCCCCTCTTTATTATAATCCATAAAGAAAGTCAATGGTGTAAGGTCCCCTCTGTATAGTATTGTCCGTAAAGAAAGTCAATGGTGTAAGGTCCCCTCTGTGTATAATTGTCCATAAAGAAAGTCAATGGCGTACTGTCCCCTCTGCATAGTATTCTCCATATAGAAAGTCAATGGCGTAAGGTCCCCTCTGTATATAATTGTCCATACAGAAAGTCAATGGCGTAAGGTCCCGTCTTTATAATTGTCCATATAGAAAGACAATGGCGTAAGGTTCCCTCTGTATATAATTGTCCAAATAGGAAGACAATGGCGTAAGGTCCCCTATGTATATAATCATTGTCCATATAGAAAGACAATGGCGTAAGGTCCCCTTTGTTTATAATTGTCCATATAGAAAGTCAATGGCGTAAGGTCCCCTTTGTATATAATTGTCCATATAGAAAGTCAATGGTGTAAGGTCCCCTTTGTATATAATTGTCCATATAGAAAGTCAATGGCGTAAGGTCCCCTTTGTATATCATTGTCCATATAGAAAGTCAATGTTGTAAGGTCCCCTTTGTATATAATTGTCCATATAGGAAGTTAATGGCGTAAGGTCCCCTCTGTTATAATTGTCCATATAGGAAAACAATGGAGTAAGGTCCCCTCTGTTATATTTGTCCATATAGGAAGACAATGGCGAAAGGTCCCCTCTGTATATTATTGTCCATATAGGAAGTCAATGGCGTAAGGTCCCCTCTGTTATAATTGTCCATATAGGAAGTCAATGGCGTAAGGTCCCCTATGTCATAATTGTCCATATAGGAAGACAATGGGGTAAGGTCCCCTCTGTTATAATTGTCCATATAGAAAGTCAATGGCGTAAGGTCCCCTCTGTTATAATTGTCCATATAGGAAGTCAATGGCGTAAGGTCCCCTCTGTATATAATTGTCCATATAGAAAGACAATGGCGTAAGGTCCCCTCTGTTATAATTGTCCATATAGAAAGTCAATGGCGTAAGGTCCCCTCTGTATAATTGTCCATATAGAAAGTCAATGGCGTAATTTCCCCTCTGTATATAATTGTCCATATAGAAAGTCAATGGCGTAAGGTCCCCTCTGTTAGAAAGGTCCCCTCTGTATAAAACATGTGTCATAATCCTGTGATCCCCTCCTCCCATCTTGCACCCATTATTCCCCTCTGTCGCCCCTCCTCTTATAGTCAATGGCGAAGTCAATAGCATTCAATAGCATAAGGATCCCCTTTTCTTTAAGTCAATGGTGTAAGTTTCCCTCTGTATTATAATCCATATAGAAAGTCAATGGCGTAAGGTCCCCTCTGTATTATAATCCATATAGAAAGTCAATGGTGCAAGGTCCCCTTTTTATTATGGTCCATATAGAAAGTCAATGGCGTAAGGTCCCCTCTGTATTATAATCAATATAGAAAGTCAATGGCGTAAGGTCCCCTCTGTATTATAATACATAGAGAAAGTCAATGGCGTAAGGTCCCCTCTTTATTATGGTCCATATAGAAAGTCAATGGCGTAAGGTCCCCTCTTTATTATGGTCCATGTAGAAAGTCAATGGCGTAAGGTCCCCTCTGTATTATAATCCATATAGAAAGTCAATGGCGTAAGGTCCCCTCTGTATTATAATCCATAAAGAGAGTCAATGGCGTAAGGTCCCCTCTTTATTATGGTCCATATAGAAAGTCAATGGCGTAAGGTCCCCTCTGTATTATAATCAATATAGAAAGTCAATGGCGTAAGGTCCCCTCTTTATTATGGTCCATGTAGAAAGTCAATGGCGTAAGGTCCCCCCCCCCCTGTATTATAATCCATATAGAAAGTCAATGGCGTAAGGTCCCCTCTGCATTATAATCCATATAGAATGTCAATGGCGTAAGGTCCCCTCTTTATTATGGTCCACATAGAAAATCAATGGCGTAAGGTCCCCTCTGTATTATAATCCATATTGAAAGTCAATGGCGTAAGGTCCCCTCTTTATTATGGTTGATGTAGAAAGTCAATGGCGTAAGGTCCCTTCCTCTCTTCCTCCCACCTCCCACCCTTTTCTCCCTTCTCCGCCCCTTTCCTTCCCCTCCCTCATCCCTTTCTCATATCTTCCGCTCAGTTCTGTCGCCCCCGCCTCCAATTATGAAAAGTGAAAAGCGTAAGGATCCCTTTTTAATAAATTCAATGTCGTGAGGTTCCCTCTTTACTATGGTCAACACGAAAGTCAATGGCGTAAGGTCCCCTCTTTATTATGGTCCATATAGAAAGTCAATGGCGTAAGGTCCCCTCTGTATTATAATACATAGAGAAAGTCAATGGCGTAAGGTCCCCTTTGTATTATGGTCCGCATAGAAAATCAATGGCGTAAGGTCCCCTCTGTATTATAATCCATATAGAAAGTCAATAGCGTAAGGTCCCCTCTGTATTATAATCCATATAGAAAGTCAATGACGTAAGGTCCCCTCTTTATTATGGTCCATGTAGAAAGTCAATGGTGTAAGGTCCCCTCTGTATTATAATCCATATAGAAAGTCAATGGCGTAAGGTCCCCTCTGTATTATAATCCATATAGAAAGTCAATGGTGCAAGGTCCCCTTTTTATTATGGTCCATATAGAAAGTCAATGGCGTAAGGTCCCCTCTGTATTATAATACATAGAGAAAGTCAATGGCGTAAGGTCCCCTCTTTATTATGGTCCATATAGATAGTCAATGGCGTAAGGTCCCCTCTGTATTATAATACGTAGAGAAAGTCAATGGCGTAAGGTCCCCTCTTTATTATGGTCCATGTAGAAAGTCAATTGCGTAAGGTCCCCCTGTATTATAATCCATATAGAATGTCAATGGCGTAAGGTCCCCTCTGTATTATAATCCATATAGAATGTCAATGGCGTAAGGTCCCCTCTGTATTATGGTCCACATAGAAAATCAATGGCGTAAGGTCCCCCCTGTATTATAATCCATAGAGAAAGTCAATGGCATAAGGTCCCCTCTGTATTATAATCCATATAGAAAGTCAATGGCGTAAGGTCCCGTCTTTATTATGGTCCATGTAGAAAGTCAATGGTGTAAGGTCCCCTCTGTATTATAATCCATATAGGAAGTCAATGGCGTAAGGTCCCCTCTGTATTATAATCCATAAAGAAAGTCTATGGCGTAAGGTCCCCTCTTTATTATGGTCCATATAGAAAGTCAATGACGTAAGGTTCCCCTCTGTACTATTATGATACATAGAGTAAGTAAATGGCGTAAGGTCCCCTCTTTATTATGGTCCATATAGAAAGTCAATGGCGTAAGGTCCCCTCATTATTATGGTTGATGTAGAAAGTCAATGGCGTAAGGTCCTCTCCTCTCTTCCTACCACCTCCCACCCTTTTCTCCCTTCTCCGCCCCTTTCCTTCCCCTCCCTCATCCCTTTCTCATATCCTTCGCCCAGTTCTGTCGCCCCGTCCTCCAATTATGAAAGTCAAAAGCGTAAGGATCCCTTTTTATTAAAATCAATGTCGTAAGGTTCCCTCTTTACTATGGTCAACACGAAAGTCCATGGCGTAAGGTCCCCTCAGTATTGTATTATAACCGATAAATCTATTTTTTTTGCATAGGGGACCTTACGCCATTGTATTTAGCAAAATCGGTTTTCAATCAAAACGACGGACTTTAAAAGGTCCGGGCGGAAAAGTTGAAGTTTGGATCGTAATTTCGTCTGCATTTATGTGATACACTAAAGACAAGCTGACAAGTGAACAATGCAAAGTAAACGACCATGAAGCCAAGTGAAAATTCCCTCGGTCTACTGAGCACGTCGGTATACTAAGCACCTCAGTCGATGGGATATTACATCAAATCTTTGTTTACTTTCTGTCAAAAGATGCAGTAGACAGGTAGAACTACATGTAGAAGAGCTGAGAAATTTTGATGTTAGACCGACAAGAACTTAAGAAGGTAAGCTTTGTTTTCCTTGTGTATTAGAAATAATTGATTTGCTAGTTGTAAATTAACAGCTGAACAGAGGTAATCGGAGCTAAATCTTAACAAAAGGGCGGAGAAAATACACTTTTATGTCTTATCTCTACTGCATCATGGGACTGAAAATTTCTACAGTGGATATATCCAATGTCATGAATTTAAATCCGGGGAAGGGCCAGGAAGTGAGAGAAATGGAGAGATCATGGAAGAGGACAGAATGGGGAAGGAATGGGGGTTGGAGGGAGAAGGGAATAGTGGGCAAATGTGCACCTACATGTACATGTATATGAAGAGTGTCACTGTGTGTCACTGTTTCATCCATTTGCAGAGTGCGTAGATGTATAAAAGAACACAGCATGAATGGTATTTCACTGGTTTTTAACATCATTTTTAAAACTTTGATGGTTCCGATAATTACCGGTACAGAATCAATAGCTAGCCTCTGATAGTGTCCAGATAATCAATAGTAAAATTTGTCCAATTGTTCATCACTATTTCTCCTGAATCTAGTATCATAAATTTTGCTCGTTTTTTTACTTTCAGACTACGGGGTACTGTACAATTGTACTGGTAGAGGGAGAAGCAACGTGGCAGAATAGTCATGCAGCTAGATGACAGAGGCCACTGACTGTTAGAAGTAGAGGTAGAGGTAGAACCAGGCCAAATTAAGGACAGAAAAATGTGTAGATACCTGTACCAGAACGGTTTGACAATTTCCAAACTTCTTTACATGTTGTGAAACATCATAATCATTCTCTGTGTAATTCTCGTGGATATTATAAGATCATCCAGTGTAATACAGAACTGTACAGAAATTCGTACTTTCCAAAGACCATTACCGATTGGAACCTACATGAAGACACAATCATGCTTGTGAAAAGTTCCGGGGCCTTTCGATCGGCCATCCAGCAGCGAAACTAACATCATTTGTGATCTTTCCTCCATCCCATATGCAGTAAAAGGCCAGGCGACATAACTATCCAGATCCAGACCAGAAAAACGATGAATATGTTACATTTTAAAATTGATTTGAACTTCAACTGCTTTGTTGTGTTAATCATGTTAATGTGAGATAAAAAGTTAATTCAATTTTATGTCTTGATAGTTATTTTTACCATCAATAATTGGGAATATTTGTCATATGTTGATATGTTTGTACAGCATGTAATGTTCAATACTTGGTAAAGAACCAATCAGAATGCTTAAAATTCCCATATATTTGCCCTATATGGGAAGTATAGGTGAGCTTCTGAATGGGACCTATGTATCTACCTATCTATGTATAGGTAGAGTATAGGGGGAATACAGGTACCTCTGAAAGTGACCTACATGCATGTATAGTTCAAGTATAGGAGGAGTATAAAGGACATAACGGTGAAAGACATATAGACCAACTATAGGTGATATAGGTAGAAGCTGCCAGCTAGTATAGGTTGAAGCTCATTTGCATCTAATTTGCATTTAAAATCCCTATATGTCACATATATGTAAAGACTATAAGAGAACTATATGTAACCAATAGCAGATCCCTATATGTCACATATAGATTTTTTTCGTAAGGGAGTGTTTGGTCTTCCCTGTCCTTTGGTGCTTGTCCCCTCTGTATTTTCGCATTTAGGTGTTTTGCTGTTGGTACTGCAACCGAGTCCTGTTGGAGACACCCTCCCTTTTTATTGCCTCCTGCAAGGTTTCATGAAATTCTGTCCAGTGGTTTCAGAGGAGATGTCGTAAATGTTAAAATTTTATGACAGACGGATGGACTGACAAAGGACAGACAGTGCTATGACAATAGCTCATTTCAGCTTTGATCAGGTGAGCTAAAAAGGACTGTCTGTGGTAGACCTGGCACTATTCTTAACACATTGAACCGCTAATATTAAGATTCCTTCAATCCATTTTATAATGTTGTGTTATGAATTTGTCACTCCATTGTACTGTCCCCGCTTCCCTTTCCCCAAAATAAAACAAGAGGCCCAAGGGAGCCACATCGCTCACCTGAAGTCAAAAATGTGTCAGCCAATCAGAGCCCTCAGCTGTTAGTTTGATTTCCAATCGGATCGAAAAACACAAAGTTAGTAGAGGACCTTAAGTCATTGCTTCCTGTAAAGCTTCGTGAAATTCTGTGCAGCCATTGCAGAGGAGATGTTGGAAATGTGTCAGCTAACCCTCTGTGGCCATATTTGTTGACCCATGGGCTCGAAAAATACTAACTTGGTAGAGGACCTTAGATACTTCATTTTTCTAAAGTTTCACGAAATTATTTGCAGCAGTTGCACAGGAAATGTTGGAAGATGTTTCAGTCAATCAGAATCCTTTACGACCATATTTGTTGATCAGTCGGTTTGTAAAACACAAAGTGGGACCTTAAGTACTTCATTCCTGAAAAAAAATCGTGACATTCTGTGCAGTGGTTGCATAGGATGTGTTGGCCAATCAGCGTCCTTGACGGCCATATTTGTTGACTGAAAAAGACACAAACTTGGCAAAGGACCTTAGTTACTTCATTTCTGTTACGTGTCACGAAATTATGTGCAGCGATTGCAGAGGAGATGTCGAAATGCGTCAGCCAATCAGAGTCCTCGGCAACCATATTTGTTATCCGATCGGCTCGAAATACAAGTACTTGGTAGAGGGCCTTTAGAGCTTGCATGCTTCTTGGAAGGTGTCGTGAAATTCTGTGCAGTTGTTGTAGAGGAGATGGCGAAAAATACACAGCCAATCAGAGTCCTTGGAGGCAATTTTTAGCTCTACTGGTCTATGACCAGTCGAGCTTATGCGATTGCCCTGTGTCCGGCGTCTGTCCGTCCGTCCGTCTGTCCGTTAAACATTTCTTGTGGTTTCCAGTTCTCTGAAACTGTTGGTGATGGAAAGATAATTCTTTTTGCAACATAATTGGTCTATGGTTAAGTTGTGCACCTGACATTTTGTTTCAGCCCCTGACCCCCAGGGTCTTAGGAAATGGGTGTGGTCATTTTCTCCTATATAACTCTATGTAATCTTGTGGTCACCATTTCTCAGAAAGTATAAATGATAGAATATTAATTCTTTTTGCAATATTAAAGGTTGATGATGTTGTTGTGCATCTGATATTTCATCTGAGCCCCTGGCCCCTGGGGTCTTAGGAAATGGGTGTGATCATTTCGTCATTTTCTCCTATATAACTCTATGTAATCTTGTGGTCATCATTTCTCAGAAGTATGAAATTGAAAGTTTATTCTTTTTGCAATATTAAAAGTTGATGATCTAAGTATGCACCTGATATTTCATCTGAGCCCCTGTCCCCTGGGGTCTAAGGAAATGGGTGTGGTCATTTTCTTCTATATAACTCTATGTAATCTTGTGGTCACCATTTCTCAGAAAGTATAAATGATGGAATATTAATTCTTTTTGCAATATTAAAAGTTGATGATCTAGTTGTGCACCTAATATTTCATCTGAGCCCCTGTCCCCTGGGGTCTTAGGAAATGGGTGTGGTCGTTTTCTCCTATATAACTCTATGTAATCTTGTGGTCACCATTTCTCAGAAAGTATAAATGATAGAAAGTTAATTCTTTTTGCAGTATTAAAAGTTGATGATGTAGTTGTGCACCTGATATTTCATCAGAGCTCCTGACCCCTGGGGTCTGAGGAAATGGGTGGGGTCATTTTCTCCTATATAACTCTATGTAATCTTGTGGTCACCATTTCTCAGAAAGTATAAATGATAGAACGTGAATTCTTTTTGCAATAGTAAAGGTCTATGATCTAGTAGTGCACCTGATATTTCATCTGAGCCCGTTGGTCTCGTTGGTCTATGTTTGGTCTTTTGTGTTTAATATTTCTATGGTGTGTGTTAGTGTCCCAAGTCATTTTTGTGCCTTTTTCTTACTTAAATTCTCATCGTTTACTTTCAGGTTCGCATATTAGCTTACACTCTCAGACTAGAGATGATATTGATTGCAATCCCTGACCCCTGGGGTCTTAGGAAATAGGTCTGGTCATTATCTTAGCACCTGATATTTTGTTAGAGCCCCTGACCCCATGGTCTTAGAAAATGGGTGTGGTCATTTCCTCTTGTATAACCCTAATATGTAATCTTTTGGTCACCATTTCTCAGAAAGTGTAAATGATAGAAAGTTAATTCTTTTTGACATGTTCAAGGTCTATGAGCTAGTTGTGCACCTGAAGTTTTGTTTGAGCCCCTAACCCCAGGGTCTTAGACATTGGGTGTAGTCACTTTCTCCTTTATATATAACTTAATGTAATCATGTAGTTACAATTTCTCAGAAAGTATTAATAATAGAAAGTTAATTCTTTTTTATATATTACAGATCTATGATAAAGCTGAACACAAGATATTTTGTTTGAGCCCCTGACCCCAGGGTCTTAGAAAGGGGGTGTGGTCATTTTCTCCTATATAACTCTATGTAATCTTGTGGACATCATTTCTCAGAAAGTATAAATGATAGAAAGTTAATTCTTTTTGCAATATAAAAGGTTTATGATCTAGTTGTGCACCGACCCCGACCCCAGGGTCTTAGAAAATGGATATGGTCATTTTCTCCTATAAACTTACTACAATTTTTTGATCGTCTGTTCTCATAAAGTATAAAGGATGCAAAGTCAATTCTTTTTGCAACATGATGGGTCTTTGGTCTAGTTGTGTACATGTACCCAATATTTTGTGTGAGATTCAGACCCCAAGGGTCTTGGAAAATGGATGTGGTCTTTTTCTCCTATATATATTATATATATTTGCATTCTTGTGAAAACCAATTCTCAGAGTGCATAATTGATAGAGTATAAATTCTTTTTGCATAATACATATGTAAAGGGTACGTATGTGGTTTGATTATCCACTTGATGATTAGTTTTAGCCCCTGAGCTCCAGGTTCTTGGAAAATGGATGTGGTCATTTTCTAGTATACAACTCTATGTAATCTTCTGAACACTATTACTTCTAAGAAAGTATGATAGTCTAGGTGCCATTCATGAAACCCAAAAATTTGTTACGCACAAAATGTTTTTGCATGAAAGTGTTGTCAATACCCTCTTATTTGATAATCCGGCTGATGCCACTCTGGCATCCTTGGGCATTTCGAAATTTTGGGGTAAAATGGAATTTTTCGAAGAAAAACCGTTGAAAATAGGAAAAATTCAATTACTTTTTATACGCCTGTCATTTGACGGGTCGTATTATGGTATGGCGAAGTCCGTCCGTCTGTCCGTCCGCCTATGGAACGCAATTATAACTTGATTATGCGTCAACGGATTTTCATGAAATTCATACATTCTGATTGGACTGTGGAGAGGAAGCCGCCTTTCGATTT
Organism: Pinctada fucata; assembly: GCA_028142955.1. NCBI lineage: Eukaryota > Metazoa > Mollusca > Bivalvia > Pterioida > Pteriidae > Pinctada > Pinctada fucata. Next base: position 24,615,812 of record AP027105.1, on the reverse strand, counting down.
TCAGGTTCATCCGATTTGTCGCTACAGAGTTATGGGACTTAGATTTTTAAAATACAGTGAAAATATACTAAAATAGTTAAAAATTATTTAAAAATCTATTTCTGGTCGAAATGTTTTGAAATTTTGTATACTTCAAGTAGAAAGGATGTTCTTTGATATATGTAACGGGTTTTTAATTTTTTTGTCACATAATCGAGATATTGTGTGTAATGGGAAGGGGGGGGTGGGTTAAATGCACATACATGTTAAGCAAAGGGCAAAATATAGGCGCATGGAACGCAATAACTTGAATATGCGTCAACAGATTTTCATGATATTCATACATCATGTTTGGACTGTGGAGAGGAAGCCGCCTTTTGATTTTCAGGTTCATTCGATTTGTCGTTACAGAGTTAAGGGACTTAGATATTTTAAAATACAGTGAAAATATACTAAAATAGTTAAAAATTATTTAAAAATCTATTTTTGATCGAAATGTTTTGAAATTTTGTATACTTCAAGTAGAAAGGATGTTCTTTGACATACATATATGTAACGGGTTTTTAATTTTTTTGTTGCAAAACCGAGATATTTGTAATGGGAAGGGGGTTGGGTGATATGCACATACATGTTAAGCTAAGGGCAAAATATAGGCGCATGGAACGAAATAACTTGAATATGCGCCGACAGATTTTCATGATATTCATACATTATGTTTGGATTGTGGAGAGGAAGCCGCCTTTTGATTTTCAGGTTCATTTGATTTGTCGTTACAGAGTTATGTGACTTAGATATTTTAAAATACAGTGAAAATATATTAAAATAGTTAAAAATTATTTGAAAATCTATTTTTGATCGAAATGTTTTGAAATTTTGTATACTTTAGGTAGAAAGGATGCTCTTTGACATATGTAACGGGTTTTTAATTTTTTGGTCGCATAACTGAGATATTTGTAATGGGAGGGGGGATGTTATATGCACAAACATGTTAAGCTAAGGGCAAAATATAGGCGCATGGAACGCAATAACTTGAATATGCGTCAACGGATTTACATGATATTTCTACACTGTGATCAGACTTTGAAGAAGAAGCCGCCTTTCGATTTTCAGGTTCATCCGATTTGTCGTTACGGAGTTATGGGACTTAGATATTTTAGATACAATGTGAAAATATACTAAAATAGTTAAAAATTCTTTAAAAATCTATTTCTGGTCAAAATGTTTTGAAATTTTGTATACTTCAAGTAGAAAGGATGTTCTTTCACATATATAACGGATTCTCAAATTTTTTGTCACATTATCCAGAAATTATGTGTAATGGGGGGGGGGGGGGGGGGGGTTATATGCACATACATGTTAAGCTTAGGGCAAAATATAGGTGCATGGAACGCAATAACTTGAATATGCGTCAACAGATTTTCATGATATTTGTACATTGTGATCAGACTTTGAAGAGGAAGCCGCTTTTCCATTTTCAGGTTCATCCGATTTGTCCTTATGGAGTTATGGGACTTAGATATTTTGGTGTTGTGAAAAAAATCCCAACGGGCGTATCTTGCTGCGTGAGCGTAGGCTTTATTCCATACTGCAGCTAGATCAACAAAATTGGTACCAAAAGAACGACAATTTTATTGTCTTTAAGTCTCAAGCTCATTAACCAATTTACTTGTCCATAAATGGGGAAAATTATGGATTTTCGATAAAAAATCGTTGAAAATTGGGAAAACACCATATCTTTTTTTATTCTGTAGCTAAATAAACAATTTTGGTACCAAACGCACAATAAAATTGCCTTTCATTTTAATTAATACAGAAGTCAGATTTGCAATTTGCTGGTACGAAAAATTGGGAAAAACAACTACTCTTTGATGAAAAATCGCTGAAAATTTGCAAAATGCAATGACTTTTGAGGTTCTTATGAGGTTCTGCAATTATGGTACCAAAATAAAGGTTATTGTTATTGTCTTTTATTCTGAATACATATTAAGCAACTTGCTCATAAATGAAATGGGAGAAGAACAATGAGGGAGAAAACTTTGATTTTTGAAGGTTTTTTCCATACAAAGTTGGGACTTTGAAAAATGCAAAACGTTTAGAGAAATCTAGAACAAAGATATGTGTATTCAAGTCAACAGTTTTAAGAAAAACAATTTACTAGTACATGGAGTCTTGTAGCAAGCTTTTGAAAGATGTGGGTGAAATTAGACACATTGTTCAAAAGGAAGCGGCTACTGTCTATGATACATAACGTGCATGTCTTGTCCACGCTGTTAATTAATCTGCTTTTAGATGATGCTAATGAATTTGAAGACGTTTAACATTTGTACCACTTGGTGAGTGTCACTGCTGGCGGACTAGGAGTCCCCGAGGGCACATATAGCCAAGTTTGATCAATTTCGGTTGGTCGTTTCTTCAAATCGTAATCCAGGATAACCACACCTTCAGCTATTTCCGTGGCAGATGGCCGTCCTAAGTCGTCACTGGTTGCTCGTTGGTTTATGTGTAGTCCTTTCTGTTTGATGTTTCTGTGTTGTGCGTTGACGTTCCTTGTCCCTTATGCGTCTCTTTTTGTGCTTGTCTGCTTTGTGTTATTTGCATTGGGGGTTTTGCTAAGGGTGCTGCAACCTGCTGTTGTTTGAGATCCCCTCCTTTGTCTCAAACGCATTCGAACATTTCTGTTTGCAAAATTGTCACAAATTTCTGAAACCTGTGTCCTGTAGCATCATATCCTAGTCATCTTGCTACGTCTTATATTTTGGACATAATTATCACACATTATTGGCCATATTTCATTGTTTGGATTGAGGATCAATGACGAGGGTTAAATATCCGAAACGTCCATGTCTAGTCCTCGCTGTTAATTAATCTGCTTTTAAATGATGCTAATGAATTTGAAGATGTTTAACATAGATGATTTCTGCCAGGGTTGTGAAGTTGTTTTCAATCATTGAACTGGATCTTAAAGACCTGCTTAGTGGTGACATTGTTCAATGTAAAAAAGATTACTTCAGTTTTTCAACTTCGAAATATGTTCTTAAAATAAGCTCCAGGTTATCTTTTCGACAAGAATGCCTAGGAGCTGGTGATCGATTGATGTATGCAGGGCTCTGGTGTATCAACTGACCATTAAATGGCAGAATTAATACCTTGATTGTTTCTGGTCATATAATTCTAAAAATAACTAAACACTTCAGATGTTCAACGATAAGTGTTCCAGCTATCTTACTTCTTGAGGAAAGTTTTAAACCAATTTTACTGCACCAGACACGTGTTTCGGATAAAAAATATCCTCATCAGAGTGATGCTTTCAATTAAAGTGACTTCATGGCACAGCCAAAATCCTCTCCAGCAGCTCCCCTGGCCCTATTTTCTGAACTTGAAATTGCTATTACTTTGCAGAGAGCAAATTTAAATGGTATTCAATTGACTCCTACTTACGATCACAATGACATAAAAGATTCAGTCAAGAAAGCTACATCTCATGAAATGAAGTGCAACTGATTGATATTACAGGTACAGAGGACTCCACTTAATCTGATACCTGATAATCTGATACTCGTCTTAATCTGATATGATATCAAAACACAAAACCATTTCCTATATAATCAATGTAAATTTACTCCTCTTAATCTGATAGAAATTATCAAAAATCATAAGAACTCCTATGTATCTGATAGGATGTTCCGTCAACTATGATATTTTTCCTATGATATTCATGTCATTTTCAATGGATTATCATATCAAAATCCTTGAAATTGGTATTTCACACTTTAAAACTATTCAAAATGGCCTGAAAGTATTTATATCATTCAGTTAATGGATATGATAAAGCATGAGATACATTCTAGTACAAATAAGAGGATTATTTTATTGTATTTCTATGGAATTTCAAACTCCTGATAATCTGATACTCCTGTTAATCTGATAATGATCTTCTGACAAATTGACTATCAGATTAACAGGAGTCCTCTGTACTTGCAATCATTTGATCGAGAAAGCAATCTGATTGATTAAGAACTCGCATTCTACACATTATTCTAAAGATGTAGGTATTGCGAACAGATCATGATGATGGATACCATCAACATATGATGGTATAGGAGAGACAAAGGTTGTTCTGTGGGAAATCTTTTGAAGTGGTGTTCCGTGTCAAATTTGAGAGAAGTTAATTCAGATATTGAAAAGAAACTAGACAGTATATCTGAAGTCAGGTCCAGTGTACGATTGAATGGAATGGGCTATAAGAGAAAGGAGGGGATCTCCAACAACACTAGGTTGCAGCACCCACAGCAAAATCCCAAAACATCCATGCAAAAAAAAAACACAGAACAGACACCCACAGAAAGAGACGCAAAAGGGACAAGATCATAGAAACATGAAACATAAAAGACTAAACATTAACCAACGAGACCAATGGACAACGGGTGCCGACTTAGGACGGCCATCTGCCACGTAAATAGCAGACGGTGTGGTTATCCTGGATTACGTGCGCACAACCCTCCCAATTTTCCGATTTCCCAGAGGTCTCGAAGAACGCACAATTATGGTGTAAAACAACCTCCTCACAGAGTTCGAAACTCTTGGATGACCATTACCACCAACTTTATTAATTGAAGAATTTCGATAAAATGTCAAGAAAAACGAAATAGTTTTAGCCATGCATAAGGAAACATTCTTAAGATCAAACCTGGATCTGCTGAAAGAACTAAATTTAAAATAAATGTTGAGACCTATTATGATAATAATTTGCCAATTGCGTCTGAACCTCTATCTGCTATCCTGTTGATTTGTTGTAGTCGCACATGAAATCTGAGCTGTGTAACAAACAGATGTGACAAATTCTGTGCTCAATTTTCTTTAATTCTGTAAATGTTTTGGAGTAGAAAATTGTCAGAGTACGATGCAAAGGAGGCATTTTGATCAACCATGTAAGAGGGGTTTTTTGTTGTTAGAAGTAGTTGCACACAAGAATTACAATTGCATGTTGATGAAAAAATAAGGCAATAAGAAAGGAGGTGATATCCAACAAAACTGGGTTGCAGCACCAATATCAACACATCAAAACATCTCAAGTAAAATACAGAGAAGACAAACACAGAAAGAGAAACTAAACGGGCAGGGAACAGCAAACACGACATCAAACATCAAATAAGCAATGTGTAAAATATGCAATTAAAATGGAACATTCTTTTCGTGAAATGATGCGTGATGTTGTACGATGATGCTAGGAAATTTATACTATTTGGAATGATATATCTAGAGTAGAATAAAGGGTAATAAGAGAGTGCAAATCTAAAACTATCAATATGCAATCATTTTGATACGAAAATTGTTGTTTTAGAATTTCTTTAAACCGATTTTTTTTTACAATTTAAAACCTGTTTTCAGCAAAAACAAAACAAAACAAAACAAGAAGATTCAATTTGCTTGAGTGGAATTCTGAATTTAAAGCAATGAAATCATTTTTTCTTGCTGTTGTTCTAACTACAGCATGGAAAAAAATTGCAATATCCCAATTTTCAGCGATTTTTCATTCAAAATTCATTCTTTCCCCCATTTTCGTACTTGCAAATTGCTAATCTGATATTTAAAATGAAAGGCAATACATTTATTGTGCGTTTGGTACCAAAATTGTTATTTTATCTACGGTATGAAAAAAGATATGACATATTCCCAATTTTCAACGGTTTTTCATCGAAAATCCATAGTTTTCCCCATTTTATGGACGAGTAAATTGATAAACTGAGCTTGGGACTTAAAGGCAATGGCATTGCTGTTCTTTTGATACCAAATTTGTTGTTCTAGCTACAACATGGACAAAGTAATTGTGTAACTCCAATTTTCAACGGTTTTCGTTGAAAAATTACCTTTTTTCCCAAAAATTTCGAAATACCCAAGGATGCCAGAGTGGCATCAGCCGGATTATCAAAGTAGAGAGTATTAACATCACTTTCATGCAAAAACATTTTGTGCGTAACATTTTTTTGGGTTCACCCCAAAATAGCCATTTGGCAACTAGACTATGACTGATAAAAAAATTTTTGCATTATGTTCAGACTTATGCTTAATGTTACGCTTGCGCATCTGATATACTTTTTTAGCCCCTTACCCTTGGGTCTTAGAAAAAAGTTGTGTCATTTAGTTATGTATTTTACTAAACAACCAGGAGAGCTTCAGTCTCGTCAGAGACTTCTAGTTTGTTGACCGATTGGCTCGAAAAACACATACTTGGACCTTAGGTACTTCATTTCTGTAAAGTTTCCCGAAATTTTGTGCAGCGGTTGCAGTGGAGATGTCAAAAATGTGTCAGGCAATAGTTGTTGTCCAATTGGGTCGAAAAAAACACAAAATTTATAGAGGACCTTCAGTACTTGCTTTTGTCAAGTTTCATGAAATTCTATGCAGTGGTTCAGAAGAAGTCTAAAAAACTTAACGACAGACGCTGAGACTGGATGACGGTTTGGGCGCTATGACAATAGCTAAATTGCGCTTTGTCAGAAGAGCTAAAAATCAATCGATTGTCACAAAGTCTAGCATTTTGAAGTACAAATGTATTTAGTTTTACAATGTTTATTAATTCAAGACTTTCCCTTTCTTTGTGGGTGTAAAAATAACATAGATCGTTTCATCATGAATAAATTAAGTTGTTCCTTTGTTGGTTCATTTACGTGTGAGTGGTTTAGTTCGACTCGTTCTTAAACGTTGTCAAGTTGTCTATTTGGTAGTTCGTGTTTTGTATTTTCTTTCTCCAATCTCATGTGTGTGCAGTCCAGTGTCTTCTTGTAATGTAGATGTTTTCCTTACTTACACTTACACTTACAAAAAGGTTTAAAAATTTCAGTATAACTCGTCTATCCTTGGAAGATAAATAGCAGTTTGATATTGCCTCTGTGGGTGGAAACAAAATTCAGTACACTACAGAGAAAGCTAAGAAATGAATACAGTTAGGTTTTTATTAATTACCATCGAATATATTCCATCCATCTTGCAAGACCTTATACATGTAAAATATTACCAATCTTAAGATTCCATGAGTGGGTGACTCAAACACAAAACCCAAATCAGAATGAAAATCAAAATTATAATCAATGGACATATGTAAATAATAAAATTTCAAATTCAAACAATACGATTATAATATCCTATAAAGGAGCAAAAGTGAATCCCCAATTGAGATGAAATCGGATGCCTGGGCTAAGCAATGCTTGTCACTTGAGCTGTGCAGAAAAGGAATGAATCAAATTCTGTGTTTTGGATGGTTTTAGTTGGTTAATTTCTCGGTTAGTCACCCTAATTGCCTTCAGAACGAATACAATGAAGGGATCTCCGAAAGGACTCGGTACCAACAGCAAAACACCCACATGTGAAAACAGAGGGGACAAGCACAACAACCGACACCAGTGAGTTTAAGAAGATCTTGACGATAATCTCAACAACACTCACAATAGAGCACAAACTTGAGCATTGACGGACCCCTAGAAAGCCAGAGATGGGACCAGGTGCTCGGGAGGAGTAAGCATTCCCTGTTTGGCTAGTCGCACCGCCGTCTATGTCCACGCACAAACAAACAAATTTTCTCTTCCATCTGATTATATGTCTAAGATTGTATAATCCATCGTCACAACTTCATTAGGCATGGATTCGAGAATGTGACCGGCCATAGGTAGGCGTACATCAAGGTGCTGTAGTTTCGCCGTAACAAGGCTCGCATTTCCTGAAGAATTCTTTTATATCCACAAACATTCCAGTCCAATAGAACCTTAAAATAAAGCTAACTGTTCAATCTATTCCATGGCAATCACTCTGTGAAGTAAAGTCATTACTTTGCCTACTAGACTAGTCTCCAGTTGCATTGTCCATCTTTGCTCTTTAGCGCCTAGTTTCACACTCGTTTGTAAATAACTGATCGGATTGTTATCTGTTATTATGTCGAAAGTTGATACAAGGTGATAGTCTTTTAAATTAAATTTTTCCATGACAGCCCATTTTTTCCAGTTTTGTTGAACTGTGATGAGTCATTCCTTCCTGCAGGGCACAGGGTTCGACTCGCAAAAGCGATAACACGCTTTCGACCACCTTGCTCTTGTATCAACACACCTCGGCCTTTGTTCAGTTTAGGGGACCGGGACTATATAGGTAAAAAATCAACGATTTTAATGGTGAAAAAATCCTACCTTAGTCCCGTTCCTATATCCAACTGTCTTGCGTCGCAGACCCTCCGGAAAGAGGGAGGGCTTTGATATAATAGGGAAAATTGGGGTTGTACACTGTACCTCAACGTAAAAATGTCGCCATTTTGTTTTGAATTTGACGTCACAATGCGATTTTCGTACGGGAAAAAATGATACTGAATTTCAACAATTACTTTTGCGTCATACAACCGTCATTTTGTACGGGAAATCAGTGAATCGACTACAAAGATGAGTTTCAAAGGGGAAAACATACGAAGCCAAGCGGCGTTTGAGCGTATTTAACGAGGGTTTGGGGCGGTAGCCCCCAATAATAGTGAGTGAACATTGCGATTTATTGTTCCGTTAGTTACAGAAAAAGGAATATATATTAAAAATGTTCATGTATTTCATTTAGTTTGTCCTTAATAGCCGTGGTATCCTAAAGACAATCAAGAGCAACTTTAAAGAGTAAAAATAATGATTGCAATCAACAGTACAAATGAAAAACGCAACACTATTAAAACAGTAGAAAACACTTTATTCTCTGAAAAAATCCTGGTTGAAAATTTCGCCTTAAAATCGTCTTTTTTCACCTATATAGCCCCGGTCCCCTATACTGAACAAAGGCCCACACCTCCTAGGCCATTCAGACTAGTATTTGTTTCAAACTGAGAAATCATCAAAACTCAGAACGTCGGTCGATGTAAGCCTATCCTTCAGTTGATTGAATGCCTCCTCACATTCCCGAGTCGAAGACCGTTACAGAGCAGCCTTCGATTTTTGAGTGTTCCCCTCCTTATTGCACAGTGCAATAAGAATATACAATGGTTTTTCAATTTGCGCATATTTTGGTACAAAATGGCGGAAGTAGCTTGTAGAGCCTAAAAAACTTCGCACTTTGCAACGGCCAGTCACGGACAACTTTGACCTTATCATTTGATGCGGCATTCCTTCCCTTGATACTGTGTACTCAAGATACTGGACTCGGTGTCTAAAGAAGCTACATTTTAAGGGGGTTGAGCTTCAATCCATGCATGTTCTCTCAATTTACTTAAGATGGTATCCAACCGTTCCATATGTTCCTCTATGGTCTGAGAGTATGTGACGATATCGTCTAAGTATACCAGCAAATTCTAAAGACGAGGTCGTTCTAAACATGTTGCATCAGTCGTTGGAATGTTGCTAACCCTAACACCTCTACCAACCAAATATCCAAGTGTAGTTGGCCGTTTCTGCGGCTAGCTAGGCTGTTACAAAGCCCAAAGGGCATCCTCTTGTATTCAAATGGCCCAAATTGGATGAATAATGCTGTTTTATGTTGGTCATCAGGGTGCATTGCTATCTGATGAAAACCGCTAGCAAGGCCAATTGTGCTAAATATTGTATGGCCCCTCAAAGCATCCATAGATTCTTCGATACGCGGGAGGGGAAAGCATCACGTACCGCTTTCAGATTCATCTTCCTGTAATCCATGCAAAGACGTAGGGATACATCCTTTTCATAAGCGACTACGAGCGGTGCTGCATACGGACTTTTACTAGGCGTAATTTGATTTGATCTCCTATCCAACATGTTTTGAATCTGACGTTTTACCTCCTCAAACTGATTCGGGGGAATACGACGGCAAGGTGCGTTCATCAGTCAAATTGATACGATGCATGACTCTTGTAGTGTAACCCAAGTCAAATGTATTTTGTGCAAAGACATCAAATAATAGAGTGCCTCTTGTCCTCTAAGTCGTCTACCGGATTGAGATAGAAGGTGTTTCATCTGCAACATCCGGATGATAAACAATTGAAAGATGTGTGACTTCTAGCTTCTACAGGGTTAGAATTATAAGGGCGAGAAAAAAAACTTATCGCAGTGCGTGTTCGATTTAACTCGTGATGTTGTTTATAGACAATGAAATGAAAGCTTTGAAAATAAATATCAAAAATCTGTTATACAAACTTGTAGTACTAGATAAACGTGATCACCCACGAGGGTTAAGTACCCGAAACGTGCATGTATGGCCCATGCTGCAATGTATCTGTTCTTAAATGATGCTATTGAATTTGAAGACGTTTAACACTGCAGTGAATATATATTTATAGGAATATTTTAACTGAGGTTTACAGTTATAAAAATATCGAGAAGAACTTAGCAAATCAATACAGCCAACTGACAAAATAGAGGTCTGCCGGGTGCCCAAACGGAAGAAAAAATCAAAAAAATAGAATAATATTAGACATATCGATCTATAAAGGGAAAATATTAATTAAGACAGTAAAAAGTCAGCATAGGTGGAGCTCGGTGTCAACTTGCAACAAGGTCATAGGCGGCACAGGCTTGCAATATAACCTTGCCGTCATCGCTATTTTCCTACGCCATTTCACGCAATGATAAAACCCAAGAGGCATCGCAGGTACGGCATGTCGTCACAGTGACGTCATTCGGACTTCTGACGTAAACAGTGCAAACGATTTAAGGAGGTATGAGTGTGAACCGCATTTTCAGGGAATAATAGAAATTGAAAATAATTGTCTACATATAAAAGAATATCCCTTCCTTCATCGATTGCAATATTTCATGAAAAAAAGAGTGTAGCCGTTTGTCCCCTATATACCGACAAAAAAGGGAGGTAACTCTGCACATTTTTTTTCTAAAACGATGTCCCAACTTTGGACTTTATTTTAAAAATCAACATAACTCAGTACGAAGTAATTTTTTATCCATTGACGTAGCAAATGAAGTAAATTTATCATTTTCGGAAAAAATATTTTTGTTGCCAAGGTAACCATGCTGGAGAGGACATTTATTTCATCCCATTTTTGACAGTAAAAATTGTATGAAAAGTTTAAAAACATTAATTTTCGAAGTAGTTGGCATAATAGAATTTTGATAAAATGTTTCTTTTATCATCTAGTGATACATGCTAAAGATAAAAAAATAATGTATAGAAAAAAGAGTGTAGCCGTTTTAAAGATATTTAGCTTAGAATGCCTCTGACCAAGCCTCTGGATATGATAAATCCGTTGTTTATGATTGAATATGGAAAGTTGTTATATATCTATACATTTTGTCTGAGATTTCTTATAATCTGGACTTCAGACTAAAAATTTGAGTCTTATTCTGATCAATTTCTTTATCATTTTCCCAACACTTAGCGCTTTTAAGCACCGACAACGTAACGTGACGTAGCGCTCATCGTGACGCTCACTTTAGGTAATGCTCGGCGATATTGTATGCTGTTAATCTCAGTGAATGAGAAAACATAGGTAATCACAGATTACGAAGCTCACCTCGTGACAGCAAAATTCAATTCAAACATATTTCTTAGTTCATGTATATTGGCTTTTAAAGGCAAAACCACTCAAGCAGAAAAAGTAGGTCAAGGTCATTTTATGAAAGTTTGATCAAAGATACATCCAATATGCAAGTTTGGTACATGTAGCAGTTATACTTTGCTCAATATTGGCTTTATAGGGCAAAATCACTCAAGCAGAAAAAGTAGGACAAGGTCATTTTATGAAAGATTGATCAAAGATACATCCAATATGCAAGTTTGGTACATGTATCACTTATACTTTGCTCAATATTGGCTTTTAAAGGCAAAATCACTCAAGCGGAAAAAGTAGGTCGAGGTCATTTTATGAAAGTTTGATCAAAGATACATCCAATATGCAAGTTTGGTACATGTAGCACTTATACTTTGCTCAAAATTGGCTTTTAAAAGCGAAATCATTCAAGTGGAAAAAGTAGGTCAGATGCTGCATCGGATGCATGGGTCCATCTCGGCATCCAAAGATGAATAACTTTTGTAAGTTTGGTTACTGTAGCATTAGTACTTTGTCAGATACTGAGCTACCCCAACCTTCTTATCCAAATCACTCAAGCGGAAAATGTAGGTCAGATGCTGCATCCGATGCATGGGTTCACCTCAGCATCCAAAGATGAATCACTTGTGCAAGTTTGATTACTGTAGCATCAGTACTTTGTCAGATACTGAGCTACCCCAACCTTCTTAACCAAGTCACTCAAGCGGAAAATGTAGGTCAGATGCTGCATACGATGCATGGGTTCACCTCAGCATCCAAAGATGAATCACTTGTGCCAGTTTGGTTACTGTAGCATTAGTACTTTGTCAGATACTGAGCTACCCCAAACTTCTTAACCGGACGCGGACGCGGACACGGACGCAGACACGGACGCGGACGCGGACGCATGGGGTTATAGCATAAGCTCACTCAACTTCGTCGAGGTGAGCTAAAATTGGATGTTCTAGATTCCTATCTGTATGCTTGTTCTGAGTATCATTTCTCTCAAAATGGATGTTCTAGATTCCTATCTGTATGCTTGTTCTGTGTATCATTTCTCTCAAAATTGATTTTGCGGCATCTACAGGTATCTATTTATTCATGTACATGTAGTTTTGACATTCGTACATATTATACCAGATTTGAAAAAAAATGAAGCAACTTTAGTAGAACAACGATACGAAGGATATCTTAATCTCTTGATAAGTTTGCTTTAAAATTATTTATCTAATGTTAGCTGAGTCACATTTCTAGTTTCATTTTACTAAGTGCTGGGATTAGAAGTGTGTGTGTGTGTGTGGGGGGGGGGGGGGGGGGGGGGGCGGGGTTCGGTTTGATAGGAAAGGTAGTAAACGCACACCCTGTCTTCCGCATTGATTTCCTGCACATGCTCTCTTCAATGAATGTCGTTATATCATAGATAAGTAAAATTGAAACAGAATAATTCCCTTTCAACAGGGAGTACAATGGGAAGTGTGTTTACGGAGTCCTATTTTACAACGTACATGTACTTTTAATGATTTGATAGTCGGTCGTCATGCTCACTTATTACAACTACTAATCAATAGGCCTCGTGATATAAATTCTGACTAAATCATTATAACACATACGTTTTGTAAATGAAAGAAAAGTACTTTCAAGATATATTAGTTTTACACGTTTTCAATATTTGAGGTAAATTGCGTGGTCAGTAACGCCATATCGTCAACTTGAACTATAAAATATAATTATTCTTTTGAATTTATTTGTGTCTTTTTATACAAGAATAAATTTGAAGTATGAAGTTACTCAATTCAATCGCAATCAAATTATTCCGCTCCGTAAAGTTGTCATGGCGAGAAATAATATAAGACAAACTGAATTTACCGAACTTCTAAAATATTACAACGTCATAATTCAATATGACGTCAAATAAACTCCCGTTGATGACGTAAACTATATGCCAAGGGTAAAACGATGCCGTGATAGAAGCGTATTTTATATGTAAACAAGGATATATATTGCTCGTCATTCGAAATGCATTGCTCTTTAATCTAGAGGTATATTCAACCATTAATTCAATAAGTTTTCAGATTTTGTTTTCTTTACGACATCGATACGGTTTACGTTTGATTTGTTCGCGCTCATACCCTCTTAAGGTCAGGGTGGCGACTTTTAATAGAAATGAGGTAAAAGAAAGATGGATATATCCACATGTAGAGGAACATCTCCTCTAACTATTCAGGCCAAAAAATCAAAATTTGCCCGTCTCGTTTTTTTGACTATAAACGTCCATTTTTGACCTATTTTAACATTTTCGTCATTTTAGAGAATACCACATCATAACTTAACATACCTCTGCAATGCATGAAAATTCAAAAAGTCATATAGGCCATACCAAATTAATTAAATGTTCTTTGGATTTTCTTGTGAAAAAAAGGGTGCGAGCGGGCGAAAATATAATTATTTTATTTTTTTAAGTATTGCAGTTTTTAAGTTGCGGGCGAGTAGAATAATTTCATTTTTGATATAGGTTACCCCAGTAATACATTTCTGATGTTTTTCGTACTCAAAAAGGAATCCCCATAGAAATCTGGTGACCAGGAAGCCTGGCACACAGCTCTACGGAAAAGATTTTCGAACATTCCCCACTCCTTGACTTTGGATGGGACAACAACTTTGCTCCCAACATTTTTTTTCAAACACAAGAAGTATCATTTTCTTCGAAATTTGCACAATCTCAGACTTATAGAAGCTTTAAGATTTGCAGAAGTCACAACCGACCCTAAAAAAAATCTTGAGCCAGAAATTCCGTGGTGCGGGCGATCATTTTATTTTTATAATATTATTTTTTGAATTTTGAAAAATATGATGCGGGAAATCCAAAGAACATTTAATTATTTTGGTATAGCCTTATATCCTTATTTTTCTGGATTCTTATAGCTTCTGTATGAATTAAAGCCTATTTTGAATAATTCTGATAAAATAAACAGTTCTAAGGAGTGTATTTTCTTAGAAATACGATTTTGCTGGTTGCCATGGCAACAACTCATTATTTTTTTTAATAGCTAGAAGGTCGCCAGGTACACAATTTTTTTTCTATGTATAGAGCTATGGTATTGCTTTATCCTAAAGCAGTCAAACCAATATGTACCTGAATTCGTTTTTGGGCAAAATGACTGTTTCTATAAATAGCACAATAATTTGTGCAAAAAAAATCAACATTTTGACCCAAAAACATAGAGATTTACTCGAAGTTCGAATTTCTAAGTCTCTCATTTTAAAGAGTATAATGAATAGTATATATTCTGATGTTTGAATCTTTAGAAGCAGAACTCGTACGAAAATTACAAATTTTTTTCCTATTTTCGGCGATTTTTCATTGAAAAATATGCATTTTTCCCAAAAATACCCATTCAGCAATAATAAGTAGTAATAAGGAGTAATATTATTTTTGGAAATAATGCCTCAAACTGAGCTTATACCATTTATCGTCCATGTCGGTTTCAAATATAACGTGATATGAAAATAGAGTTATCTCCCTGTAGTCGCATCCCTATCCTTAAAGGCAGAGGCACATATTTGAGTGTTTAGGGGCGAGTAAATGGGCAATGAAGGAAACGAATCTTATCTTGATGTAGGAAAATTTACAAGACTTACGTCTAAAGACAGTAGGTTTCGATTTACAGCTAGAAATTGTATTTTTACTGGAGACTTCTCGCTCAGCTGATCGTGTTGGCAACGTACGAATGAAGAAAGAATCCCTGACACTGCATCGTATTGCATCAAAAGAAAAGCATTGCACGTACACTTTATACCTCATAAATGTAGTCAAACCTGATGGTATATACTTGCAATACTTTATTTACAAATATGAAGTCCAAGTTCCAGTCTGCAAGAATCTTGCAGACAAACAATAGGCGATGACGGCAGAGGTAGATTTCAAAGTGAAGAAAAGCGGAACTGAAATCGGACGCATGCGTAGGAGATTGGCTCGGTGTGTTACCACAGAAACATGAAAATTATACAAATTAAATGAATACATTTTTGTATATACTTCATTTTCCAATGATTTTTATGTCTTAAAGTTAGCAGCCGAGATGTATCGCACGCGAATACAGTCATTTTCAGGAAACAATTTCTTGAAGAAAAATCCAAAAGGGAGACAAACCATTTAGAAAAGTAATTTACCTTTCTAAATGGTTTGCCTCCATTTTTTTGAAAAGTATTTATCCTGGTGTGAGGTTACGCGATGAATTCTTTTTGAGTTTACAATAAAAGTAGGGACACATGAGACAATATTTATTTAAAAGTCGGTATATGCATATATAACAGTACAACACTATGGAAAGCCAAAGGGTCAAAATTCTAACATCATGGGCGGATCCAGGAATTTTTTTCAGGGGGGGGGGGTCCTGAAGTCCGAATTTTTTGAAAAGCAAAAAAAAAAATTAAAAAAAAAAAAAAATTCTAATCATTAATACCACACAGGTCACTGGTGAGCAATGGCAGCAAAAAGCTTAAATTCTTGAATTTTCACATCATAGTACTTGATTATTGATTGTCATTTCTAATATGTAAATACAAAATACAACAAATGGCAAGTGATAGCAAGCAAGCGATTTTTTTTCTTCCGAGAATTGGAATAAAATTTACTCTTCGTGTCTTTTTCAGTTTCTTTTCGTTTTTTAGTGCCCTTGTTTATCGATCTAGGTTTAATGTATACAGGTATATGTGTTGTATGTAGGAAAGCGCAGCATCATTTGAAAATAACGTAGATGTATATATAATAAAGTCTGGCGGGCGGTAGCGAGCCAGAGAAAAATTTTGAAATGCTGACGTCAAAATATTATCAAAATGAAAGATTTCTTGTACAAATTCATAATATATTTTTCAAATATTATGACAACAAAAGGGACATTGGGACTTATGAAATATGTATATTAATTAAAAAAAATAGCTATGCTTCGAAAATTCCAGGGGGGTCCGGACCCCCCCCCCCCCCGACCCCACCCCCCCCCCCCCCCCCCCCCCCCCCCCCCCCCCTCTGGATCCGCGCTTGAACATTGCAACTCTGCAATTGCATATTTGTAATTCAAGTTTTTGTGAATTGTAGTTCTGTAAATATAGATTTGTAACATTGCAACTCTGCAATTGTATATTCGTGAATCAAGATTTGTGATTATGTACATTTCTAACATTGCAACTCTGCAGTTCTAACATTGCAACTCTTTAATTGCATATTCGTAAATCAAGATTTGTGATTTGTTCTGTAAATTGTACATTTGTAACATTGCAGCTCTGCAGTTGTATATTTGTAAATATATGTCTGTGATATGTCTTTCAGTAAACGGACATGTGTTCTCTGTTCATTATTGAAAATTCATTATGTAAACACAACTTGCATCATTTGTACTTTCAACATTCTTCATTCGTAACGCCGTATTATGCTAGTTTTGTATTATCACTAAGATGGCGCTTTAACGGGTCCTCTTTAAAGTAGGAAACGAAAACGAAACGAAATGAAACGAAATTGAACAAAATAAGCATGTTCAGAAATATTTTATCATATTATAGCACATAAATTATCTACAAATTTCAATGGACCCTTCGCTTACTCGGAGCCCCCCCCCCCCCCTGATTTCTTTTTTTTTGGGGGGGGGGGTCAGAACTCGGGGAAATACTGCAAACGTAATAAAAATTCAGAATTCACCTTTTTCAATTTAAAACAATATTATGCACTTTTTTTTCTGGTTTATACTATAGTCTAATATTTTTTTTTCAAATATTCTCAGGGAAATTTAAGTTGCAGAAAACTGCAGAAGCTATGAAACATTAGAAAATGTCATTACATGTACAGAATAGGTATAGTATTTACGTTTGTTTTAATCGGATTGATCCAATTAGATCACCCTTTACTCCGTGTAGATTCAGCTAAACCGATGATATGCTCCACTGGCCAATTTTCAAAATCACCAACAAAAACCCCTTCTGTTTGAGGGAAAGTTCAAATGCCCTGCCTTCTTGTCAATTGCAGACAAATAAATAAGTGCTTGCAAGTGTAAGAATAGTAGAATAAAGTGTTTTCGATGTGGGCGTATGCGGGATGGGTGGAACAAGAACCTTAACACCCGAGGGGGATGGGGAGGGGAGGAGTCTAACCAATTTTTTGCGGAGAATGATTTTCGAGGCTCGAGTGGCCAAGTTTGGGCAGGGTAGGATGTCTCCCCCTCTCGTTGGTGAGGGTTCAGAGGCCTTCCCCGTTCTTTGGAAAGAATGAAGCTTGGTTGTCTCTGAGGCGTATTTAAGCTGAATTTAGAAGGGATAAAGCGCATGATTCGATGTCAGCAAACAATGAACCGTAGCTATAAGATGAAGTAAAACTTTCGATATGAACATGATATGCTGTAGCTTTTCCCCCAAACATGTACGTCCACATATATAGATATTGGACGTGAGAACTCTGCGTCCTTCACAATCGACTCATACTTTGTGTGTAAATTCGACGATATATAAATCTGAGAAAAGATTGAGAAACGGAGCTTTCTGGAGTGCCTTTGGACTATCGATATTTTTAGACAGTAGTTTGCAAAACATAATCGCCCTTTGAGGAAAGTAATGTCTCCTTTTTTTGCGAAAACGATGTGGACTTTTTGCGTACAAATGTTCACCCGGTTACGCCCCTGGTTGTACTTCTGGATTCACCCTAGTGCAGTATGTTCAAGTTCGCCCCCGAATAAGAGAAATTAATACTGTTTCAGATACTCGATGAATGAAAGTAAAAAAAAAAAAAAAACAATAGAAAAAAAAATCCAGATCGTGAATAACCCAGATTCCCGATTTAGGTTGGGGAGGGGATCCCTTTCTTTGTCATCTTACTGCGTCAAAAAATGCCTTGACATTCAGGAAGATAAGATGAAAATATGATCCTGATGACACATACCATTTTATTTCATTTTTTTTTTTATTACAAAAAATTCCCGCGGGAGCCCCTACGGGAAGGGACAACCCCTTCACATCTCTCCCCACTCGGCACTTCGGGCCTCCTAATCGGCCCTTTGGGCCGATACAACCGCAACCCCGTTTCCCATGCACTCTCGGTCCCCCCCCCCCCCTGGCAAGGAATCCCCCAGGTGCTAATTCAAGTAAAGGTGCCCTTTTACAGGGTAGGGAATTCTTTGCCGAAGGGATTTCCGAAAAACGACACCAAACAGACATAAAAAAGATATAAAATCTTTCTTTTGAACTGTTTTATTCTGTTTAAAAAAATTGCTGTTTGAATCTTTCCATTTCGTTCGTTTCATTTCGTTTCGTTTCGTACTTTAAAGGGACCCCGCGTTAATATTTTTTATAGTCTGTTTCTGCGAAGGAATAGTTAAAGCGCCATCTGTAGTGATAATACAAAACTAGCATAATACGAGATTACGAATGAAGAATGTTGAAAGTACGAATGATGCATATTGTGTTTATATAATGAATTTTCTATTATTATGAACTGAGAAGAAATGTACATTTACTGAACGACAAATTACAGACATTTATTTAGAAATATAGATCCACAAAGTCAGAAATGCACATTTACAGAACAACAAATCACAAAACTTGATTTACAAATATGCAATTATAGAGTTGCAATGATAGAACTGCAGAGTTGCAATGTCAGAAATGTACATTTACAGAACAACAAATCACAAATCTTGATTTTCGATGTTACAATCGCAGAGTTGATATGTTAGAATTTTGAATTATGTTAGAGATTTAACGTTGCAAACGTACATTTACATAACAACAAATCACAAATCTTGATTTACGAATATGCAATCGCAGAGTTGATATGTTAGAATTTTGACCCCTTTGGCTTTCCATACAACACAAGCTCCACGGAGCATTTGACCGACATAAATAACACATAAAGCAATATAACAAGAAATAAAAGAAAGCATGAAAGAAAGACCAGCAAATTTGATACGTGAGGCACAAAAGGGTAAACCATCCTTGATAGGCAAATGTCGAAATGTGCAATATTAATGTTTTCGACCGGTGAAAAGAAATTCCAGCCGAAGTAAATGTCGATCGAAATAGTTTATGGTCGAAGTGTCTGTTCAAGAGAGATGGCGACTTCAGAAAGCGAAAGTAGACATAATAGAAAGAAACGAAAAACTGGAAGGTATTCCAGTATATCAAGTGACACTAGTGTTGATTATGTAAGGTCTACCTCCCAATGCGAAAGAAAGAATTTGGAAGCAATAGGTGTTTCCTTCGCCGAAGATCGATTACCTGTGAATGAGTTGTTTGAACGTCTCCGTGTAAAAACTACGAACAGAAAAAAGAAATGTAATACAAATTTTCTTTCTCAGTTGAAGAAATTTTCAGATATTTCCAATGAAGTCTTGTCCTTTTCATGCAGCTTTAACGACCTTCAGCAAACTTCAGATGCTCCTTTGCTTTCCCAAAAAGAGCTGACGAGTGAAATCGAAAATGCCATTGGAATATTGCCTGATCTTTATAAAGGATGGAAAGCAGATTTATATATGGATAAAGAGTCGGACAAAATACTATTTAAACAGTAAGCATAAATCAAAATCTGAGTATTGTTACAATTCTGTATATTTGGATATCATTTCCTCGTAGGAGCACCTCCACCCACAGGTTGCAGACACAGTCGCCCCCCCCCCCCCTTCTTTAAAGATTTAAGGTCTTGAACTCTGATGTTCACAGACCTAGATGTCAGAGAAAATTCAATTTTCTGAAATTATTCAACTGTTCTTGGTTTCAAGATGCATATTTCGTAAAACTGAAACAATTTAAATTTATCTATGCAATCAACATAGCATGGTCACTATAAAGTGTGTTGGTCGTCGGTGAAAAGCCAATTATTTTTATTTTTTCTAGGTTGACCTTTTACTGGTAACGTTCTAGTTTGGCATTGTCGCAGTCAGCACTGCTTGTGTCAGGCCCTCGGTACGCAAGCATGATACAGTAGCAAATTCTAAATCACTATTTATTAGATATGATCCACGTACCTGTTTTTTCTTATAAAACACCGCAAACAACTCTACTTCTAACTTTTCGGTTCTCGTCACTTGTTGTTTTGCAGCCATTTTTCCTGCCCAAAACCTCTCATGAAACAAGGACTCTGATTGGCTGAAGACTTACCCGAATGTCCGCTGAGTAGTGTTGTATAATCGGAATAATTTCATAATCGATTATCGGTTTATAATCGGAGAGGATTTTGATCGATTATTTCGATTTAATCGGAAATAATTCTTTCTTGTTTTTACAGAAAGAAATATGACAAGTAATGAATAAACTTCACTCAATCTTATGTTAATTATACATAGCAAAATGTCTAGAAAGAACTCCAACCATAGAATGATAAATTCATATGTCTAGTAAATGAAATATTTGTCAAGATCACAGCAGTAATGGAGTCAAAACAAATAAGTGATTGTCGACTTTATACGCATATGCAGGGATTGGGGGGGGGGGGGGGGGGGGGGGGGGGGGTTCCATACGACTTAACTTAAGATTTTGCTCTGGCTCTGCTCATTCAAGGAATCAAGCAATATCTAATATCTTCGTGGTAACAGTGCTGTGAAATTCACTGACCTTGTCCTTCTTACAAAGCTCAGGAGTTCGGCGTAAAAACTAAAAAGTTTTTTTTTTTTTGGCAAGTAGATATTGACGTATCGCAGGCCTGTCTCGCACCTGACGTTGAAGTTACTATTATTTAATGAGAATTAATTGTATGCCTTAGAGAGTGTTTCCTTTTCAAATTATTTACGCTACGCCCGGCACTTTAAATCGTAGAAACGATCGTTGATCTACTTTCGTTTTATTCGTACTTGTCATACGCGAGTTCGACCGAAAACTATGTCATTCTTTTCCACGTTGAATATTTCCGATTATAATCGATTCTGAAAAACATAATCGATTAATCGAAATCGAAGGGTATTAGCGATGATGTCGCCGATGTCGGCGATAATCGTTACAACACTACCGCTGAGACAGCCAATCAGAGTGTCAATGTGGTCATCATTTCTCAGAAGGATACAAAGTCAATTCTTTTTGCAACATGATGGATCTATGGTCAAGTTGTGTACATATACCTGATGTTTTGTTTGAGATTCAGAACCCAAGGGTCTTGGAAAATGGGTGTGGTCATTTTTCCTATATATATTATGCATTCTTGTGAACACCAATTCTCAGACTGCATAATTGATAGAGTATAAATTCTTTTTGCAAAATACATATGTAAAGGGTACATGGTTTGATTATCCACTTCATAATTAGTTTTAGCCCCTGACCTCCAGGGTCTTGGAAAATGGATGTGGTCATTTTCTAGTATACAACTCTATGTAATCGTCTGAACACTATTACTTAGAAAGTATGACTGGTAAAAAGATTTTTGCATTAGGTTTAGACTTAAGCCTAATGATGTGGAAATTGGTTGTGTCACTTAGATGAATTTAACTTAACAACCAGGATAGCTTCAGTCTTGTCAGAGATTTCTAGTTTTCATTTGAATTATATATTATGTGTTAGGATTCAATTTTTAGCTCACCTCGATGAGCTTATGCTTAATACCCCAGCGTTTGTGTCTGCATTTACTTCTGCGTCCTGTAAAGTTATTAGGGTAGCTATCGGTGGCCCTGTTCCTGTCTGGTTTAAGTTTTTGGGGTAACTCAGTATTTCACTAAGTACTGTTGTTACAGTCCCAAACTTAATTAACTCATCTTTGGCTGCCGAGGTGAACCTATGCATCATATCCTACATCTGACCTACATTAACCACTTGAGTGATTTGGTTAAGAAGTTGGGTAGCTCAGTGTGACTTGATTAATTAAGATCAAACTTGCACAAAATGACCTAGGTTACAGTAAACAGTTTTTTTTCACGACGTCATCCCTTGATGCGCACCCTGAACCCAGCGTCATATAATACTATCATAAAATACATACCTATCAAAGTATATATATGGTTAAAAAGAATGAATCTTGCACTTTATCATGCTTACACAAGATTATACCTATAACTTAGAATAAGATGTAGAAATGTGCTCGACAAAGGGGAAAATAGAGAAAATTTGACGGTACCGCGGGGCAACTTCTATAGCGGAAACGACATCGTTCCGTAAATATTTGGGGAATAAAATTCATATCAAAGAAAGCCGAGTGTATCTATATCAATAAAATATAAAAGTGAATTAGGGACTGACCGTGTAGTTAAGGAGAAATCAATATGACCATCAAAAACACTGAAAATCATGATGTCCCTGTTGGCGCCCCTTACTGTGGTAGACCCCTTTAATGAGCCCCAGCTCATTGCCTATGAACACGTGTTTCAGAAAATGAAAATTTCCCATAATCTTGCAAATTTCTTACAGATTTTAATGATACCTCATAATATGCCATTATTTTAATTTTCATGTATACAGTATGATTCTATGAAGATCAAGGCTCAGCTCTTATTATTAAAATAATTGACCGGGGCCAAATCAGGTTAGAGATTATGCGAAACTGTTTATTGAAACCTACTTTTATCACTTGAGTGATTTTGCATTTAAAAAGCCAATATTAGGCAAAGTATAATTGCTACATTTACCAAACTTGCACATCGGATATATCTTTGATCAAACATCCATGAAATGACCTTGATCTACTTTTGAGCTCATTGTCCGGAGTAAACTTTTTACATTTTGACTTCTCCTCTTTAACGGCTGCACAGAATTTTACGAAACCTCACAGGAAACAAGTACTCTAGGTCCTCTACCAAGTTTGTATTTTTTATGCAGATCGGTCAACAAATATGGCTGCCAAGGGTTCAAAACTTGCATATTGGAGGTATCTTTGTTCAAACATTCATAAAAAAAATTTTTATGATCTAGATCTACTTTTTCTGCTTGAGTGATTTTGCTTTTGAAACCAATTTAGCAAAGTATAAGGCCAAAAAAAATGATATTTAGTTTCTCAGGCACTTTTTTACTAATTATGATGAGGCAGGAAGGGTTTTTTTTTTAATTCAGATTCAACACTATATCCACTGATGATCGACCAAGGGAGTATTTGAGTGACGCCGGCCACGATTTGCACCGAGACGACATTCATGTTTCACTCGTTTTATGCTTTAGGCCATGTAAAATTAATTATATGTTTCTCAGATCATTTGGTCTAAAAAAGTGGCAAGGTAGGTAGGGTTTTTTGTGCGAATAGCACATAGCGATTGCCTGATTTCTTCACTCATGGGTGCCCCGTCTACTGAGTATGTATAAATGATGTTACTCTGTTAACATGTAACTTGGGACTGCTTCAGTGTCATGATCGGTATAAAGTCTGATCACTGTCTGAATCAATGAATTATCTGTATGAATCGAGCTGTCGTGTTATGTACATGCATGGCCTAATGAAAATTGCATCTGTATGTACTGAGATGAACACAGGCTGTGTGTTGAAAACCCCTTTCCATTACCCATTTTAATGAACAATATATATATGAAACGGTGCTATCGATAAAGATATTATTAAGTTGAATCATTGAAACGTAAAACTAACTTCAAGAAGGCTTATTTTGCCCTGCTTCACAAAATAAAATCTGTATACGGAAAAATTGGGATCTTCCATCATGAAATATGATATTAATGATTATGAAAAATAAAAGATCAAAACATTCCCGTTTAGGATGTATCATAAATCATATCATAGGATGTATCATGTATACTAAAAAAGAAATGAATTTTCCTTCAAATTCTTAGCACACACCTAACATTGAACATGAAAGGTTAAAGACAGAGTGGGGATCAAATTAGAAAATAAGAATCTTCTTCTTTCCTTTTATATGGTATCACCAATCGATAGTCATATTGGATTGTTGTATTTTTTAGGGGGGGAGGGGTAGATTTAATGTGATGTTATTTAATTTTCATGTTCACTGTCAGACATTATCTTTCAATTCATTACGACAACATTATGGATTTGCATTATAGTTCTGTCTTTATACGTCCATAAACTGGCCTACGAAGGTGTTCAGGAACAAATATAACTTTGAAAACACAATATTTTGTCATACATTATAAGTGATACACTTTCTGGCTATTCGCACTCAGTACCTTCAGTGCTTTGATTTTTTTTTTTTTCATCAAGAGTACTCTTATTATTCATGTAAAGCAATAAAATAAAAAAAATCTTATGCCTTGTTTGAACTCCCCCATCCCCCCATTTGCACCCTCCCTCCCCCGCTTAAGAGACTCAGCGGCTGTTATTTGCTCACACCTTGTTTAAACCCAGTTAAAAAAAAAACAAAAAAAAAAGAACCGCTTAGATTATCGTGTTTCGATTGGCTATGCACGCTTTAGATCCTCACTTCTTTGGGTGGATCCGTTCATATGGTCAAAAATTTGGTCGATATTTTTGGAATTCAAGTCTAGAGGATGAGGCGGAATCTTTAGAAATCGTGTTCAGAATAAATTGGTTAGCATTAACCACCGTCTGATAAAATTATGTACACGGGTACAATGTACATTCTTTTATTAATAGATTTAAGGATTTTTTAAAGTACTATGTATCCCTGGCCTTCGTGAACGTCTGTATAAATAGATTCGGAAATATTACAATGAACACTTGATATTGTTCAGCATAAGATTTACATATGCTGTAGAAATCAATAAGAAAACTATACGAACTTTTAATACTTGATGTATAAACATGTGAATAGCCGGCCTTCTAAGTGTCCATGACACGTGATTAGTACATAGCTCTGTACACTATACAATTTTCTTTAAAACGGCGCGTGGATAAAGTCTTCCTATACATGTACTTGCATACTACCCATAACAGTAAATACGGAAATTGTCGCGTGATGATACTTTTAAAAATATTATCGGGTACCATTTGGACAATTTTACAGGGCAATTTAATTTCCTTTAAACGAATGGATATTTCGTTTTTTAATTGATGATCGATGATGAGACATGGCGGATATTTTTGTCTGAAGATGCAATAAAAACGTCGCGTCGGTGGCAAATAATGTCTGAGAAACAAGATTTAATTTTACGCTTTACACAAATGTAAAACACAGAAAAAATGCAACAGAAATTCCGGAAAAGTACTAAAATATTCCAGATGCGGCGAGTATTTTCGTGATGCGGCTTTGCCTCAGAAACTAATAATTGATTTTTTTTTGGCCTAAGTGCTACATGTACCAAACTTGTATTTTTAAGATGTATCTTTGATTTAACTTTTATAATTTAACCTTGGTAAATGTTCAATTAAAGTTTGCAGCCATTACAACATGCTACTGCAAGGTGAGCTTTGTATTCCTTTTTTTTAACCTATGTTTTAATTAAGATTTTGGTAACTTTTGTGTGACTTCCACTTCACAGGTGAGGAATATCAGGCCCATTTGGGCTTTTTGTGTTCATGTTGAATTCTTCTTTTGTAGGCTGTTTAAGTTTTTTTATGCCTATGTCTTCAAATTCCTTCGCATTCTCCATGACATTGTGAACTTGCTTATTGCTGAGGAAACTGTGCGACAAAAAACTCCAAGTGCTGTAAAGAGGAATGAAGATTCTACCAGCTTAACAGAGGGGTTGTACACAGAGCTCATAGTAAAATTTACTGAGTTGTTTTTCCTAGATCCAGTGTGAGTTTACTTTCTTTCAAGACTAGATTTTTCTGTGCTTCTAAGTGGAATTCCCAGTATCAAGAATGCTTGTTTATGCTTAATTTTATTATGATCCACTCTTTTCGTTTTGCTACGTGTATACACAAAATATGTAATTTCACATCAGGCAGAGTGAAAATCTTACATTCCTTATTTATGCCTATGTCTCAAGCCATATTTTGAAATGTGATAGTAACTTATCAGGAAAGTAAGTAGCAGAATTATTTTGAGGTCAATGGATACATGTAGATCAAAGATCAGGGTCACTAGATAGGAAAAAAACATTATATGGAAATACCTTATGACTTTGATTTGATATTTGCTATTGAAAACATCTCTAAGTTATAAATTGACCACCAAGTACATGTATGAGTGAAAATCCGGTTTTTCAGACGACGATAATTTTAACATGTTAAATGAGTTATTCTTGAAAATGTACATATGCCCATTCATTTGTATAGAATTTACACTGTGGTTATAGGAGTATTACCATGGTGGCGTGATGTGAATTATGACGTCATAGTAACTTGGCTTGATTTGAACTTTGACGGTACATAAAAACAGAGCCTTAGCAACGGAGTTTCAAACGTATTTTAAAGTCATTTTTGAGGGTGAAAAAGTGGAATGTAAATATGTATAATAACTGTCTTTTGGAATGTGATTTACTGTAATAACCTACAATGGATTCAGGAATTATGTTTCTCTTAATGCGCTAACAGACATTATGGAACATAATTCCTGGATCCATTGTAGGTTATCATGTATAATCACATTCCAAAAGACAGTTATTCTATACAACTAGACAACTGAAATGAGTTATACCCCTGACGGTTTCATGAAAGAGTTGTCATACTTATTATAAGATAATATTATTAGATATATATTATTTTTCAGACATGGAGGAAACCGAAAAAGGAAAATTATGATAAGAAATAAGACTTTAGGATGTATTCCAGATGTGAGATTCTATCAACGTGTCCCATTTAGTATGACAGCAGAAATGAGAGAGGAACTTTTTATGTTGATTGAGGTATTATCTTTTATTATATTTTTTCTACTATTTACAGTGTAAATTAACATGATAGAGCCATTTGGCTAAGTTGTTTGAACATTTTAATACATGTATGTGAAGGAAAACTTTTGGCATGAGTCAAAGAGAAAAATTGAGTAAAAAAGGTGCACATATCCTGTCATTTTTTTATCATTATACTTTTGTATATAGATATCTATATCTGTCAATAGAAAGTAAATATACACCAAGGATGCTAAGATCTAAGTAAAGTATGCATTTTCCATATATTCCATATATTCAATGAACATTCCAAGTATGTACTACCGTATTTCATACGGTATCAACAAAGAATGCTATCTAGCCTGTAAATGTTGAATGTATGTGTAACTTAAAATTATGAATTGCCACTTAACATCACACAGTCATCCATGAACTAAGATCGTATTATTTTTCACAGGTTAAGCAATCAGCATTAAAATCGAATGCATCAGAAGATGGTACATGGATTGAAAGGAAATTGAAAAGAGAAGTACTTGATCATATTGGGACAGAGCTACTGGCTGAATGTCAACATTCCATATTTTGCCCGGATATTGTTGGGATTGTTTGCATGAGAACAGAGGTTTGTCAAATATAACATATTAAAGAACTATGATTAAGTATTTTTAATATAAACTAAATTCATTGAGCTATCTAACAGTTTAAAGTAATATTGAAAATGTATACAAATTGAAATATCATCAAGAATTTATGGAAGTTATTGAATTATTATCTGTTTGATGCTGGCGACAACAGACTTTAGATGGAAATGCTAGTACAGTGGATGGAATGTTTGATATCACACCCGTTGTTGGACTTATACTCTTTGTAATTATAATCAGAGCATTTTTAACGTGCCATAGATTGTGATGTCAAAATGTAAAAGTCTGCCAACAGGTTCGATGCTGGACATGTTTCAATCCAGCAGTAAGGCATTATCTGTAAACAAGTGCCTTTGTAAGTTTATGGGATGGGAAAATAGAGAAAATGTTGTTTCACTACTAATACTGTTTGCAAATTAGTTACTATGTGAACTGTAAGCTCACCTTGATAATGTAGAGGGAGGCTTATGCTATCTCCCCAGCATCAGCATCTATTTCAGCGTCAGTGTCTGTTTCAGGGTCAGCATCCACACACTATACATGTAGGTTAAGCAAAAAGGGACAGGTCCATTACTGCCTTACTATAAGTCCTACTTCAACCAAACTTGCATGGATGATGCATCTGAGGATGCTTACTTCAATGCATGGTACGGAGGCTGCATCTGACCCAGATTTTACACTTGAGTGAGCAGGTTAGGTAAAATGGGACAGGTTCATTCCTGCCTTACCAACATCAACCAAACTTGCACGGATTATGCATCTGAGGATGCTTACTACAATGCATGGTATGGAGGCTGCATCTGACCTACATTTCACGCTTGAGCGACTAGGTTAAGTAAAATTGGAAAGGTCTATTTCCTGCCTTTCTGTAAGTCCTACGTCAACCAAACTTGCACGGATTATGCATCTGAGGATGATTACTACAATGCATGATACGGTTGCTGCATCTGACCCACATTCCACGCTTGATCGACTAGGTTAAGTAAAATGGGATAGGTCTATGTCCCGCCTTACTGTAGGTCCTAGGTCATCCAAACTTGTACGAGTGATGCATCTAAGGATTCTTAATGCAATGCATGGTGTAGATGATGCAATATCCTATATTTCATGCTTGAGCTATCGGGTGAAAAACCAGAAGTCTCTGATGAGACTGAAGCTCTCCTGGTTGATTTGTACATATACACTCAAGAGAATGAATGCTCGGCTTCACCTCGCCTAGTACCACTTTTTTCATCGACCCAATATATTTCTGTATCCCCCCTGAAAACACTGTATAACAAATTTATCCCGCTGAATCGCTTTTGGTTGGTGTATCTTACGTCAACATATTTTAAAGCATTTTGGTGACGTCAAAAGCATAAAGGGTCTTAGTAGAAGCAGGATATCAAAATAATATCCTGTTAGTAAAATAATACAACATGATATTTGGTTCTTCTCGACCAATCAGATTGCAAGAAATTTGCCAGAGGCGGGATAAATGTAATATATCAAGTTTTTTTTCTTATACTGACCAGTGAAAATACTTAGATCAAGTAATCAGACAGTTTCAGATTGAAATTAAGTATAATAGGACATGTGGCCTACCGAGTGAAAAAAATATAGGCCATTTTGTTCTAAAACCTAAAAAGGTTTTAGGCTACTCTTTTAGTAAATGTAAAACAATGTAAATAGAATATTGAACGAAGAACATGAACTTTTAGGGTGAATGTGGTATTAATGTAGACAGAAGCTAATTATTAAAATATAATACAAGCTATTTTTACATACCGGTTATAATGAAATATTTGATCCTCTATAGAAAACATTTTTACCATATATCCCAGTTCAGAATAAGGGTGTTCCATAAATATTTTAAAATCTGCATGAGGTTAAAATGATGTTTTTGATTGATCAAATTGTAAAAGGACAAAATGACTCGAGGTCCAATTGACAAAAAGGCCTGAAACATTTGTTTATAACCAGTAATTTATGGCAGGAACAGGTATCGTACCCAGATAGCTCAGTTGGTAATAGCGTCTGCCAAGATAGCAGAAGGTCTCGGGTTCGATTCACGGTCCAGTCACATCTTTTCCTCTCCTGTTACAGAATTGGTGCCAAACTAAATGACTCAAGGTGAAGTGGAGTTTTATGTGAGGTTTCCAGTGCATGGAAACCTGAAAAATTGGTTGAGAGGAGTGTGGCAGGAACCGGCATCGTGCCCAGATAGCTCAGTTGGTAAGAGCGTCTACCCTGATAGCAGAAGATCTCGGGTTCGATTCCCGGTTCAGTCACATCTCTCCCTCTCCTGTTACAAATTTAACTTCTATAAATACTATATTTGGAATTTTGTAAAATAAAACTTACACGAGCACCTTTCATTTGGCAATGCAGTGTGCGAAATTAACGGTGGACCGATAGACAATGTCTATAGTTATTCTGGTCGGTCTATAGAGATCAAAAACTCGGTAGACCGACTTGTCTATAGGAAATCTGACCAGAATCATGTAAATGTTTGCTCTTCGCACAGCAATAGCTTAGCAAGAGCAGGTAAGGCCATATAAAATTGATTGGTCGTTTCTCAGATACCGCCGCCGATGAGTATTTCAACTGCAGAAAAAAGAAACCCCGCTGTGTGTCATTTTCAATCGTACTTATAAAAGAAGTTAAATTATCCAAAAGGTACCCGATAAATATTTAAGTGTAATCACAGCACGTTCCATATTTATGGTAACGTTAGGACGCCTTCTGTTCAATATTTTACACGTGAATGGATATAAATATTTTTACGTGGCCTAAATCCAGCCTATTTATACTACCAATGATTGTTTAAGCACCTGTAAAACGTCGATGTGTTGTAGTACTTCTGTTTTTTATCGTCCTTTCGTCATCTAAAGCCGGTCGTGATGTCGTTCTTTGACCGGTTGAAATATGCTGAAGGTGCACACCCGGGCACAAAATGAAACCCAGCATGTGCTAGTTCTAGTGATGAATCAGATATTGACAGTGAATCTGACAGGGAAATAGAACAAAATGAACTTGAAAATGAAAATCCCATTACACAAATTGTCTACCAAATTGAGAGAGAATATAACTAATTGATTGGCAGATGATTGTAGCAAATAAAATGCAACAACATTCTGATTTCTGTGCTTTTTTATTTCGGTCTATAGGAAAATGCTGAGGTCTATAGGAACTAAAATTACTGTGGACCGAATGTCTATAGGACTTAAAAGTTAGTTTCGCACACTGGCAATGTGAAGGATGCATTATTGCTATTTTATTTGATAAAATGATCAATCTTTGTGATTCTGGTGTTTCCATTTATCAGAAACAGTGGCGGATCCAGCGCCCCCTTTGCCGGGGGGTCAAGGGGTGAATTTTGCCGATTTTTACTGAAAATGGGCCAAAATATACCTGTTTTTGGAAAATTTGGGGTCAGTGCCGGGGGGGCGGACGCCCCCTCCGCACCCCCCTGAATCCGCCACTGAGAAAGCACAGCTCAAGCCTGCCCTTACCAAAATATCAGGCCTCTGGCAAACAATTGCTGCAAACTTGCCGCAAGTTTGCAGCAAGCTTGCGGCAACTATTTGCTGCAAGCTTGCCGCAAGCTCAGAATTCGTATGCAAATTAGTTTTCTGGCAAACAAATTGCGGCAAGTTTGCGGCAAACTGTAGAACCTTATTTGGATTGAGGCATTTGTTTTGTGGCAAACTTGCGGCAAGTTTGCCGCAAACTTGCTGCAAACTAATTTCTTGCAATGTGATTATATGTACATACACTCTTAGTAACACTCTTAACACACTGTAGACTACATATATGTGTATATGTAAAAAATTTGAAAACACATCAGATTTAAAGTTGCATGATATTAAAGTACACTTGAGACTATTAAGTAATAAAATTGAAGAAAATTATGTGCAATATATTTTTTTCATTTACATGTATGCTACAAAAAAAAAGAAAAAAAGAAAATATTAATTATGCATGTTTGACATTAATCAAAAATTGATACTCTGATTTCTAAAACCTGAACTGAGCAGAAGATTAATTTTACTGCCATAATGTGTCATAATATACATAATGAATATGATAATACTGAATCATTCAAATGAGCCCCACATGCATGTTGGTCAGAAAAAATTCAGTATAATAAATGTTAATCTTTTTATTGTAACATCCTAAAATGGATATTAATTCATACTTATTATATTCAATTATGATAATGGAAGAAGATAACTTACTTTTGGACATTAAATCTTGATTCCAAACACCTTTAAGCCTTATAATTCCAATCTCTTTCTCTCCAATTTGGAGCTAAATTTAAATCTATTTTCCCAGGATGCATTAGCTTAGTCATCCTACTATTAAGCAATTCAAGTTGTGGCAAACTTCTGGCAAACAGTGCAAGGGATAGATAGCATATAAAATTCAAAGTAGATTTTCTGGTAAACTTCTGGCAAACACTATGAGGGGAAATATACAAGAGTTTGGTTTCTGGCAACTTTCTTGCAAACTATCACAGTTCTGGCGACTTTCTTGCAAACTAACTGGGTTCTGGCAACTTTCTTGCAAACAAATTTTTGTTCGCCAGAAGATTGCCGGTAGCGGCAATTTGCTGCAAACAACTTTTTCACTTTTCTGGCAAACTATATTGTTTGCTGCAAATTTGCCGCAAGCTTGCAGCAAGTTTGCTGCAAACATTTCATTTCGGTAAGGGTGTGATCACTTAGGACATTCTACTCTTGCAACAAAAAGTCTCACTACTCTCTCCAAAAATCTTACACCTTAAACAATTAAAAAATAAGTAAGAAATACATGAATTTTGATTGTTTGTTATCTTTCTTGCACTGTATAAACATAATAGAAAAGATTTTAAGTTGATTGATTGATCAGAGGAAATTCCGAAACTATCCCCTAGCGTTTCTATAGAATTGAAGATAAAATCCTGGGTCAGATCCCAAATAAAATATGGGAATAACTAAATTTCAGAGTCATCTATGATAATATTGTAAAATGGCAATAAAGGAAGATTTTGGTAGAAGTTTTCCTGGGTTGAAATATTTTTGTATGAGTTGGCTTTTACAAATGAATTTTTTAGGTTTTTTTTATTATTTTTTTTTTAATTTGATTAACACATAGTAGATATGCCTATAAGGCATCTCTTGTTATATTTTCTACTATTAAAACATGTGTCACTTGCTTTAATGTAAACATTATGAAAATTTCATCAAACCACACAGTTTTACATCCCATTGGGGGTGGTACTCCAAGCAGTGGAGGAATTTATAAGAAGAAAGATGTAAGAGTTACCTCCCCCCTCCCCCCCCCCCCCCAAAAAAAAAACAAAAAAAAAAAAAAAAAAACTTACACAAGCACAATATTCCTTTCATTTGGCAATGTGAAGGATGCATTATTGCTATTTTATTTGATAAATTGATCAATCTTTGTGATTCTGGTGTTCCCATTTAACAGAAAGCACAGCTCAAGTCTGTGATCACTTAGGAAATTCTACTCTAGCAACAAAAAATCTCACTACTCTCCCCAAAAATCTTACACCTTAAACATGTTAAAAAAATAAAAAATTAGTGAGAAATACATGCATTTTGATAATTTGATATCTTTCTTGCACTATATAAACACTATATATATATAGAAAAGATTTTCATGTTGATTGATTGATCAGAGGAAATTCCGAAACTATCCCCTAGCGTTTCTAATATAGAACTGAAGATAAAATCCTGGGTCAGATCCCAAATAAAATATGAGAAAAACTAAATTACAGACTCATCTATGATAATATTGTAAAATGGCAATATCTTTGTTTATTTATAGTTGTCACTTATGTACCCTAAATGCATGTAGAAAGGGTAAGAGAAAATATAGCCATATACCCATTTTCCATAATCCTAGGGAAAAGCAGGGGGCCTAAATACTAAACGCGATATTGTTAGGGTGGGAGAAATAAGGTATAAACATCCGCTTCGATGAGAGGGTGACGTATGTTTTTCTTTCTCATGTATGTACGTAGTTTATTAGTCCCCTACCGGCAACGCCGAAGGGGACTCTTAGTTTCCTCTCGGTCTGTCTGTCCGTCTGTCTGTCTGTCCGTCCGTCTGTCCGTCTGTCCCATTTTCAGTTTTCCGGACTTTTTTTCGCTGTTGTTGCATATATTGAACTCATTTTTGGTATGTGGATATATCTCAATGTGATACAGACCAAGTTTGAGTTTGCTTTAGATTGACCTTATTTTACAAGAGTTATGGCCCTTGAACTTAGCAAATTTTATGAAAGGTTCAGTTTTCCGGACTTTTTTCTGCTGTTGTTGCATATATTGAACTCATTTTTGGTATGTAGATATATCTCAATGTGATACAGATCAAGATTGAGTTTGCTTTTGATTGACCTAATTTTACAAGAGTTATGGCCCTTGGACTTAGCAAATTTTATAAAAATTTCGGTTTTCCGGACTTTTTTCCAATGTTGTTGGATATATTGAACTCATTTTTAATATGTGGATATATCTCAATGTGATACAGATCAAGTTTGAGTTTGCTTTTGATTGACCTAATTTTACATGAGTTATGGCCCTTGGACTTAGCAAATTTTATGAAAATTTCGGTTTTCCGGACTTTTCTTTGGTTCTATTGCAAATAATGATTTTTGGTGAATGAATACATCTCAGTGTGATACAGACCAAGTTTGAGTTTTGTTTCCATTTGCTTATTTTTACAAGAGTTATGGCCCTTGGACTTAGCAAATTTCATGAAATTTTCTGTTTTCCGGACTTTTTCATGCCTGTTATTGCAGATAATGAGCTGATTTTTTGTATGTGAATACATTATAGTGTGATGCAGATTTGAGTTTAATTTAGATTGACTAATTTTCACAAGAGTTATGGCCCTTGGACTTAGCAAATTTCGTGAGTTCAGTTTCCCAGACCTTTCTTGGCTGTTGTTGAAGAAGATGAACTGATGAACAGAGATGCAAGTCATAAATTTATGCCGCCGGTAGGGGACTTATATCGCACAGCGATCATTGCATTTTTATTTCCAGGTAAACATAGTTATCATTCGCTAAGCTATTGCCATAAGTATTTCCACAACATTAAATATTAAACATAGATTATACCAGTTTTGCTAAAACGTGACCGAAAGTTGGCAAATGTCCATCAGAATATTGCTTTGACGGTGTATTTGTTGATTTTTTTGGCCTATTTAGATGTTTTCAATGACATTGGACGTCCTATAATGATAAAAAATGAGAAACTTTGTCATGGAATTAGTCTCTTTAGTAATGAAATATACATCTGATCGCGAAAAATGGTAATAAATACAAAATGGTAAGATAGGATCTTAATAAAGCCGATTTGTTAAGGGTGTAACCAGAATGACTCTTGCCTTGGTACTTGACCAATCTAAAGTGTTGTAACAGCGCTTTCTTAAGAATTGCTCTCTGACTGACTGTGATGACAGGACTCCATGATGTGTCCTGTCCAAACCTCTTCAGAACTGACAGAGCCCCAACAACCTGTTCTCTTCGAATTTTTGGTCGGATTCCTCGGGGTGATAGCATGCATGAGCTTGTATTGTTGGTTTAATGATATGTGTAGTCTTTTGTGTTTGACGATTCTATGTGATTTGGTGTAACTAGCCCTTTTTGCGTCTCTTCCTGTACGTGTTTGCTCTGTGCTTTTGAATGCCGGGTGTTTTGCTGTGGTAGCTGCAACCGAGTGTTGTTAGAGATCCCCTCCTATCTGACAAATTTACTTAAATCGTGGTTTTTGTGTTTATGTGTTGCATTCCTTATTTTATCTTATCTTATATCCCAATTTTTATAAAGTGGTTTTAGGCAGAAAATGTATTTTCGGATTTCTTATAGCTCTACAGTGCTCCATTTTTGGGATATTTTCGTGGTTTTCTGACTTCATTGCCATGATAAGAAAACCCCATTAGATTATAAATACTTATATTTCACTTTCACTGAGCTTTAAATCTCCCTCTAACATGTCAAATTGACGAATAAAATAGAGTTTCAAATTTCCTAAAAATTTTACAGCGCCGCATTCATTCATCTGAGTGGCGCCATCTATAATTATTCACGCGTTCATATATGTTTTCATAATGTGATGTTATTGTTCGCGTATAGTCCTTCTGGTTATCTTTTTTTCTCATGTATATCCCTCTGTACATAATCACTGCAAGGTTTGTATTTTGGTGATCTCCTCCTTATCTAGTCCGGACAATCAGGACTTTAAACAAAATATGTCGGACAAGAAGAAAAACAAATGTAATCAGTTCTGCTCTCATGAATTACTCCTTGTCATAACATTTCTCATTATTATCCTCCTATTTTAACTTTTCTTAATTAGTATCAAATATTTAACGATAAAGAAAAGAATATGTAAAAAGAGAAATGTTATTCGCTTTCTTGATAACAAATGAAAAAGATCATATGAGTAACATGTATGATATACGTTTTAATATGGAGAAGTATTTCGATTACCATACTGTCGTGCGCTGTCTTGAGATTGAACTCGGTATTTCTGCAGCTTTGTAGGTTGAATTACACCTATACAAGACATCACAGTATGCTAGCGAGAGTTCGATAAGAACGTATTAGCGAATGGGATATCAAAATTAGACATATGACGAAAATTAAGGGAGATATTTAAGAAAATGTAATATTTTTGTATCCATTTTTAACATTTTGGAAGTATTAAAATCCTCGTTTACGAATTCTTCA
The DNA here is from genome assembly GCA_028142955.1 of Pinctada fucata. Taxonomy (NCBI): domain Eukaryota; kingdom Metazoa; phylum Mollusca; class Bivalvia; order Pterioida; family Pteriidae; genus Pinctada; species Pinctada fucata. Next base: position 24,579,356 of record AP027105.1, on the reverse strand, counting down.
TTAGTATTTAGCCCCCCTGAAAAGGGACTCAAGTAAAATACTGTAATGACATCTAAACTGCAAACCGATAATATTTTGGAATAAATCAATTAATTATTATCCATAAATTCTGGGAAATTAGCTATCATGAGATCACATGTAGTTTAATAGAGAGAAAACAACCACACCCATTTTCTAAGACCCTTGGGGTCAGAGACTCAAACAAAATATCAGGTGAACAACGAGATTACAGACCCATCATATTGCATAAAGAATTTAGTCTCCATTATTTATAGTGTCAGCGCTGTAAGCATAAGATTATATGGAATAATATAAAAGAAAATGGCCACACCCTTTTCTAAGACCCTGAGGGTCATTGGCTCAAACAAAATATCAGGTGCACAACTAGACTACAGACCCATCATATTCCAAAAAGAATTATGTCTCTATCATTTATAGTGATAGAAGAGCTGTCTGGACAAAATTACATAGAATTTAATGACCACGCCCATTTTCTAAGACCCTGGGGGTCAGGGACTGAAACTAAATGTCAGGTGCACAACTAGACCATGGACCAAGTAAAACACAAAAAGAATTAAGTTTCTATCTCTAACAGTTTCAGAGGAGTTGTCCGGACAAGAATTGTTTACGGACAGACAGACAGACGGACGGACGCCGGACGAAGGGTGATCGCATAAGCTCGACTGGTCTGAGACCAGTAGAGCTAAAAAATGGGACAGGTCTATTTGTGGCCTATTTTACGTCCTAGCTTAATCAAACTTGAATGGTGATGCATTTGAGGATGCTTACTGCAATGCACTGTACAGGTACTGTGTCTGACCTATATTTCATGTTTGAGTGACCAGGTAAGGTAAAATTAGAATCTTCATTCCTCTTTATCAACCAAACTTATGTGGATGATGGAAATACTTTGTGCAATGTAGGTACAGATGCTGGTCATGTGACAATATTGCCATCAAGATAAGCTCTGTCATTTCTTGAGTGAATTGTTGATTTGGACTCTCTTTAAGTTCTTATTGATGCTAGCATAACGTAGACACGTTTTTAGCTCAATGAGCAAGTATGTTATCCATCTGTCATATTCATATCATCATTATTGTTGACATCTGTCCAGTGTAAACTTGCAACCAAGGTGCACAGACTTTGTGTTTTGATTTGTCCTAATCTCTCAAACAAGACAACATGCATGCATTGATCATATGGGATAGTTTGACTTTGACAGCACCTCTGGAAATGAATTTCAGTAAACCTTACAGGGAGTAAGGCAGTACTGTTTACTTTGAACTTTCTAGATCAAGGTCATGGCCAAAGATCAAGGATAGTTATGTGAGGCATATTTTTTTTAATCATTCAACTTTATGACAGATCATGAGAAACGCATACCCGCTAAAACCTTGAACTTTAAAGGACAAGAGTCAAGGCAAATTATAATAAATTTAGGTACTTAAAAGTGTTTATGCAATAATCCAACTTGACAAGAATTTTACATTGTACTTGTAGCACTTTCATCTTTGATTTACAGATACATGTGTAGGTCAAGGTCAAGCTTAATCTAACACAGAGTAATACCAGTTCTTTGACCTTACAGTTTGAATTTCTTTTAGAGAAATGCATTAAAGTGAATTTCTTTTAGAGAAATGCATTAAAGTAAATGGCAATATCTCTCATCTTTCAGGATGGGGTATTCTCATTTGCCCGATTGCAAAGCAATTCCGATCTATGGATTGACAATGTATGTCTGTCTGTCAGTTCATCCGTCTCTCGGTCTGTCATCAACGTTTTAGTTAAAGTTTCTGGTCTAAGCAAAATCTAAGGAACTGTATGCAATAGAATCATAATATTATACATGTAGGTTGCCCATGACAAGACCTTTCAATATATCCATTAACGTTTGACCTTGACCTTGGAATTTGACCTAGTTAAAGATTTTGGTTAAAGTTTCTGGTATCAGCAAAATCTAAAACTGTATGCAGTAGAATCATGATATTATACATGTAGGTTGCCTAGGACAAGACCTTTTAACATGTGTATTTGTAGCCTTGACCTTTGAATTTGACCTTTCATTCAAACCTTTAACTTTAAAACATTGTTTCAGGGGGAAGAAGAAGCCTTCAGATGCATATATTAACCCAAATAAATATTCCTTCATTATCAAGTTTTCCATGGAAGTGAACTTTTTTTCATAAATTGTCACATTTCATTTATGTTAAACATTACTTTTCTTTTCAGATTATCTTCATGGTGTTAGAAATAGAAAGCAGCCATTACAAAGCAATTATGGGAAATAGAAAAATTGATGGAAAAAGTGCTATTATAAATTATTCTAGATCTTATGACATCTTAAATGCTGATGATAGAAAAGAAATAGCTGATTCTTTGCTTTGGTTAGCATGTGTGCAGAAGACAAATTTCCATGAATTCTATTTAGGTGAATAATGTCAAGGAAAAACCTTCTCATAGATCACCTGAGGCAAAGACTAGTTCATCATTATATGAACTATCATAACTTATCTTTCCATGCCTTTCAATAGAATTTTACGGGGACATTCTGTGATTCAGTCGTTGTCATGTCTCTGTCTGTAGTACATCCATTTGCCATAGCTTGTGTCTCCTCAAAGATTGGATAATATTTTACACAATTCTTCATTAGCCCTTTCGGTACAAAACTTACTTAAGGTCATTCATCATAGGTCTGTCAAATTCATTTTCAGGCCTGTTTTATAAATTCATTGAAATATATATTTCTTTCTCAGATGATATTGAATTTTGTGTAATGTTAGAAAAATGTATATCCTTTTGTATATTTTACACAAGTAGAGATTTTTTATTGCCTTAATGAGAAATTTTGTATTCTGAAAGAGTGAAGGGGAGGTAAGGGGTTACCGATTACTTCTGGATATGTAGATAAAGGTTGCTTAGAAGAATTTGATCATATTTTATTCAAATGTATTTGGAATACTAGCTGTGAGAAACCCACAAGGTCATCATTCATAGAACAAAGGTCAAGGTTATGCTTTTTTAGATATTTAGGGCATTGACAAAAATTATTCCAGAAGAAAAATGGTGATAAAGGTCATGTGTAAGGTATAATCATACTTTAGCAAAATGTTTTGCATGGTATAAGCTTTTAGACAAATATATTGCATGTCACTCAAGGTCATTTCTAAAAGCTCAAGGTCATTTGTTAGCTAACATGTAGGATACAAAAAGTACTTGTAGTTTACAGCAGAATTTGATCAAACTTCACAAACTCATTTTAAAGAGGTGGTCATTAGTTGTTTTAATATAAACAATAGACTTACAGACATAGGTAAGTCATGATCATAGATGTAAGGTCAAGGACACTTTACTAATCAAACTCTTGGTATAAAAATTGCTGTATTTGGGGAACATACATAAGTTTTACTGACTTTCTTGTTATTTCCTTTTTTCATCTACGGCTGCTATTTCGATTAACCATGGTTCTTGTTGCCAGTTTGATTCATGGTACTGCACTGTCTTCGTGTCGAGCTTTTCAATTCATTTTAAAAACACATTAAAGACTTTATTGCAGACACTTCACATTATTGCTCCCTTACTGGGATTATTATTTTATAACGGTAGAAAGTTCAATTTAAGAGTGCTCAATTTTATCCCCATTTTTAAGTGTGAGTTGACCTTTTAGATCGTACCAAAAGCAATACATATTGTATCGTGAGTTTAGTGTATTGTTGCAGCCCTATTTTCATTCCATTTTCATTCCATTTGTACATGTATATCACATAAAATAAAAAGATTGATTTGCTTATCTTGTTTCTTCTTTTACATAAACAACGCATGTGTTTGTGAAACACAGATACCTCTGAATGCACAAAAGAGATATGTCTAAATCCTATGAAAAGTAGGTCAAATACAAAAGGTCACTCACAGGTACAAAATTTTGCTCCTGTCATTTAGCATATACATGCAAAATATGAAAGCCCATCACTTATCATTTAAACTTATGCCCAATACCAAAGTTCTTCAAAGTAAGTCAAAGGGCAAAGTCACTGGGTTCATAACTTGGTATCAAGAGAAAGGTCTTATTATAATTAAGGAGTACACCAAGTCTTGTGAAATATGAAAACATATCAGATATTAAAAAAAAATATGCCCAATATTAATAATTTTCAAAATAAGGTCAATTTCAAGGTCACATGGTCAAACATTTTGGTACCAATAGAAAGGTCTAATGTATAAAACATGTATGAAAGCGGGATTGCTTACCATTCAGAAGATATAACTTGTTGTTTATATTTTTATAGTAAGTCAAATGTAAAGGCCACCTGGTGATCCCTGTCACCATGAGAAATATGGAAGCCCAACAGTAACAAAGTTCTACCCCTTTTATTGAAGCCAAAAACTATGCCCCCCGTGGTTGGTGAAGTTGGGCATAAAAGGCAATGATTTTTGAGAATTCAGATAAATTATATAAAATGACCAAAGCTGTAATTAATCACAGTTATTTTGCCCCCTGTCATATAATAGTGTGGTCATTAATAACTGGCTTTGACCATTCTAACGACCTCTATTACACTGTTATTTTCCAGCTGATTACTTAAAGAAGCCTTTCACTGATCCATACCAAATTTTGATTTATGTTTGCTTATAAGGAGAGAAAAGAGTCTTTATAATTTTTGGGTCAGAAGATCAATTGCAATGCTACTGTTTAGAAAAATACAATTAAATGTTCATTTTCAGATGATAACTCCAGAATCCTTTTGGAAATAGTCCTTTTTTCAGATAAAAGATATGACCGTTCCTAACATTGGTTTTATACACACAGACACCCAACAACACATCATTTGGCAAAATTTTCCATGGTGATGTCACATCTGATCGCACCGTCTTGAAGCACTTTGATGTTGAGTCCTTTAGGTTACATTATGACAATAATGCGAAATTTTGTGATGTCTGGTGTTTGACTGTCTCGCACATTTATTGGAAAATCATTGAAACCAAGTTCAGATATACTTTTTAACAATGAAGACAAATTAAGGCCAATGTCACTTTTAGGAAAAATACACTGATTTGTAGATGTTAATTCAAGATTCTTTAAATTTATGTAAACACATATTTATTTATCAGGAGGGGCAACATGCCTTTGATTTTGGAGTCAGTAGGTACAAGGTCAAGGTCACTGCTAGGACACATACACTTTTTAAAATATATAAAGAGTTCTAGTCATCCCTCATGTTCAATTAGAATTTGGATATATGGCTATACTATTTAAGAGAGCCTATTCACATTAAGGTCAAGGTCTCTGTTAGGGTATAGGGATTTCAGATAACTGACCTTTTCAATGATTCAAATAAAATATTGATAAAAGGATACTGACCAGAAGGACATACACCCATTGATGTTAGAGTCCATAGGTCAAAGGTCAAGGTTACTATTTTATTGATTGTTGTTGCAAAAGTCAAACTTTTACAATGGGACATATACTACCACTGAATGGAATTTTAAAGGCCTTACAGAAAACAAATACTCAAGGATCTAGAAAAAAAATGTGTTCATTTACATGATTAATTCAACAAGATGACTGCAAATCTGCAGCCGCTTCATGGAATTTCATGAAACTTCACTTCTCCTCATGTCCATTGTTTGTCAGAGTCCTGCAGGTGTGTTCCGCTGTGGTCAGTTCAAAGTGGTCTTGTTATCCTTTTCAGGAAGCAAGTGCCCAAGATCCTCTGCCATTATTCTGCATGTTAATAAATCGTATCCTTAGGACATGATATCGGCCTATGTATCTGATTGGTTGACGCATTTTACACTGCATTTATGCAATCACATCGCGAATGCAGGATGAATGTACTCGAGTTCCTCAATGGAGCTGATCTGATTGGCTGATACATTTTCAACAGTTTCATGGAATTTCTAGAAAACTAAGTAAGCAAGAACTCGGGATCTTCCACCTAAATTGTGTTTTTCGACCATGTACATCAAACAAGACCATCACATATTGATTTTCTTGATTATTTCGACTATTCGTTATATAAGGCATGGTCCATTTGATATTCAGGGGGGGGGGGGGGGGCTTGGGTTTTTTGTCGGAGCAAGATTATTTTTTTCGCCTTGGACCGGGGCAAAATTATTTTTTTCTTGCAAAGTTGGAGCAAGGAAAATTTTTTTTCAACAAAGTGATGCGCAAATTTAAAGAATGTTTGTGTTTTATCAATAGAAATTATTTATATTTTTACTCAAAACTTTAAATATTAATATATTAGTTTATTTTTATGCAAGTATTCAATTCACTTTTAAACAGAGAGATAAAAGACTTTTAATACAATTCTCAATATTCTATATAAGGTACATGTATATAACATGTATAAGAGGGTCTGAGGGGAAGGTCTCCTAGACAAATTTTTAAAAGTTACAAATGTACTAATATTTGTAAATTGGTGAATAACTGAAGTTCTTCTTCCAAGCTTACAAGAACATAAAATTAGACTCTATGGGACACATGCAACATGTATTAATAGCAATACATAAATATTGATGATTATGTTTAAGCTTTTATGCAAGCCCTTTTTCGTTCACATACATGTATAACTTATGATATCTTCAAATATATGAAAATTGCCATACGTAAATAATGTTTTGATATAATACTATGGCGAGCGAAGCGAGCCAAAAATTTGTGATACAATTTGAAAACTGTGGCGAGCGAAGCGAGCCGGAAAATTTTCATGAATTTTAGCGAAATTTTATGGTAATTCTTCAAATTCAGATTATTTGTAGGAGCAAGACTATTTTTTTCTGTCACACCATAAGCAAATTTATTTTTTTCATCAAAATTGAGAGCAAAATTATTTTTTTCGAAAAAAACCCAAGCCCCCCCCCCCCCAGAATATCAAATGGACCGTGCCTAAAGGAAATACCAATTTATGGCTTTAAAAGACACTTGCTTTATTAAATGTAATGCAACTCAGGGAAACATATCTTAGGTTTATCCGGATTACGTGCACATGATCCTCCCATTTAACTTCTATACAAATGGTTACGAAGAATTCGGTGCTTTTAAAAAAAACCCAAAGAATAGATATATGAGTGTCTATTGTTCAAATAACGTTTTCATTTGATACCGTAACTGACATTGTATGCGACTGGAATTCAGGATTTCACATCTTATTGTTTTAGGCACTGTCCATTTGATATTCAGGGGTGGGGGGCTTGGGTTCTTTGTCGGAGCAAGATTATTTTTTACGCCCCGGACCAGGGCAAAATTATTTTTTTCTTGCAAAGTTGGAACAAGGAAATTTTTTTTAACAAAGTGATGCGCATATTTAAAGAATGTTTGTGTTTTATCAACAGAAATTATTTATATTTTTACTCAAAACTCTAAATATTAATATATTAGTTTATTTTTATGCATGCAAGTATTCAATTCACTTTGAGGAGATAAAAGACTTTACAATACAATTCTCAATATTTTATATAAGGTACATGTATATAACATGTATAAGAGGGTCTGAGGGGAAGGTCTCTTAGACAAATTTTTAAATGTTACTAATATTTGTAAATTGGTGAATAACTGAAGTTCTTCTTCCAAGCTTACAAGAACATAAAATTAGACTCTATGGGATACATGCAACATGTATTAATAGCAATACATAAATATTGATAATATATTTAAGCTTTTATGCAAGCCCTTTTTCATTCACATACATGTATAACTTTTGATATCTTCAAATATATGAACATTGCCTTTAGTAAATTAAAAATTTAAATAAATTTGCTTATGGTGTGACAGAAAAAATTATCTTGCTCTTACAAATAATCTGAATTTGAAGAATTAACATAAAATTTCGCTAAAATTCATTCGCCATAGTAATCTATCAAAACATTATTTTAAATAATGTTTTGATAGTTTACTATGGCGAGTGAAGCGATCCAAAAATTTGTAATACAATTTGAAAACTGCGGCGAGCGAAGCGAGTCGGAAAATTTTCGTGAATTTTAGCGAAATTTTATGTTAATTCTTCAAATTCAGATTATTTGTAAGAGCAAGATTATTTTTTTCTGTCACACCATAAGCAAATTAATTTTTTTCATCAAAATAGAGAGCAAAATTATTTTTTTCGAAAAAAACCCAAGCCCCCCGAGAATATCAAATGGACAATCTATAATCTTGCATAGGAATAGTTAGAGAGAAATGGACACGAACAGTGTGTCACACTTGTCTTTACGATATGCAAATACATTATGCAATAATTTTTGTCGTAGGAATTCACTTTTCGTTAAGATGCTATGTAAATGCAAATAAAATGTGTCGAGTCGTGTATTTTAGATAAATTAGGAATTTGTACGTGGTACTAGTATTTACTACAACAGTAATATGCTTGTTTGTTATACCATGGGAATATACAATTTAATCTTTCCTTAATTGACTAAAGTCGTAAGTGAATATGTTTTCTTTCCTTTTTTCACTTGATATTTGTTTACTTGTTCAGGGTTACTTATACAATGACTGAAATCATCTTTAAGGAACTTCAAGATCTTCTGTCACTTCGGGGATATAATAAAAGAATATCAGATCCCCCTTTCCAGAATGATCAGACACATTCTGTATTGCGATTGAATGGCTGTCGTCATCACTAAACAAGAAATATTTACCTGATATGTACATCAATGTATACATCAAGATAATCACCGAGTTGAACAAGTTTTCATGGAGCTGTTGCAACGGATGTTGCATGTAATCAGGAGACGCTGACTCTCCCCGGACACCTGGTCTCACTTCGGAATGTTATTCATTACGAGGTTCAGAACCGTTCCAATGAAGGTTCTGATGAGTTTACCTTGTCTTCTGGACTTTGAGACTGAGTGACCGATGGGTGCTTCTTTGATGTTTATTATAGGAAGATATGAACTCCTGATAATTAAGTCAACATTAAGGAATTCAATCTGATGTACAAGAGAACTTTTCCCGATTGACAGCGGATCTAGATCAGTAGTAGATGTGTTTAAGGGGCCGGGATTTATATGATTTGTCAATTTTTTTCAAATTCGTAGCCTGGAACCTCACTGACGGACTGAACCCCGCACTCCCTCCCTGAAAGAAATTCTAGACACGCCCATGCTTATCTTGCCGCATCATTTCTCGAAAGACGGTTTCCAGCATTATTTATTTTCTGATGTGCTGGCTGTACATACTTATTGTGCGATACAGAGGTACATTTCTCATGCCTTGTCGAGGGCGGACCATGAGCGGCTTTGGAGGGGGTCAAGAACTCTATGAATTCACCAAAAGTACTGATATTTTCACATTTTTACATATTGTTATTTTGAAAAACATAGGCTGAAGCCCTTCTTCCACGCATAAGCAAACGACAGTTCGTTTTTTTAAATTGAAGTTTTAACAGAGATGTTGTTTTCTCCCAATCCTTTGAGAGTTCTTTATTTCCACAAGGTTCATTTTATTAATCTATGATAATCATGATATCCAGAAATGATTGTAAATCACTTGCTAAATCCAATTCTTGTAATATGTCCGCCTAGCCAGGAGTAAAATTTCCATAGTCTTAACAATATGTCTATACTCTGGTGGTGAATTAACCTGTATATGTAAATAGTGAAACAATGATGCAAATTATTCGTGAGAAATAACAAGAAAGTAATTTACGTTCATTTTTGTCAACTTTAATTCTAATAAAGAAAAACGAAGTGTCCCAACTCTGCTACCGGAGAGCTGCCCTCTTCACATAAATTTCTCAAAGCGGTGCACCAGACATGCATGTTCTGGATATAATGAATACTTATTTGTGGTAATTTATGTCAAATGATTCAAAGTAGACAAAATAATTTAGTACTGCGGGCAGATTTTCTTCAAGTCATTATATAGTCATGAGGACAATTTATGATAATTCATTTGAAATCCTGTGCATTAGTCAATTTATGTGTGTATATAATCAATCCTTAGTGTGATATAATTAGTGACAGATTTGAAATGAAAAATATGGATGATGACCATATTCCAATGCACAGTACAAAATCGATAATTCAGAAAATCATAAGCCGTAGGCATACGAAATCAGGATAAAACTTGAACCAAAGCAAACAAAGAAAAACCTCCACCACACGAAAAGATTTAGCGAACTCCCGATATGGGAGTGAGACCAGGTGAATAGGATGAGTCAGCATCTCCTGCTTGCATGCAACATCCGTCGCTTCAATTAGCAGAAATATCCGGTTAATTCCATTTCGGAAGATATAAGTATAGTCTGTGGTTGGATGGTTTAATGGTCTAAGACAGACTATCATTCACCATTCTTGACAATGGGACATCATAGTGTATGACGAGTTCCCCATATAGACCGTAGAACTTCATCAGTGACGATGTTAGTCGATCACAAACGAGACGCTTAGGCCGGACATAAAATATTTTATGTTTGCTGTTAACCGACTCTACCCTTTTGCCTATGGGTAGGTAGGAAGGGAAAATATTTTATTTTATTTGAAAATATTTTTATAAATACTTAGCCACACAAGACTTCCTACATTCAACATTTAAGCATATTGCTTATTTTTAATGTTTTTTGAACTAACATTAAAAGAAGCTTATTATAGCATACTGAAGCATGGCATTGTGAAGTCTAGAAACTTTATGGTATGACATGACCTTAAATTTTATTTTCATATTCATCATTGTATGTATTGCGTTGAGACATTTTTAAAATCAGTTTCATTATATACATGTATAATTGTTTCAGTCTGCATGCTGGAAGAATTTAAACTTACTGAATCCAACAGACTGATGGTCAATGAAAGCTCTTTTTATGTCCCCGTAATCGAAGATTCGGGGGCATATAGTTTTTTGTCCTGTCCGTTTGTCTGTCTGTTTGTCCGTAAAAAATTTAACCTTGGCCATAACTTTTGAATGGTAAGGGATAGGGCTTTGATATTTCACATGTGTATTCCTGGTGACAAAACCTTTCCATTGATACCAAATTTTTTTACCTTGTGACCTTGACCTTGGAGTTTGACCATTATTCAATTTTTACTGACAAAGATGCCGACGGGGGCATTCATGTTTCACAAACACATGGTTTTTTTTTCAAATACTAGTAATTACAAAAGTGACAGATAATTGTTATATGCGCACTGTCTATTAATTAACAGTCAAAATGAAAACAAGTTCACACAAAATGTAGCACCTCCATGAATGACAACAACATTTTTAATATCTTTTTTATTTCCTTTCATTTGTTATCTAAAGGCTATCGATAAGGTTAATCTATTTCTGTACATTGTGACCTTGACCTATGAGCCCCGACCTTCAAAATCACAAGGTGTACTCGTACATAATCCTTGACTCATGGGCAACTCACATGGAATTTTGAAGAGCATCAAAAGTACACCACAAAGGTCTGCACCTATTGTGAACCTTGAAACCAATGGGCGTCCCGTCCCCCTGCACCATTGGCAACTCGCATGCAGTTTGATGAACACCTTATTAAATTGCAATCTCTAGAGTTGATCTATTATTGCCTAATGTGAACTTTGACCCCAATAGGTCCCAACTTGAGACCCAATAGGTATCGTCCTCTGGCTCTGAACATGATTAAGTCAATGCAAAGATTGAATATTGATTTCCAAAGTAAATTGTGATCTTTATACTGTCCAGAGTTTTATCATTACCAATAGCGATCTCGACTTTTGACCCCTGACCTTGAAAATCAATAGGTTAAATCCTTTCGCCACAGTCTAGATGTGTCCACGTGATTGCACAAACCCACTAGGTTGTCATTATTATTATTGTCCGTTTGGTTCAACACACGATAACTAATTTTTCAATATATGTATTCGGTCAGGAACAGATCCTGAAAACCCATTTTAACTGCTATTCTGCGAGTATGAAGTGGGTGAGTTTGGAGACCCCCCCCCCCCCCCAACAAAAAAAAAAAAAAAAGAAAAAAATTATGGATCATTGAAGCAAACCGTGCACTTTGGCGTTGAAGTCTCACGGAATTTCTTTGCTCATTTTACCAAAACTTATACAAAAGCACGCAGTATATATTATTTTAAGCACAATCTAAGTGTCCAGTGTTAGCATCCCCCGAAAGAGGTTTCATTTTGCATTTGTTACAACCACTTCAGTTACGCGAGCTAGTAATGGGGAGGGGGGGGGGGGAGGGGGCTACAGATAATACGTTGCCATTGTTGATCGGAACCGGGTATATAAATCAACTTTTTCACATGTTAAAATCAATATGATTTAAATAGGACCATCTGTCTTGTGGGCATTTCTTGTCACTGAAATGTGGTAAGTAGTTATTGATTTTTCGCGGTCGAACATGTTCATAAAATACGACTATCAAACATCATTTACATGGACATAATACTAAACTGTTTCTTCACTGAAATTGCGCCCTGTTAAATCTGAAGGGTTTTTCATTTTGAATAATCTTATATTTAAACTGGACATTCCAAAATCTCGGGAAGAAATAATCAATAAAAAAAAATATTAGAATGAAAATGGCAATAAAATTCTCCGAGTCGCGGCAATTTTTGTGGGTCGGTCGGTTAACGGCAAACAAACAAAATTTTATTTTAGGCCTTATCTGAAAGACGTCTAGCTCACAGAACAAAATTTGTAGATTTGCTACTTGCTCTGGCATAATGTATCAATTGGGATATGAACACGCCATATGCAGGCGATGAAGGGATGTTGCTACTCAGAAAAGGGAAGTTTGTGATGTTGAAACTGAAGTCGTCACGTTTGTCATAGAGTGAGGTGCTCATGGGACCATCAGTGCCATAGAACAGCACTATGTCCAAATATTACTTGTCTCTGTAGGTTCTTTGACTTCAAGCTCCGATGGATAGATTTTGCTTAGGTAATCCGCGAATTTCGGATTATTGATGGACAGCACATCGTCCATATATCTGTAAGAAGGGAGGAGATCTCCAACAAGACCCCGTTGCAGCATCAACAGCAAAACACCCGATGCAAAAACACAAAAGACGAGTACAGCACGAGACGGAAAAGAGACACACGACATGTAAACATCAAACACAAAAGACTACACATAAACCGAAGAGACCAATGGGCAACCGGTGCCGACTTTGGACGGCCATTTGTCACGCAAGTAGCAAATGGTGTGGTTATCCTGGATTACGTGCGCACAACGCTCTCACTTCTCCAATTACCCAGAGGTCTCGAAGAACTTACAATTGTGGTGTAAAACAACCTCCTCACTGTAAGATGACATCACACAAACAAGACCGCGAAACGTAGAGGCCCCAGAGACACAGATGAATATCTAAATGGATATAAAAAGAGGGCATGCGTAATACAGTCCGTGCTCTGCCGGCTATAGCGAGCTCATGTATGTAATCACCCGAGGAGTCCGACTGACATTCAGAGAGGACAGGAGGTCGGGGCCCTGTCTTCTCTAAAGAGGTTTGGACAGGGCCCGTCATGGAGTCCCGTCGTCACAGTCAGTCAGAGTGCAAGTCTCAAGGATGCGCTTGTACAAGACTGTAGATTGGTCAAGTACCAAGCCTAGTGTCCGTCTGGTGAGTGAAGTTAAAGTCAGAAGCTTTCCCCTTCATAGACCAAAGATTGAATGAATTCAGCTTTGCATGAGTAAAGAAAAATGTCGGCAAGGAGTTGGGCACAATTTGTCCCCATTGGAGTTCCGACAATTTGCTGGAAGGCCTTTCCTCCAAACACAACAAAAATGTTGTCGATTAGGAAATTTAACATCAGAATGATATCTGTTACAGTGTACTTATTTTCAGAATCGGAAGGTTTGTCATAATTAACAACAATAAATTTGTATTAGCGATTGCTGTCCTTGCTTGTAAATGCATTACAGAGGCGGATTAAGAGGGGGCCCAGGGGACCCGGCCCCCTTTTGACCCTAAGTTATTGATTCAGAATACTCTTTTTATGCATAATCTCTTTACTTTTGGGAAAAGTTTCGACTCGCTTCGCTCGCCGCACTTAATTTTCCATTTGATGTCTATTTTTTGTCCCCCGCTTTCGCAAAAGCGCGGGACATTAAAACCGGTTCGTCCGTCTGTCCGTCTGTCCGTCCGTCCGTCTGTCCGTCAGTCACAACAACTTTAACCTTGTGCATAACTTTTGAATGGTAAGTGATAGGGCTTTGATATTTCACATGTGTATTCCTTGTGACAATACCTTTCCATGGATACCAAAATTTTTGACCTTGTGACCTTGACCTTGGACTTTGACCTACTTATTAAAAACTTTAACCTTGTGCATAACTTTTGAATGGTAAGTGATAGGGCTTTGATATTTCACATGTGTATTCCTTGTGACAAGACCTTTCCATGGATACCAAAATTTTTGACCCTGTGACCTTGACCTTGGACTTTGACCTACTTATTAAAAACTTTAACCTTGACCATAACTTTTGAATGGAAAGTGATAGGGCTTTGATATTTCACATGTGTATTCCTTGTGACAAGACCTTTCCATGGATACCAAAATTTTTGACCTTGTGACCTTGACCTTGGACTTTGACCTACTTTTCAAAAAACTATAACCTTGACCATAACGTTTTAATGGAAAATGATAGGGCTTTCACATTTCACACGTGTATTCCTTGTGATGAGACCTTTCTGTTGGTAACAACAACCTGACCTTGTGACCTTGTCCATGGAGGTTGACCCACATTTAAAAACTTCAACCTCGACCATAAGTTTTTGATTTTAATTTAAATCATAGGTCTTAAATATTTCACATGTGCATACCTTTTCATAAGCCCTGTCCCTTGGAAACAAAACAAAAGTTTGTACCTTTTGACCTTTTCCTGGAGTTAATCTTTCATATTTAGAATGTTGATAATATATGAGATATATTATTAAAACTTAAGAATGGGGGGATGTCTGTAAGCATTTCTTTAGAGACAAACACCCAAAAGCGGGGGACCACAATTCCTTGAATTTGATTTTTCGTCTTCACTTTGTCTTCAACTTTGTTTTGCCATCGTGTTTGAACAGATCTATATGTCATAAACATATACAAAATTCAAATTCAAATTAAAACTTGAATAATTACTAAATGCTTCATTTTCATGGGCCGATCTAACCAGGTTAGGCAGGTGGATAGTGAAGTTGCAATGTCCCAATCTTCCCAACCTTCCCCAATTTGTCAAACAAAAATATAGCATGGGAAATGAGAGAGAGATTGTATTTTTATGACAAAATATAACCATCTATTCCAAAAAATTCACGGCTCGCTCCGCTCGCCAATATAGAATTCAGTTGTATATACACATGTATGGATGACTGTAATTAAAAAAAAAACAATTCAAAACGGCTTCGCTACGCTCGCCAGTCTACCTATAAGCTGAATATGAATGTATCAAGAAACTCTATATCTTGTACATGCAGTTATAATGAGCAGCCCCCTCCTTCTTAATTGGATCATTAGTATTGAGATTCACGTTCGTCGTCTTCGACCCTTTTTTTCAGTTTTTTTGTGAAAAATTTTCTTCGAGCTGAAACCTTGGGCGCTCCCTTTTCTGAAATCCTAGATCCGCCACTGCATCACTTATAATTTTTCTGAGTCTTTCTTTCAATTTAGAATAGGGGTTTATGTCTTACAAGGAGAGAGGGGATCTCCAACCAGACCCGGTTGCAGTACTATATAACAGCAAAACACCCGATGCGAAAACACAGAGAAGACGAGCACAACAAGAGACGAAAGAGACATACGACATAGAAACATTCAACACAATGTTCAATTATTATTTTACATCATGAAGATCGATTGAAAGTGGAATGAAACACCAAGTCATAAGAAAATTCGTTGAAACCAAAATCTTACAAACTCGTGTAAAACGTTAAGGAACAATTCAAGTTAATTCATGTATCGAACAAAAGGAAATCTCCATAAGGATATTGAGAGTAAGTGCGCGGTGGAGAATAAGAATTTCCTGCTCCCTTGCAACTTAAGAAATATTCGCCGGTCATTGTCAATTCAGGGATCAAAAAATTGAAAGAGGTCTATATTCTAATCTGTTGTGTGCGAATATGTATCGCAAGATTTTTTAAAAGTCGAACTGTCATTTGAGGTTTGCTTAGAGGCAAGGTCAGCCGAGGGTCTTCAATGGTTTTCAACATAGCAATATGTATAAACGTGAAAATATTAGTACTTTTGGTAAATTCATAGAGTTCTTGACTCCCTGCTAAGCCACCCATGATCCGCCCTCGACAAGGCATGGGAAATGTGCATCTGTATCGCACAATATGTATGTACAGTTAACACATCAGAAAATAACTTTCGAGAAGTGTTGCGGTAATGTTAGCTGGGCATGTCTAGAATTTCTTTCTGGGAACCTTAATTAATTAATTTGAAGACGTTTAACATTAAACTAAAACATTTGATTCCATTGTTTCTTTTGCTGGCTTGTATATAATTTCGTATCTATTTGTTTCTGTCCTTGACATTGCGAACAAATTTTGTTCTTTTAAAGAGATAAAGGAAAGTGTTATTCAGCAGCTTAAGAGATTTTCCAAGAACAGGAATTCAATCTTTGACTTGGAATAGGAGATGATTATATATGCTCTCCACGAGTACATTTTTCATTTCAAATTGAGCAAACATTTGGCCCATTAATTGCAGAATGTTTGGTTTTGTACTTTGTACGCCCATTGTTTTCTAGATTCTGGTTTTGGGATTTGTGTTTGACTTGCATTTACAGATTTTCAATGCTTTTCGGCTTAAGATTCTGAATGAAATTTAATGCATCCCATTAAAATATTTTATCCTAATATTCGAATTGAAGTGAAATTTTTCATTTCAACATTACATATTTGTTTATTTTGAATTTTTTATATGTTATGTTCTCTCTATATATACAGCGGGGAAGATTTCGTCCTTTCTTTGCATACTTTTCATTTCACAGATGCACAACATAGATTTTGCAGAAATAAATGTAATTGAAACGTTGAAAACCAAAATTGATTAGAAAACTTTGAAAGAAATTAAGTTAATGTTAAACGTCTTCAAATTCGTAAGCATCATTTAAGAACAGATAAATTTACAGCATGCACCAGACATGCACGTTTCGGACACTTAACCCTCGTCAGTGATCCTCTATCTGGCCAAAAAGTGTGAAAATATTTAAATCATTTCATTTCAATTTTTTTGGTTTTAATTCATTTAAGAAAAATCTTTTAATTTGAAAACTTCAAGGCCCTAAATAGTAAAAATTACATTTACCGAGGACTTCCCTTCACAGAAGCTGAAAGCTCTCGCTTGAATGCATTTATTGATTAGTTTTCGTGCTCCGAATATGATTACCGAAATCCTGTATACACTCTTTCATTACTGATTACAGAGTGCATTAATTAAACGAGTTTAATGTCATTTTCGTGAATTTTCTTAAAAAATCGTGCATTTTCATATATCTTGTTTGGACAAATTTGGAGAACCACCTTGCTTGAGAATTCAAAAACAAGACTTGAAGATCAAACGTGCATAATAAAGCAATGTCACTGACAATGCACATGTCCTGAGATGAACTTCTAAATATGTTAATAACACTTAAGGTTGCTAGTTGCAGGTTCATCGTCAATTTGCAATGCATAAATAGAATCAAGACAACTGAAATGATAATGAATTAATAAAACGATGCTTAACAGGTAGTATATATAGCTGTCCTGTATGGTTGCAAAGACCATATCGACAACATAGAATATCTGGCAAGTCTTTGATGCCAGTCGGTTAATTCATTCGTGTTTTTGATCAAACAACAAGAAGACGTCGAAGTCATGGTACACAAAAATACAACAAACCATATACTGTGAACCGTCTATTATTCGCGGCGTCTTAAGTTCGCGAATATGAGATTGGTGACTGGTTCGCGACGTTTTATTTTGCGATCGAGATCAATGGCGTAGCTCTGCCTGAAAAAGTGGAGGGGCACAACATCCCAAAATTTCCAACAAGCCAAAAAAAAAAAAAAAAAAAAAAAAAAAAAATTGGGGTTTCATGTTCTGTGTTCTGTATGCACAAATTTTAACATTTCTGGTGCAATTCTAAATTTTAAGTACATGAATAAACGAAAATTTTTTAGCAAAATATTGACTTATCAGAAAATACTTTCTATACCCTCTATCATTAACAAGTACATGTAATAATATTCTATATAGTTTGAGTTAAATGTCTTCATGTACATTGATAAAGTAATATGTATAAAGGATAGATCAGAATAGCTTAAGTATTCAGAAAGTCTTTAAAGAACTGGCGAGCGGTAGCGAGCCAAAGAAAAATTTTGAAAATTGACAGAAAAATTGTAGATTTATGGAGCCATTTTAAACAATGTTAATGCATTATAAAATTTTGCTATTGAAAAGTGGGGGGGGGGGGGGGCACAGACATGGTTGTGCCCCCCCTTTTCAAGGGGGGGATGTGTCCCCGCTGCCCCCCCCTTCTCCTACGCCCTTGGAGATCGTATGTATCAGAATTTTTTTCTTCGGTCGCTACGGGGATATAATAAAAGCATATCAGATTCCCCTTTTTAGAATGGTCAGTGACGTTCTGGATTGCGATTGAATGGTTGCCATCATCAACAACAAGAAATATTTGAGTAATATGTATATCAATGCGTATATATGTAGATCGCTCAAAAATATGTATATATGTATATATATTCATTTAATATCCCTATTTCTGAATTTGATCTCCCAACACTGTATTACATACCAAAACTGCATAAGTCTCCTTACAAATTTCGATTTATTGCTCATTCTAGCGACTGCTCAACTACAACTTTGTCCAGAAACCTGACGTCAGCACTTACGGCTATTAAAGGGCACGTAACTAGATATTGTGAAACTTCTAAACAACAAGGACGAAAATTTATTTTGGTCTATTATGAATTCAGGGGATGTGATTGAAATCCGGAAATTTCCAAGCCAACACGATTTCTTCATACGACTTCTCTAATATGTACATCACACTTCCTCATGACAAAATTAATGATCGATTATCTAAACTCATTAAATGGTGTTTTGATCGAGAGAGCAAAACTTACATTTGTACATCTGAATCAAAGGTTTTCTTTTCCTCAAAAGACTACAAATCATACAATTCATGGACATGTACTGACCTGTGTAATGCCTTGTACTACCTCTTGGACAATATTTATATTAGATTTGGCATAAAATTGCTACAATAATGCATGCTGAGCTACTCCTACTTACTGATAATGTCGAATGGTTCCAACTCTATACCTTCTTGAAGAAAATTCCAAACCAATTTCCATGCACCAGACACGTGTTTCGAATATTAAATTCTCATCAGTGATGCTTCCAGCGGAGCTACCAAGTGAGTGATAGTTTGCACTAACCAACAAAGCTGTGGTTTTATTTTTCTTTGCTTGATACGTTCGGGTATTCTTTTTATCATGTTTACCGTTTTCATCTTCACTTTTTTTCTTCAAGATTGAGTTAAGGTATGAATTATTTAAAATTTATCATTTTTGCAATTTCGTGGTCTTGTTCTTTCCATTGTCATAGATGCAACGTCTCAGTATGGGATTATGCTGATAATGGTTTTGATACCAGTTGTTAATGTGTAACGATTGAGTCTAGAATTGTAAAGATTGAAATATATGTTCTACAGATTCATTTTAGTTAATCCTATCGGTATTTCGACAAGTAATATCTCATCGGTGATGTTCGAGACAAAAAGAAAAACGAATTATTAATATATGAATAGCGAAATTTTAAATGTGTTGGAGACCCCCTCCTTTGTCTTTAATTAATGCAGAAGACTTCAAATAGTACGTACCTGTTAGTTTTAGGAAAATGTATCAAATTTAGGGACGGCTCACTTAAAATATATAAGTCTAGTGCCGAAGCACTATAAAACTAGAAGAACGATTTCCTCGGAAATCTTCAGCCCCCAAGCATCGAGACAATTTCAAATGGTTATGATTATCAAAATATACTGTAAAAATATCAATGCACATATGCATGCACATTTCAACAAGAAATTCGCTTGAATCTAAGCTTCTACAATTAAAATGACTTTCAGTACTTTTACATTTAGGCATAATGAATTTGACATCTGATTATGAATTCTGAAACTGATATTGTTTATCATGACATAAGACTAGGGTTTTCAGGTGTTCACAATTAGTTATTATATCCACGACATAAGGAAAACAAAGGAGGGGATCTCCACATTACCAGACTACATCACCCACAGCAAAACTCCAAAACACAAAAATTAAAAAAAGCAAAATCATGCAATTTAAAATCGGTTTAGAGGAGAAAGGAAAGAGCAAAACACTTACTGTCACGAATGACTAGAATTGTAGATGATGTGTTCATCAGGAATTAGCGCTTGAAATACGACTCACTGCAAATTAATTGCACGAATTTCAATTCAAAAATATATAATCAGAGGGCGCTATTGTAATTAGTTTTGACTGTGTCTGAAAATCACTTTGACTGGAAGCATCAGTGAAGAGGATGTAGGATCCGAAACACGTGTATGATGCATTAAATTCGATTGAAATTTTCTTCAAGGAGGTAAAGAGTTGGAACACTTCCGTATTATCTTAAGTTAATCAGCGCGACCACAGAATGATTGGACAAAATGAAATCGATTCTCAATTTGGTGCTCTAGTGTGAGTGCTGTTGAGATTGTCATCAGGATGTTCTTTATCTCATACACATAAGATGTATTAAAACACTCATAATAGAGCACCGAAATGAGCATCGACGGACCCCTAGCAAGCTGGAGGTGGGATTAGGTGCCCGGGAGGAGTAAGCATCCCTATAGGCTAGACGCATTCGCCGTGCGTAATAACATGCGTATCGTACGTGGGTATGAATCCGTTTGACCGTACACAGGCCGATTGCAGCAAAGGCATGTCTTTGTGCTCCCAAATCTGTACGTAGTAATACGGAAGTGATCCAACTCTATACCTTCTTGATAAAAAAATTTCGAACCAATTTTCATGCAACAGACATGTGTTTCGAATATCAACATCAGTGATGCTTCCAGCCAAAGTGCTTTTCATACGCCACCCAAGGTCATACGTTTCAAGTGACCTCATACAGTTTAACAAACTTTGCACTCAAGCAGAACGTGATATTACAAGAAGTGTCGAATTATAGTCTTATATTGACAAAATTTCCTAAATGTTTCGGAAAACTAATATAAATGTATTTGGTGTTTTAAGTCAAAATGATTCAAAAGTGAAAAAAAGTTTAGTGTAGCGGCCCTAGTTTTATTTCGAAATTCTGTTTATCTATTTTGTAATGAGTCCGCGGGTTGTGACTATGGCCTAACATGCGTATCTGTGTATATATACCTGTGCCATCAAATGAGCGTTCTAAATTGCGAACAACCTACAAACTTTAAGTCTATCTTTTTTCGAGTTCTATCATTATCCGATTTAATAAAGCTGATATTAGAAACAATTCTGAACTATTTTTTGGGAACGTTACTCAAAGTTTGTCTGAAATTTTCACGATGAATAAAACAGTCCATTTGTTTACACCCAGAGGCCACACATTGATTGAGAAATAGATAAAAGCTGTATGTCTCTTTTGGTTCTCTTGTTGTGCTTGTCTGATCTGTGCTTTCGCATAAGGTGTTTTTGTTTGAAAACCCCTTCTTTCTTTAAATCTGACCAAATTTTTGCCTCGGGATTTTGGACTGCGGAAAGTATTTTGCTGGTAGATTATCTTCAAAAGGGACATTCAAAACCAATGACATATACAATTCTTCAATTCTTAGACATTTACGGGAAAGCACTGAAGCTACTCGGGGGGCTCACTAAAATTGTGTGTGTTTTCCATGATATGATCTGTCATTAATTTGGGATGTTTTCACATTGCGGCTTTATTTCGATTGAGCATTCACCTTATTCACCTTCTCTCGCTCCATCAGACTGCATGTTTTATGTGTAGTCTTTTGTATATCATGTTTTATGTGTAGTCTTTTGTATATCATGTTTTATGTGTAGTCTTTTGTATATCATGTTTTATGTGTAGTCTTTTGTATATCATGTTTTATGTGTAGTCTTTTGTATATCATGTTTTATGTGTTGTCTATATCATGTTTTATGTGTAGTCTTTTGTATATCATGTTTTATGTGTAGTCTATATCATGTTTTATGTGTAGTCTTTTGTATATCATGTTTTATGTGTTGTCTATATCATGTTTTATGTGTAGTCTTTTGTATATCATGTTTTATGTGTTGTCTATATCATGTTTTATGTGTAGTCTTTTGTATATCATGTTTTATGTGTAGTCTATATCATGTTTTATGTGTAGTCTATATCATGTTTTATGTGTAGTCTATATCATGTTTTATGTGTAGTCTATATCATGTTTTATGTGTAGTCTATATCATGTTTTATGTGTAGTCTATATCATGTTTTATGTGTAGTCTATATCATGTTTTATGTGTTGTCTATATCATGTTTTATGTGTAGTCTTTTGTATATCATGTTTCTAAGTCGTTTGTCCCTTTTACGTAAGTCTATTGCTTTGCTTGTCTACTATGCGTTTTCGTATAAGGTGTTTATGTGGTTTGCTGTTGGTACTGTAAACGAGTCTGATTGTATATCCACTCCTTTCTTTTATTTTAGAAAATGAAAACTTCTATTTTAAGCACTCACTTTCAATCTGATGGTGACGTCATAATCAATAAAGGATTTTGTTCTTTTAGAAAACGAAGCATTGATGCTATTTGATGTCGTTTTGAAAAGTGTATCGACACTGAAGGGGATTATGTAGCTGCAAAATGCAATCTGTCCAAAAATTCCAAATCCTTTTATATGAGGATTAGTCATGTCTATCTTAACAATATATACATTAAAGTGACCATGGCAATACGTTTTGACAACAATGGCTGATAATTAAAAAAAGCAACAACAACATACCAACCAAAACCCGTATTCAATGAGACAATCAGGACCAAAAGATATAAAATCATTGAAAAATGATGACAATTTATACCCGGAACCGCCAGTAGACGTAATCAGCCAAAGCATTCATGATCTACACAAAGTTCTAATATATAGCTGCTTTTAAATTTTTTTCTACAGTTATCAGAACACAGTGCAAATACTTTTTTACAGGGACTATACGTCATGAATCTCAAGCTGGAACTCATTGGTATCATTATTAGATATACTAGAATAAAGTTCCAACAAAGGGACAATTTTGAATCATTTTGGTTTACAGAACCACTGATCGGAATTTATTGTATGCATGTTTGGTTCACGAAATTTGAAGTTTGTATATGATCTGAAGGCTGTCTGCTCTCTGACATCAGGGTGATGGAGCACTATTTTCTTACTGTTGCTTCTGTTATACCAGTGCCAGATTTTGATAATTTGATAAATCGATTGAATAGTAATCATTCTATATCCTGTATACTATACGTGAAAGACATTTGATATTTCATTTGTATATTTCTCCTTTCAAACAGTTCTTTTAATTTCATATCAATATTATATCTTTAAGTTTTATTTACTAGTAGTTGATCGTATGAAGTAAGACAATTTTGACGGTCAGTTATGTGTTGTACTAACCATCCATTATCTATTTTTAGGAGAGATGACTGTCTAGCTTGATTAAACAATTGGGAAAACCTACAAATTATCCCTATCTATCATCATTGATGAATTGTATTCAGTAATGAAACCCATTATCAATGTCCAATGTTTTAATTTTTACCAATGCGTTTTGAGCGTCGTAAGCAGTGTCATTTCGACAGAAAGAAAACAAACAAAAGTATTGATAAAGAGGAATAATATTATTTTTTCGAGAAAAGAGGGGAAATTTGTTATGATGGATTTATTTATATTTTGAGATAGTTCAGAAGATAGAGGTAAGTTCAGATGTAAAGACAATCTTGAAATATGATTTAAAAAATAGCAGAACATTTTTCTTCTTTAATACTATCTACATTAGAAACTTTACTTATAATAGACACTATGGCCTTTATCACGGTCCTATTAAGCCCAAACGACGGCATTGCTTCTCAACGTAACTTTATATTGTAAAGAACCATTACGTTCCTAGACATACCCTTGGGGAAATTTTAAGTGCTTACTTTTACCAAAATACATATCTGAAATTTAGAAATTAAACGAGGGGACATGACGCTTTATCATTTTTGGCCGGATTGCAAAGCAATTCCGGTCTATAGATTGACGATGTCCGTCCGTCCGTCTGTCCGTCCGTCCGTCTGCCGTCAACATTTTGGTTAAGGTTTCTGGTTGAGGCGAAATCTAAGGAACTATATGCAGTAGAAACTTTATATTATACATGAAGCATGCCCATGACAAGACCTTTCAATTTATGCCATAACATTTGACCTAGTGACCTTGACCTTGGACTTTGACCTAGTTAAAGATTTTGGTTAAAGTTTCTGGTTGAGGCAAAATCTAAGTAACTATATGCAGTAGAAACTTTATATTATACATGAAGCTTGCCCATGACAAGACCTTTCAATTTATGCCGTAACATTTGACCTAGTGACCTTGACCTTGGACTTTGACCTAGTTAAAGATTTTGGTTAAAGTTTCTGGTTGAGGCAAAATCTAAGTAACTATATGCAGTAGAAACTTTATATTATACATGAAGCTTGCCCATGACAAGACCTTTCAATTTATGCCGTAACATTTGACCTAATGACCTTGACCTTGGACTTTAACCTAGTTAAAGATTTTGGTTAAAGTTTCTGGTTGAGGCAAAATCTAAGTAACTATAGGCAGTAGAAACTTAATATTATACGTGAAGCTTGCCCATGACAAGACCTTTCAATTTATGCCGTAACATTTGACCTAGTGACCTTGACCTTGGACTTTGACCTACTCAAAGATTTTGATTAAAGTTCCTGGTTTAAGCAAAATCTATGGTACTGTATGCAGTAGAAACTTTATATTATTAATGAAGCTCGCCCATGACAAGACCTTTCAATTTATGCCGTAACATTTGACCTAGTGACCTTGACCTTGGACTTTGACCTAGTTAAGGATTTTGGTTAAAGTTCCTGGTTTAAGCAAAATCTATGGAACTGTATGCAGTAGAAACTTCATTTTATACATGTAGGTTGCCTCTGACAAAACCTTTCAATTTATGCTGTATTATTTGATCTATTGACCTTGACCCAGTTGGTGACAAAAACTTACTTTGCAATCCGGCCATACCGTCTTTAGCGGTGTTTTATTTCAACTTTGAATCATTTTGACTTAAAGTAACACTGATGAGAATTTGTCATCCGAAACGTACTTGTCTTGTATATCGCATTGAGGAATGTCTGTGCAGTTGGTTGCTCTCTGATAACCGAGTTGGATACTTCGTTTTTCTTATACGAACACCACCGGGAAACTTGTTTTTATGCAGAAAATGGGATTAGCCATCGGGGTGTTCCAGTTGCTTAACATGCTTAGTCTCCAAGGATATCGATCATCTAGTTTCACTGTTTTGGCACTTGACTTGATTCCCCGTCACAAAATTTATCGAAAATTTTTCACTAACTAATGGCGATGTTTCTGATGGCAAAGCTTTGGCATAAATTTTTGGTCAAGTTAAGGCTTTCGCTCTCCATAATTTCATATTGGGTTAGGGTTAGGATAAATTTCATATTCTTTGGATTTCCTCTTCTTCGGCATCGAGCATCGCTGATGAGACATAACTTGTTAAAATGAGCATATGTTTCAATATTGATAATTTCAACCACTAAGTTAGTATCTTTGCCGGTGGATTGTTTAGTCCCGAGGATATCTTTTGCCTAGTGTCACTGCTTAGGCACTTGGCAATATATATATATAGATAGATATATCCACAAAATTATATGAAAAGGTGTTTGGCCACGACTCCTTTAAATCAGCCCTATTTCGAAACATTAAAATTAATTGAATATTTATTTTCGATTTCATCCTTTGTAAAGTACAAGTTGAGATTTTGTAAATAAAGTATTTATCAGTATCTTTAAGCCCACTAAAAAACTCTAATTCCGTGAAATTGCTGCAAAATCTTCATGTTTCATTATATTAGCATTGTCCACATTTTTCGATAGACATAAAATAAGGTTTCTCGACGCACTCCACTTACGACATATTTTCTGGCAATTTTGACCATTTTTGTCAATAACATCAAAATAGCGTCACTTGAGGACGTCATAAGACTTCTCGTAGTGATTCGTTTTGTGAAATGTTCCTTTCATTCAAAGCGGGAAACATTCATTACTTTTCATGTAATTTATCAATTATTCATATAATTAAGTTTACTTTTAAGGAAAATTGCAGGCTGATTTAGGGGCTTCTTGGCCCTACTCCTTTACTTAAACTAAGGGGTTTCTCCCTGATACATATCTCTTTCCTAAGTAGAGTCTTTGGAAGAAATATTAGGTCCAGTTTTGGATTTTGCTCTTCACCATTTCATATTGTTTGGATTTCCTTTTTTTTCTACATCGAACATCACTGATGAGACATAACCTGCTGAAATGCATGTATGGTGTATTGAAAGTTTATATTAGTACATATATTTCAATATTGACAATGTATACGTATACATTCTTTTAAAATACGAAGATATGCCTTTGCTGAGTTGATAATCTAAATTCAATTTGTTCTGTTGTTTTTGTTTCTTCTTTTTTCTTCTAAATCTTACGATTTAATGATAAATATTGGGAAAACCATATCCCTATTAAGAAGTACTAAATCGTTCATCGACAAATCATCTAACCAAGGGCATACAAAACCAGGATAAAACCAGAACTAAGACAAAGGAAAAGAAATTAAAAAATGCAATGATCGCTGTGCGATATAAGTCCCCTACCGGCGGCATAAATTTATGACTTGCATCTCTGTTCATCAGTTCATCTTCTGCAACAACAGCCAAGAAAAGTCTGGGAAACTGAATTCACGAAATTTGCTAAGTCCAAGGGCCATAACTCTTGTGAAAATTAGTCAATCTAAATTAAACTCAAATCTGCATCACACTATAATGTATTCACATACAAAAAATCAGCTCATTATCTTCAATAACAGGCATGAAAAAGTCTGGGAGACTAAAAATTTCATGAAATTTGCTAAGTCCAAGGGCCATAACTCTTGTAAGAATAGGCCAATGGAAACCAAACTCAAACTTGGTCTGTATCACACTGAGATGTATTCATTTACCAAAAATCAGTGCATTAATTTGCAATAGAACCAAAGAAAAGTCCGGAAACTGAAATTTTCATAAAATTTGCTAAGTCCAAGGGCCATAACTCTTGTAAAAATAGGTCAATCGAAAGCAAACTCAAACTTGATCTGTATCCCATTGAGATATATCCACATACCAAAAATGAGTTCAATATATCCAACAACAGCGGAAAAAAGTCCGGAAAACTAAAATTTTCATAAAATTTGCTAAGTCCAAGGGCCATAACTCTTGTAAAATAAGGTCAATCGAAAGCAAACTCCCACTTAATCTGTATCACATTGAGATATATCCACATACCAAAAATGAGTTCAATATATGCAACAACAGCGGAAAAAAGTCCGGAAAACTGAAATTTTCATAAAATTTGCTAAGTCCAAGGGCCATAACTCTTGTAAAATAAGGTCAATCGAAAGCAAACTCAAACTTGATCTGTATCACATTGAGATATATCCACATACCAAAAATGAGTTCAATATATGCAACAACAGCGGAAAAAAGTCCGGAAAACTGAAATTTTCATAAAATTTGCTAAGTCCAAGGGCCATAACTCTTGTAAAATTAGGTCAATCGAAAGCAAACTCAAACTTGATCTGTATCACATTGAGATATATCCACATACCAAAAATGATTTCAATATATGCAACAACAGCGGAAAAAAGTCCGGAAAACTGAAAATGGGACAGACGGACAGACGGACAGACAGACAGACAGACGGACGGACAGACAGACAGACCGAGAGGAAACTAAGAGTCCCCTTCGGCGTTGCCGGTAGGGGACTAAAAATATACCATATGAAAAGAAGTGAACTCCCTGCGAAGGTGTGAGATCAGGTGCCCAGGAAGAGTGAGCATCTCCTGCTTCCATGCAACACCCGCTCTTTCAATTCGGTAGAAAGGTCATAATCGGTAAAATTATGACATATACTCGATTGGGTTGGGTTTGCAACTATATGTTTTCCAGAAAGTTATTTTTAAATAAACTTATGAGGAAGTATTAAGTGAAAGAAATCTCAATTTGCGATACTGTAAAGTATACCGTAGACATCCGATTCTTTGGCGTTCACCTCTATTATGACCATCTATAATTCATCAATGACACGCCTAATTGCCTCATCGGTATGTAATTGATATAAATGTACTGCTGTAAAACAATATGAACATTAATGTTTCAGGTGTTAATCTCTAATGAACCTTTACGTACGAAATAGATAATGCACTGACCTTTCGGTCAATGTCATTTTTCAAGGTTTGTTTGAAAAAAGAAACTTATGTTAAGCATCTAAGAGTTTCATATTAATAACTCGGTAAATGAATAAAAAAAAAAGGCAGCCACACACATTCAATAATAACAGCAAATGATAGGAATAATAAATCAATGTATTTTTATTGTGATGTTTTTGCTCTCATTAATTTCATGTTCTGACGTTGATTACAGTTAATAAGGAGGTAGGTAAGAAGATATTTAGTTGTAGTTCCTCTGTTGTTTATAACACATAGTTTATCTTTTTTCAAAAACAAAACAAGTGCGTGTAAGTATCAAAGTAGAATACTAACGAATTTTATTAAGAAAGTTTGACGAGCTAAATACCGTACTTTGTATCTATTTATTATTCAGAAACTTTGAAAATGACCATCATAAATAGAGTCAGATCAT
This sequence comes from Pinctada fucata, assembly GCA_028142955.1. Lineage (NCBI taxonomy): Eukaryota > Metazoa > Mollusca > Bivalvia > Pterioida > Pteriidae > Pinctada > Pinctada fucata. The sequence continues at coordinate 24,550,519 of AP027105.1, read as the reverse complement.
TCAGAGCTCGCTCGTCAAAATTTCTCACTAAAACTCATATGTATATTTATCTTTTAGCTTACACGCACATGTATGAATAGGGACAGAATTAAAACAAAACCGGAAAATGTACGTTTTGTCATCAATTTCAAATATAAAGTAGTTCCGAAATGTACACCCACAACATATTTCATTCATCAGTCTCGACTTTAAACAAATTTAAAGTGCACCTTTTGAACTGAAAACAAAGTGTCGTGTAAGATTTAATTTGTATCTATAAATTTCCATTTCATCTCGTAAATTCATTAAAATGCATAGTTGCTCTCATAGCTGTGTCAAACTCGGCATATTTATGCGCGAAACACACGAAACAAACCTTAAACTTACTACTTAAGATCTTATTTTCGGTATGTGTCTCAAGCCTTTTATATATTCTGATAATTATGATTTTGAAATTTGAAATGAGAAGTTAAGGTACATGTGCAAAGACGCTGCTTTTACTTATATTGAACAAAGATGTTGGACGGTATCATACATTTATTGAAGGTTTGTATTCTATAAAAGGATAGGAAAAAATGTAATATATGAAACTGAACTTGTGAATAGAAATAGACAAATAAACATGTAGATTAAAGAATAGATTAATGAATTAATAGAGACAGATAAAAGTACAGTTACTCGTTTAAGTTATGGTTATCTTTTTTAAATCGGCCGTCGAATATGGTACATACCGCGTTGCTCTACTGGTGTCAAAGCAGTAACCGAACGATTTTAAAGGTTTATTCACGATAACTTCGTTGTTTTGTTAAACTGAGACATGAAACTTAGAACAAATAATGGTTGGCATATGTCTCAAATATTCATCGAATAATTATCTAAAAAAAAATGGACTTAAATCATCTTTTATGTCGATCTTTAAACCACAAGATTTCATCAATTTCGCAACTTTGCTTAAGCAGTAACTGAACGATTGAGCATTTGGATGTGTTTTATTGATCGATTTTCAATTTTATGTTGATAAAATGAAGTAACATCTTTTCCAAAGACCGATTGATAGAAAATTATGGAAAATTCCTTCAAATATAGTTCTTACTGAAAGTTTTAGGAGGGTACCCTTTCCCATCCGTAGAGAATTCTGAGAATGAGCGGGTCCAGATTGTCTATTTTGCCAGTTTATTTTTTGATAATCTAAACAGATTCGCACAATTCACTGGAATCAGAGTCATACTGCAAACTCATTAATCTTGTAATGAATTAATTGAAATATTGTCCTTTTTTTGCCTTTTCGATGAGAAGTCATCTTTGGTGAAATTTTATAACACTTGGGAATATTTGCTCGTGCTTATCATTCAAAATTTTGAAAACCTGAATGATACATTTAATTATTATTTTGTTCGTTTATCCTTTATTATTTGTAAAAAGAGAGATCCACACATTTTCTTTTAGATAGAGGAAGGGGCCGGTCAAAATTAATAGGAACATGAGACGAAAAGTTTACTGCAGTACTCGGTTAAAACAAAATTTACAAATAATTGATTAGTTAGTGTGATCTCTTGCAAGAAATATGAACAAAGTTTGAAAACAAGCACTAAAATGTATTTTTAACATTTCAAAACAATGGTGTCAGACTAATAAAATTATATCTTACTGTATACAGTATTTTACAAAAATTTTTCTGATGAAAAAGTCAATTTTTCAGAAAGTGAATATGACGTTTTCTATGCTTTGAAAGTAACTTATTCAGTATCAGATTGTGTGTAGTCCATATTGGTAGTGATTATTCAGTATCAGATTGTGTGTAGTCCATATTGGTAGTAATTATTCAGTATCAGATTGTGTGTAGTCCATATTGGTAGTGATTATTCAGTATCAGATTGTGTGTAGTCCATATTGGTAGTGATTATTCAGTATCAGATTGTGTGTAGTCCATATTGGTAGATATTATTCAGTATCAGATTGTGTGTAGTCCATATTGGTAGTGATTATTCAGTATCAGATTGTGTGTAGTCCATATTGGTAGTTATTATTCAGTATCAGATTGTGTGTAGTCAATATTGGTAGTGATTATTCAGTGTTAGATTGTGTGTAGTCCATATTGGTAGAGATTATTCAGTATCAGATTGTGTGTAGTCCATATTGGTAGAGATTATTCAATATCAGATTGTGTGCAGTCCATATTGGTAGTAAATATTCAGTATCAGATTGTGTGTAGTCCATATTGGAAGTAATTATTCAGTATCAGATTGTGTGTAGTCCATATTGGTAGAGATTATTCAGTATCAGATTGTGTGCAGTCCATATTGGTAGTGATTATTCATTATCAGATTGTGTGGAGTCCATATTGGTAGTAATTATTCAGTATCAGATTGTGTGTAGTCCATATTGGTAGTGATTATTCAAATAGAGGTTAACGTCATTTCTTGTTTTTATTCTGTATTGTGTCCTTTTGAAAAAGCTGCCCCCCCCCCTGTCAAGAAGAAAAACGAACATATAAAACAAAGTTGCTATTTCATTATATGTGACGTACTTAAGTACCAAATTGATCATTAAATGATTGAAGTTAACAAAAGAATGATAGATACAGTGAAACCTGTCTAAACCGATAACTGTCTAATCCGATAAACTGTCTATTCGGATAGAATTTTAGGTCCCAAAGAATCTTTTCCTACATAAAATAACCTGTGTAAACCGACTCTGAATACTCCGAATACACCCGCTCTCCGGAATGGTGGATGATGTTCTGTCATAGACCATTTGAACCATCCAGCCAAAGATTGTACTCTATGTCTTCCGAAATGGAAGTAACAGGATGTGACAGTTCTACCGAATTGAAGTGGCGGGTGTTGCATACAAGCAGGAGATGCTTACACTTCCTGGAAGTGTTGGTCTCACTCCCATATCGGAAGTTCGCTTCTTTTCATATGGCGGAGGTTTTTGTTTGTTTACTTTGGTTCCTGTTTAATCCTGATTTTGTATGCCCTCGGTTTCTGATTTTCTGAATTATCGATTTTGTACTGTATACAGGGATATGGTCATTATCCGTATTTTTCACTGATTTAAATCTTTTGTCCCTGTGATATTTTATACATGTGTTTTACACTGTCTAAATCGATATGTTAAAACAACACCTATCTTGACCAACCCATGTTTTGATTAATTATCACCCCAAGCTGATCAAATAAAGGCTCCATTTCTCTTATTAGTAACATACCTAAGTCATGGTCAGTGTCTTAATTGTTTGTATCAATTTGTATGTTAACTTATCATTAAGTACATGTATTAATATAAAAATTCCATACCCAATTCCATCTGACTTGAAATTTTTTTCATGGAGTATATATTTCCAAGTTTAACTTATTATCACGAAGAGGTTAATTTTAAGAGAAATAAGAGTTTAAACAGTTCATGTTAAACAAGAAAGCACTACTGTTTCACAGTTTTATGATGACTATTAAAGGTAACTTGAAGAAATTATCATGATCAGGAAGCCTTAATTCTATTACACCCGTGTAGTCTGATAACCTGTCTATACCGATATTTTTCTTGGTCTGAGTCAATATCGGTTTAAACAGGTTTCACTTATATATATAAAAAATATTTAGAATTAAACAATTTCTCTTTATTTTTTTTTTTTGAAGAAAAAAACATTTAATTTCCAAAAGATTTTATTATTTAATTCTGTTTTGTTTTATGGCTATGCTCTCAAAATATACCAGCACGAAGACGCAAAACAGAAAATAACAAAGAAATAGCCTAATAATAACCAACAAGAGGTATAAATAAAAAATCGATTAGATAGATAAATAGATAAATGAAAAACAAACGAATAAATCAAGATTTCATATAAGTATTTATTGTCCTTCTCGATTCTAATCTACAGTATTAAAGATGATTAAGGTATCCGATGTACAATAGGGCATTTTTCCATGCCTGGTAAGGTACTACAAACTATATATTTTCTGAAAGGTTATAATGCCTACTGCTCAGAAATAATAATTTTGGGGCCAGAAAAACAAAGGGGAATAACTGACGAAGCATTTAATTTGCCTAGTATTTTCTCTATATAGCATATGCAAAATAACATAGTTGTACAAGAGTTTTTCCCCTTTGATTTTTAAGACCTGTGAGTCTTATATCTGTACTCAGGGCATCATTACCTTTCAGAAAATATATAGTTTATAGTACCTTACCAGGCATAAAATTTACCATACTTTGCAATGGAGACGGTTAAAGCACTATGTAAAATGACTCAATTGTACAACGGATACCTTAAGTGTGCATTTTCCATGGCTTTTCTAGAAAATAGAATATTCACGACATATAGAAACAAAGACATTTTAAATGGTTGAATGAATTCAAAACAAACTCCTACACAAAATATAAAAATTCCCTTCCTCGAAAGATATACATCATTTTACTTTACCTTAAAAAAGTGTGTAAGTAATTTGTTTTCTGAGGTCATGTAATCGGAACACGGATTAATATGCGCTAATTGAGATAGACTCTTAAAACAACCGGAAGTCATTCATTGTGGTCTTGTTATATTTTTTCTTAATTGTATAACTATATTGTGTTTTTATCAAATCAAAATAGATTTTTATTAATTTTTCAGTGAGAGCGGAACAGGCGTGCACCTTGTAGTACGTCTCGGATGACGACAGTAGAAAATCCATTAAAATCAACCCTCCCTCTAAAGCATGGTCACAATTCGTACTCCGCTTACACAAAATATTGTACCCAAAGGCATTGTCCATGTCCAGTTGAAGTCGAAGAAGAAATGAACAGGAACACCCGAGTCTTTCTATATTTTTCGGTATGGATTGTTATGGCTTTCATAGCTATTATTTTGAACATTCTGAACGTAGATTGGTATAAAACAAATTATATAAACGGTATTATAATTGTCGTTGTACTCGGCATTCTCCAAGGAAGCGTACTGGAGTTCCCAATCCAAACGATAGCAACGCTTCTCGTGGGTGGAGAAACTAGAATGACCAAAAAGGGCAAGAGCAATGGTTATACAATTGTTTTAAATTATAACCTTCTTGCATTAAGTACTGATGAGATAGATGAATGTATGGAGACAATGTACGAAGCCTTCATGGGAAACTTAAGTCCCAATGTATCTGCCGTCCTCGTTAGTGCCACCAATGCTGAAGATCTCAAAAATTACGAAATTGAAGTAGTTCAGAAATATCGTTCAATAATCTATGACGAGCTTTACACGGAAGGAATTTCATTCGCCAAGGATGATTTTGATTCTATCAACAAGCTTCATCTTGAGCACGTATGGAAACTTTATGAAGATATGAATAGGACTCTCTTTATTCAGGAGTACTTACATGATATATGTGACCGTTATGCGCGGGAATTCATGGTGATTCACAGAGTAAGTCGGGTGTTGAGGAAATGTGGGCAGTATCAGGATTTGATGTTACTTTCTGATGGCGACGATGAGGCATTTTCTTACTGTGATGATAAACAATATGGAAAGGCTGCAAGACGGTACGGAGAACCTCTATTCTATGAATCAGAAGATGTGACAAATATTTTTGGTAGAAAGTTTGATTATACAATGGTACTTGACGGAGATACTGGGGTTCCAAAGGGAGGAGTGTTCGAACTGCTTGACATCGCAGCTGCAAATCCAGATCGAGGGATTATACAGCCCTCAATAAAATTGTACTGTAAGAAAACAGACACGATATTCATGCATTTAGAGACTATGAGACAGTTTATTTATGAACCAATGACAAATGCCATTATGGCTTTGCTAGAGCAATCCGCCTATTTCGGAAAAGCAATGATAAAGAATAGGATATATATTGACAATGTGATTGGAAACAGAAACAATTTAATCGAGAGAGTTCCTATAGATGTGCTAAGTCACGATACTTTCGAGGCCGCTATATTACAACCACTTTACGCAGGCTCTACATATTTACTGGAAGCGCCATCTTTTAATTTCATAACTTGGAGTATTAGGGAAAGAAGATGGAATAGAGGTGAAGTACTATTAGCAATGTACTTTTGGAAAACGGGTATAGGAAAACCAATGAGATGGGTTCAAAAGAAAATGCTGAAAGAAAAATTCAATGAAACAAAACTAAGAACAGAATCCAAACTAGATTTTGTGAGTAGTTATGTTGCATACTCTGCTCTAAGGCAAATGATAATGAAGCCTTTACTTCTGTTTTATGTGATTATCCATATAAGTGTTCATCTCCGGTACAGATATGCCTCTATTATTCTCGTTATGTTTATGGTGCTTATTTTTCCTAAATTCGCAACTTGCACGCGAAAAAACTATAAGTATGTGTTGATAGAGACACTCGCATCGATCTTGCAGTTCACGCCGGAAGCTATGGTTGGATGCGTTAGAATAGTTAAAGCAGTGCAAGCAAATTTAGGTGCAAACATTAGGTGGGTACCTCAGCGGTCTGTAGAGGATGAATTCAGAAACTCAAATCCGTTCATATCAAGCTTTAAACATCTTTGGGGATACTCACTTTTTGCTGTTGTGTGTGGAACTTTAGTTATTCTTTTTCTTGAGCGCGCCATTTTGATAACCATTATGTTAGGAACTTTGTTTCTACTTCCACTTTACACTGGCGTTACGTCACTTCCTCTCAAACCGGAAGTGAAAGAGGATGCGACATTAGCTGTTATCGATATAGAAAACAAATGCGAGTGTTATGAACAATGCCACGTGAGTCGTGACTCTGGATTAGGATCAAGCATTTCGAACATTGAATATTGTACGAAATTGTAGCAAGATCAAAGTGATGAATATGAGTTTACCATTACATAAATTTCAATTTTTGAGCCCGATAGTATTTTATCTTATTTCTATTCGTTTCGATTAGTAAATAATTTTGATTTATTTTGTGTTACATGTAACAAACATTGACGAAAGAAAAAAGAAAAATACTCGGTTGCAGCACCCATGGCAAAACACCAAAACAACCGATGCAAAAACACATAGTTGACACGCACAACAAGAGACACAAAAGGTACAAGAAACATCAAAACAACACAGAAACATCAAACACAAAATACCACACATAAACCAATCAAACCAATTGACAACTGGTGCCGACTTAGGACGGTCATCTGCTACGCCAGTAGCAAATGGTGAGGTTATCTGGATTACGTGCGCACAACCCTCCTACTTTTCCGGTTACCATGAGGTCTCGCAGAACGCACAAAAGTGATGTTTAAATATCCTCCTCACTGTAAGATGACCATAGAAACAAGACAACATGAGGCAAAGGTCCGATGGACATACAGATGGATATGTATATGGGCATTCCGTGCTGTGTCGGCTGTAGCGAGCTCATGCATGTTATCACCCTAGGAGTAGTGATCATTATTATGCAATCTCTACTTTAATCTGCTGTGAATACCGCGTTTATTTTACTATATATTGTATAAATTGGGGTGCTATAATCGAATCTTTCGCAGTGTCGGATCTAGGATTTCAGACCGGGGGGGGGGGGGGGGAAGTCCAACTTCAATGAAAAGAAAAGAAGAAAAAAAAACGCGAATCTTAAGACCGAAGATTTTATTAAGGGGACAATTAGTGGGTTATTATCACTGCATGCACCACGAAATAGCGTAAATGTCGTGTTTACATTTACTTTCAATGGTCCAGAGGAGAAATGGCGAGCGCAGCGAGCCGAAAATTCTAAGATTATAAAGTATTCATTCTGTCAGTGAAATTTATATGCAATTTTATTTTACATATTGGCGAGCGGAGCGAACCGTAAAATTTAGGGAATAGCCCAGGAAGCACAAAATATTTTCGAAACATTTCGAAAAATCGTATTTGTGTTTTCTTAAAATATTTTTTAAAAATATTTTCAAAACTTTCTTAAAACATTCTACGCTAAGGACAAGACATTTTCAAAACATTTTAATAAAATTGTGCTATATCGTTCTTAAGAACCATTTTTATAATTTTTTAAAACTGTTATCAAATAATAATTTGATTATTCCCACAGTGTCTGTATAACGCCTATACGAACGTACAGAGCGAAATAATATCTGTAGCTGTATAGACAATGTTACCTACTATGACGTCACTAACGCCGAGCACCGCTGTGTTAGGCCCATTTAAATATTAAGCAATGTTTAATCAAAATGTTTTTAAAGTGTTATTAAAACTCCACAAAATCACGTTTTCAAAACATTTTCAAAAACATTTCCGAAACCATTTGACAATAATTTAAAAACATTTTAAAAACATTTCCGTGTTAGCTGGGAGATTGTTACATTTTGTCCTAAGAAAACGATATCTCTCTCTTTATAACTTTTTTCAAGGCTCTATTTTTGTTTTACCAAAAAAGGACAGGTTAGGCAGGGGGTTAGAGCATTGCAACCCCTCTGTCTGACCTGGCCATAGATCGGCCCATGAAAATTTAAAGTTAGCATTTAGTAATTATCCAAGACTTACTTTTAATTTGTATATGTTCATGATATATGGATTCATTAAAACACAAAAGCAAAGAAAGGATAAAGCAAAGTGAGAATGGATAATAGCCAATAGGCATCTAATGAAAAATGTAGTGCGGCGAGTGAAGCGACCCGAAAATTTCCAATTTAAGTAAAGAGATTAGGAAAGAAAAAGAGTTCTGGATAATTAACTTTGGATGAAAAGGGGAGCCCGGGTCCCCTGCCCCCTCTAAATCCGCCACTGATTCGGTTTAAATGTAAAACGTCTTCAAATTCCATATCATCAGTTTAAGAACAGATAAATTTGCAGCGTGGACCAGACATGCGCATTTCGCGTACTTAACTCTCGTCAGTGATCCTAGATCCAAACAATGTAATATGGCATAAAAGTGTGAAAGTTATCAGGTCCAAAAATGTACTGAAAGACGTAGCAGAATGGATGGGGTATGTTGCTACAGGACCCACTTACCAAGAAATTTTGATAACAGAAATTTTCAATTGCATTGAAGAAACGATCAACCGAAGTTGATAAAACTTGGCTACATGTGCCCTCGGGGACTCCTGGTCCACCAGCAGTGACCAAAAATTACACTCATTTTAGAACTTTGGATATTCTTATTGCTTGATTATTAGGCCTTTTATTTTTTATTAAATGGTATACGGGAAATTTTGAAAAAAAATTGAGTCGAGGGGGAAAAATAAAAATAAAAATAAAATGAGAAATTTAACACAGTCGACCAAAAAAAAAAAAATAAAAATAAAAGAGGAAACGGATCATCTTTTTTTATTTTTTGAAACTTCCATAACAATTGATGCTAAGTTTGAATTTTTGTTTTTTCGTACTGATCACTTCTTCTTTTTACTTTTTACTGCATTCCTGGTTTTAATTAGCACTGATTAAATGAAATAATCATAAATTGGATCCATCTCTCGATAGAATTTAATGGTCATAACACGACTATCTATTGGATAAACTTGGATACGTGAACCAATCAGAAATACAGAAACACTTTACATGTCTGGATAGAGAATTGAAGCGTTTAAAAGATTCAATGATCGCAAATTATAAAAATTTTATTTTGCGAGTTGACAGTTTAAGGCGGTCGGCGGAAAGTATGAAAATAAAAGGAGACATCGCCACTTTTATTTTTATTTTTTTTCAGAAGAAATTAGAGTCGGCGCTCCCGTAAACCATTTAATAAAAAATAAAAGGCCTAAACGTGGTTCAAAATTAGCCATGTTCTAAATCGATATGAATACGTTGTTTTATTATTCAGTACATAATGTATTTGGTTTCTTTTTACAATTTTGTTTATTATGTATTTGTTTTCATATATGTATAACAAATAGGATAGAAATACTTAGTATTATCGTGTCTTATGATGGACGTGTTCAACATTGCATAAATAGATCCTTATATGTTAGCTGATAAACAACCCAGAACTGATATTCATGTATGCTGAAACCAGGCTCCGTTCAAAGCGGGATCTCACACTAATCATACCTTTCAGATCTTCAGGGTCGCTCTAATAGTTCTACAGTATCTCTCAGCCGTTCATCCTGGAAATGTAAGAATTGATTAACGTTATTTTTTTACCATTTTATCCTGATAAGAATAACATTTCTGTTGTCAAAAAAATCTTGAAATTTCTAAAATGTGGGTCCTGTAGCATCATATCCCATCCATCCTACTGCGTTTTTCGGTACATTTTTAGACATAATAATATTCATACTCTTTGGCCATATCACATTGTTTAGTTTGAGAATCACTGACGAGGGATAAGTACCCGAAACGTGCATGTCTATGCTATTGAATTTGAAGACGTTTAACTATTGGGGAGATCTTCAACAAGACTGCCCTGCATTGGCGACAGCGGACCACACACACAGGGTGCAACGGACATCAGACAAACCGAATTCAACAAACAACACGGGACAAAGAGATACACAACAACAACCACACAGAACGTTCAAACAATAATTTAAAAAGACATACCAAAGCATGAAACACGAATGATTGTTCATAAGTTAAAGATGACCAAAAAGCCTTCTTACAAGGGAGGTTCTTCGTTAAAGGGTTAGTTTCCTGAATCAGTGTCTACGTAATGTAAGCATGCAACTTTTTCCACGTTTATTTAAAATACTTAAGTACACATGACCCTCCGAAACAAGGTTGATATATCGTCTGTCTCGAACACCATATCTGCCTTTCTGTCAATTTGTATACCAATTAACCTTGCCTACATGAATTCTATTTCTTTTTTGTTTTAGTTTTCTATGAAAATCTGAACGCTGAAACAACCTCAAAATCCCACGATCTTTTGAAATAAATACAGCATTTGAAATGAAAGATGAGAGTGTAGGATGAGTTTAATGGATTGGAATATAAGCCTGAATGAGACATCAGATACGTTATGTCACGCTTTGTTGACGAAAATCGTAAAAAGAATTCAGGTTAATTACAGTCATCTATAATGTACGAGGTAATTTTTCTGTCTCTCTTGGGCAGTACCTGTCTAAAGTTTAGTCTTTCTCAAACGCTTTGTTCAATATTGAAGGTAATTTGCACATATTTTACCAATCAACAAAGATACCCTTTGTAGATAAGAATATTAATTATACAAATTATAGATTCCATCTTTTATAGAGATGTATTCTAACGCATAGTATTACATAGTTTCTCCCACTTGCCAAAATTCATAAAGATGTATTCAAATGGATTTTGTTCTGAGAGCTAGGCGTTTTCAGATAAGATTCTCAGTCAGGGATATGTTTGTGACCGACTAAATCGTCACTGAGGAAGTTCTACGGTCGATATGGGAGTGAAACCAGGTGCCCAGGAAGAGCAAGCATCTCCTGCTTGCATGCAACACCCGCCACTTCAATTCGGTAGAACTGTCACATCCGGTTACTTCCATTTCGGAAGACATAGAGTACAATCTTTGGTTGGATGGTTCAAATGGTCTATGACAGAATATCATCCACCATTCTGGAGAGTGGGACATCTTAGTGTATGACGAGTTCCCCATATCGACCGTAGAACTTCCTCAGTGACGATGTTAGTCGGTCAGAAACATATCCCTGACCGAGAAGCTTATCTGAAAGACGCCTAGCTCTCAGAACAAAATCCGTATATTTGGTAATTGCTCTGGCATAGCGTATCAACTGAGATATGAACACGCCATAAGCTGGCGATGAAGGGATGTTGCTACTCAGAAAAGGGAAGTTTGTAATGCTGAAATTGAAGTCGTCACGTTTTTAATAGAGTGAGGTCTTCGTGTGACCATCAGTGTCGGAGGACAACATTATTTCCAAAAAGGATGCTGAATTATTTGTCTCTGTAGTTTCTTTGACTTCAGGCTCTGAAGGATAGATACTGCTCAGGTAATCCGCGAATTTTGAATTATTGATGGACAACACCTCGCGTATGTATCTGTGAGTGAAGTTGAAGTCAGAAGCTAAGTATCTCTTCCCTTCAGAGACCAAAGATTGAATGAATTCAGTAAAGGAAAATGTCGGCAAGGAGTGGGGCACAATTGGTCCCCATTGGAATTCCGACAATTTGCTGGAAGACCTTTCCTCCAAACAGCACAAAAATGTTCTCAATCAAAAAGTTTAACATCTGAATAATATCTGTTTCAGTGTATTATTTTCAGAATCGAACTTTTCTTTTACAAAGTAGGTTTTGTCATAGTTCAAAACAATAAATTTGTATTTGCGATTACCGTTCTTACTTGTAAACGCATTACTTATAATTTTTGCGAGTCTTTCTTTCAATTTAGAATGTAGAATTGTAGTGTAAAGTGTCGAAAAATCAAAGGCTTTGATCGAATGGACTTTACTAAAATGAGTGGATTTCAGATGTTCTAAAAGTTCCTACGAATTCTTTAAAATCCACAGCTGGTTGATACCACTGCGAGAATATACTGTCGAACAATATTTTTGAAACCCAGATTTGATTTCAGATAAAACTTTGGTGAGTAAGATCGATACAGATTTGGTAGAACATTTTGAGGAACCAGCGATGAAACGTTGTTTGTATGGATTCTTATGCATTTTAGGTATGCAGCATAAGTATGGTCAATCTAAATCTAAATTGTTAGTGTGGAAGCCAAAGGAAGCAAGAGCTGATTTGTGGTTATCTATTATTTCAGAGGCAGAAAGGTTTGTTGGGGTGTAAGTGGGATTCCCAGGTGTCGAATTTAAACCCAACTCTTTAACTAGCCTGTCGAAATAGTACATTTTGCAAGTAAATGTGTAATTATTTGAGGCTTTGTCCGCTGGTGTGATGACATAATGTTCTTGGAGGTAGGTAAGCATCAAGGTCTTTAAATATAGACTCGAATCTGGTGTTCACAGTTGATTTTAATCGGTTAATGCTAGATAAAAGTAACCCTCTGCTGGATTGTATCCATTCGGAAAGGGTGTCGAGCTGTACATCCTCTTTCTTTGCCCACAGTTTTGCATATTCCTCACAAGAGTCCATGATAATTTTGAAATTTTGGTTCCATGTAAAGGACATACTTTCTCTGTATTTGGGACCCTTTTTTAACAATTCTCTCAACTTCGTCGTTCTTGACTATACTAAGGTCACCAGTAATAACGTGTCTACAAGGAGAGTAGTTGAAATCCGATGAAGAACATTCGCAAGGAGGTGGATGTAGTGAGGGAATACTTAAACCAATACACTGCAAGAATCGTTTGTAATTGTAAATTTTAGATGCAACTGTTGGTATGTAGCTATAGGAAATACAAAGAGTTTCTTTTCTTTTGATATATGGTGGGAGTTTTTCTGTGACAGTTTTGTGATTCAAAATTTGACCAAGATTCAATTTATCAATCTTACTTTAATAAAAGGACGGTTTGTTTTCTCCTCTGATTTATCTGATCTCACTGCTTGAAATAAACGAAAAGTAGAAATGTCCAAGATGACTCCTTGTAGTCTGTATTCTGGGGAACGTGTATCGGTATATGTGAGGTTCTTCGTATATTCGTAGATTTCGTGTAACTTCCGTAAAGGAACAGAATATAATTTGGTACGAATAACATAACATACACAACGATGGAAGGATTGTCTTAGGCCCACTTGTCTTATGGGTATATATGTGTTTATGGACGGACTGGTTTGTGGACGGATCGTCTTTACCTGTGGACGGACTGGTGTGTGGACGGAACTTCCTGTTACCGATCAAATAATACGGAAGTGTTAGAGCTCATTAACTTCTTTAGAACATTTCAAACCAATTTATGCACCAGGCATGTGCTTCGGTTGTAAATCCTTATCGGTGGTACTTAATTAAATGCCGACATTATTTTTTGACACAGCCAAACGTAGTTCAGTAGCACTCTCTCGTCTTATTTTTTGAATTTCAATTTTTGCATTTTGCAAAGAGTTCGCGGCTCTAAATTACTAAGAAAGGAGGGGATCTCCAACAACACTAGGTTGCAGCACCCACAGCAAAATCCCAAAACACCCATGTAAAAAACACAGAACAGATACCCACAGAAAGAGACGCAAAAGGGACAAGGAACACCAACTCACAACATAGAAACATGAAACATAAAAGACTACACATAAACCAACGAGACCAATGGGCAACCGGTGCCGACTTAGGACGGCCATCTGCCACGTAAATAGCAGACGGTGTGGTTATCCTGGATTACGTGCGCACAACCTTCCCACTATTCCGATTTCCCAGAGGTCTCGAAGAACGCACAATTATGGTGTAAAACAACCTCCTCACTATTAGATGACCACACACAAACACAGGGATCCAAGCAACACAGATGAATATGTAAATGGATATAAAAAGAGGACGTGCGTAATACAGTCTGTACTCTGCCGGCTGTAGCGAGCTCATATATGTTATCACCCGAGGAGTCCGACTGACATTCAGAGAGGACAGGTGGTCGGGGCCCTGTCTTCTCTAAGGAAGTTTGGACATGGCCGGTCATGGAATCCCGTCGTCACAGTCAGTCAGAGTGCAAGTCTTAAGAATGCGCTCGTACGAGACTGTATATTGGTCAAGTACCAAGCTTAGTGTCCGTCTGGTGACATTAGGATCATATCCACGGTATAAAAGGCGTTTGATGACTCTGACGCATTTTCGATAAATATGCTGTCTACCTTTGATCCTCCTTATTTTGTTAATTATGTCACCATAAAATGCAGGTTGTGAAATACCTAAAGTAATATACTCCGTGGCTTGTATGGGTCCGAATTTCAAAAGAAGTTGATCATAATTTTTGTAAAATTTCCAGAAAGTCTTAACTAGTTTGTGAAAGCGAAAACCTTGACCTAAAAGTTTCTTTGTAATTTGTAAATTTCTATTATGAAAATCCAAAACATCAGTACATGCTCTAGCATACCGGATGGGCTGTGAAATGTAGATACCGTATGACGGGAATCTAGGGACATCACCGTCAAGCCAGGGGAAATTTACTATGTTGAATCCAAAATCATCTCGTTTGTCATATACACTTGTATGAATTTCTCCATTGACAATTTTGATATTTAGGTCCAAAAATGGTGTTTCTGTGTCTGTAAAGTTTGCCTTGTTTAGAGTCAATTCTTGTGGATAAATAACATCTTTATACTTTCAAAAACAGGATTATCTTTAGTAAGAATATCATCCAGGTACCTTGAAGTACCAATGAAGCATTTCACACCATCATATTTTCTTTGCTTTTGAAGATTTTGAATAAATTCTTTTTCATATGTGTATAAAATTAAATCTACAACAAGAGGCGCACAATTTGTACCCATAGGAATCCCTACAACCTGCTTGTAGAGATTCTCACCAAATCTTACATAAAGACACTTACTTATAAAGTAAGTGTCTTTGTGTAAGACTTATGTAACTTACTTACATAAAGACACTTACTTATAAGACACTTACCAATTTAGAGATTCTCACCAAATCTTGCACAAAGACACTTACTTATAAAGTAAGTGTCTTTATGTAAGTGTTATGGGTCAGAATACCCCAAAACGCCAGCAAAAATCAGACAAAGACAGAATATAAATTTAACAAGTTTAATTATGTACAATATATATATATATATATATATTTGAAACGATTACAACTTACAATACAATGTCCGGATCAAAGTGTCCGTTACGGTCCACAAAGTCTATCGAATGTATGGTTTCCGGTAATCACAAACGTTCTCGAAAGATCGGTGTCCAAACGTTGTTAAATGGATTAAAGTCTCAACAATTAAAGTATCCCAGTATATCAGAATAGATGAATGAATCGTGTCTTCGAATGTGTACGAATGTCCCCTCAACACAGTTCCTCAGAGGTATTTATACTTAATACCAATTAATTTACCAGAAGTTTCTAGAACAATGACTCATTACAAATGATTAACAATAGAGTAAATTCTAGAAATCACAGTCATGTGATGATAATGATGTAACAAAGAACATACTGGAATATTCTCTAATGAGATAAACATGACATAGTAAAATCTAGAAAGAATTATTATGAAATCATTAAATAACATGACTAAGTACATGTGTACTTACACATAAAAATAAAACTAAAATAATACATGACCCACAACATAAGACTTATGTAACTTACTTACATAAAGACACTTACTTTGACGATTTCTTACCTAACGTTTAGGTATAAGTTTGATATTTTGCTTAGAATTTCGCTCTGGATATATTCATCAATTTGATTTCCCTTTATTTTGACCTCGGGTATCATTGATGAAGCATTATTGTGTTGAAAAGCGCAGATGCTTTAATGAAACAATTACCAGATAACATATATTTCAATATTACATATACTTCAAACGCATTTGAAAATTTCTGTTTACAAAATTTTCTCAAATTTCTAAAACCTTGGTCCTGTAGCATCGTATCCCAGCCTTTTTGTTATGTCTTTCGGTATATTTAGGACATAATTTTCATAGATTTTGGTCATATTACATTGTTTAGATTGAGGATCACTGACGAGGGTTTATTATCCGAAAAGTACATGTCTGGTTCATGCTGTAAATTTATCTGCTCTAAAATGATGCTAATGTAATTGAAGACGTTAAACATAGAAAATCAAAAATTTTTTGAAGAAGCATAATCCTCAACAGAGATAAGATGCCCCGGAAAAAATAAGTCCCCTGTTTATTAAAAAAACCGATAATCTTAAATAAGCTGTACACAATAAGTGAAAAACAGTAAATTTATTACGTTCGCTGTTTCGGATGGTTCTAACCTAAAATTTCTTTCGACACTGCAGACAAAGATACATGTATGATTAAGTGCTCTATATCTTATGGGTTCGTCCAAAAGTTTTTGCAGTGACAAAGTCAGTCGCTTATACAATATACCTTTAGTTGAATTATTTCTTGTTTGGTCTGCTTACCATCAGAACGAAAGAGTTGTAGTATGAGTTTGCTCTGGAATAGCATATCAATCGAGATATGAATACAATACAGGCAGGGAACGAAGGCGTGTTACTACGCAGGAATGGGTGATTTGTAATCTTGAAATTTAAGTCCTCATACATTTCAATTTACCAAACTTTATTGATAGACTCGTATGTAAAACGAATGTTTTCAAGTAGTGTTACTATAAGTATACCAGAAATGAAGTATCAATCGTAGTTCAGGAGTCAAAGATCCAGGGGATTATGGCATAATTGTGTAAGTCTCAATTAACAAGGCAATCTCGAACACCCCCCCCCCCCCCCCACTGAATGGAACCAGGACCTTGTGACCAAAAGAGTAAGCTCTCTTTATATCAGGATGAAAAAGTCCTTACGTCTATGCAAAGATTTTGATAACTTTATGTGAAGTTTGATGAGAATTAATGATTTTCAATTGATTGTTATGCAACACAAACTTTTGTTAATGACGGCGGCGCTAAGCTGGATCAGTCTTGTTTCTCCCATGAAGGACCATATAAATGATTCAGACCCATTAGTACTAAGGAATTCCTCCTCGACCATTAATGAAACAAATTTTCTTCCTCGGAATACTTTTATATTTTCCGGTTCATTGATTTCCAATTTAAGCAGAAATCATGCAATTCTCATAATCTTTTTCTGCAATGTTGGAACCATTTTCAGGTAGAGCATCCTTCAGGTCTCAGATGCTAATATTTCCAAAATAACAATTTTATATACTTTCATTTCCATATATTCAAAGCTTATGTTAGACCTGCTATAAAAACAAAATATAATTCGTGGTTTCATGATTATGTCGAGAACTTAAGCCGTTCGAACTCTAACACTTGACCCTATGGGAAAAGTAAGAAAAATCCCTTTTTAGAGGTGATAAAATGTAACTATAAAAGTTTCTTTTCACAAAACCATATTAGTTTGATAATCTGAACAATATTCTGAAGAGAAAAACATAGGGTATTCAGGCAAATAATTACCAGCACTTCTGAATTGAGGTATACTCTTCCTTAAAATGTACGTTGTCAATTTCAGTTTAAATCATAAAAGACAACATTAAAAACATTAATTTTGTATTCATTACTTTGCATACATGAATAAAACGAAATAGGATCTAATGATCTAAAGGGTTATCAGCGAATCGATTTTAGCGATAGTGCGAAACAAAAGTACCTGTGGTCTTTGAATATCTAAGGTTTTCTTGTTTTATTGCTTATGTTCTACATTCGCTATGATCTCAGTGCATCACTTTACGCTTCATGAATAATTGATTGAAAAAGAATCGCACTTCATTAGGAGCATCCTTTTACGCAAGTAGTGAATACGTAGTCATAAACTCTGAATTTGTCACGCCTTCTCACAATTGGAGAATACTTTGCTCATCTTTATCTCGGAGCCTTATCATTGGATGGATCGAGAGAAATCAAGCGACGAGAAATGTATAGGGAGTGTCAGAGAAGTTTCTTTAGTTATGAAGGATCACTAGAGTGAGTATTATATTCTGTCTTAAGCATGGCGACGAGTAGGATTAGCGGGGTTTCAAGCCGACAGCCGTCAAGGCCGGAGTCAAAATCGAAAAATGAAAAGACAGCACGTAAAGCCCCGTCTTCTACCGAACCACAGAAAATGAGATGTTCTCAATGCTTAGAACAGTTTAAAGATCCGAGATTACTTAATTGTTATCACACATTTTGTTGTGACTGCTTGAAAATTCATTTAGACGCGAGCGACAATAAGGAGAGTCTTCAATGTCCTCTATGTAAAAGCGAAACCAAACTTCCTGATGACGGTGTAAATGGAATACAGAGAAACTATTATGTGAATTCGTCTGATAATAATGAAGCTGTGAAATGTGATGTATGTGGAGAGAAAACCAAGGCTGAATACTCATGCCTTGATTGCGCACAGAACTACTGTGCGTTCTGTTTGAAATTTCATTCTAAATTGCAAGGAACGAAAGATCACCGTGTTGCAACTGTTGATGAAAGTGGGTCCAGAAAAGTCAAGATGTCAATGGCTTTGTGTAAAGAGCATGTAAAGCAAGAACTGTCCTACTTCTGTGATACTTGTCAGGATCTGATTTGTATTGACTGTAACATGACGACACATAAAACCCATGAATGTCAAAGTCTTGTAGAGGCAAGCGAGAAGTTCAAACAGATACTGTCTTCTGCTATCAACAAATCTGAACAACAAGAAGTTTTAACAGGGTTACAAGACGTTAAGAAGAAACTTAAACAAAAGGCAAATCAAGGTTCTGATAAAAATGACAAGCTTCTAGAGACAATAGAGAAACAAGCTAGACACTTTTGTGATCTTGTGAACGATGTAAAAGCTGAATTGATAAGTCAGGTGATGGAACAAGTTGGCTCTACAGTGAACGGAGTTAAAGAAGAAACGGCTGATTTAGATAGACAGATTATATCATTTCAAGCTCTTATACAGTTCAGCGAACTATTACTAGCACAAGCAGAAGCTGTTGATATCACAATGCATGGCGCTAAGGTTGCAGATAAAATCGAAAAAATAAAGAGAAAGGATGAAGAACATGACGAGGAGAGAGAACCATCAGACGAAAGTAAGTCTTTCGAGTTTGAAAAGTATGAACTCGTGAAAGATGAGATAAAAGAAATGTTTGGCAAACTCATTGATCAAAACGAAAAGGAGGAAGGTAAAGTTGCAGAATTTGCCTGTAAAGATCAAGAGGGCATAATCACCGCCATTGCTCCATGCGACGACGAGACAGCCTGGATATGTTTTGGAAACGAAGGTATTCTGCAACGGTACAGCCTACGAGGAAAATGTCTGAATACAATAGAAGTTGGTCACAAGGTTGATGACATGCTTAAGATGGGCGAAGATTTGTATCTGTCATGCAATGCAAAACAGAAGATAATTCTTTACAACGGTACTTTTAGCACCTTTACTCGTTCAAAGTTATGTGCTAGAGGTCTTGCACAGTCAGCCAATCAAGATTTTGTTATTGTTGCTCTCACAGAGAAAGATGTTTTCTTCAACTGTAGTGATGATCCTAGTGCATCGCTTATAAAGGTTAATACAGATGGAAAACAGAAGAAAATCCAAGGACAAAATGAAACGAAATATCCAGCACGAATAGCATCAAGTGAAAATGGGAACATCGTCATATCAGATTGGATTGAATTACAAATAACGATTACCGACTCTGAAGGAAATTATCTCCATAGGTTTAAAGGAGATAGAAAGAATGATTTCATACCACGTGGAGTGTGCTGTGGAACCGGCAATACCATATATGTAATTGACAGCGAAACCCATTCTGTTTTGAAACTGGACTCAGAAGCAAAATTCATGAAGAAAGTAGAAACAGTTGAAAACTGTTGGTCGATAGCAAAGGATCAGAGCGGAAAGTTGTGGATTGGATCGCAAGATGGAACTGTTACTGTATTGGAGGATAAATGAAGTTAAACTGAAAGATAAACAAGTTCTTTAATGAGTTTTTGGATGTATGTCTATGTGTTTTTATAGATTTTTATGGGCAAGGTATAACGATATCCATCTTATGCGGCCAGAATATTTTTGGAAGTTGTATATTTCAAGTTGGGGAACATTATCCGACATGTTTGATTTGTTTTATTATTATTATTATTATTTTAACCTATAAATATGAGATTTTAAATTCGTGCGGTGCCGCATAAATTCATTTCAGTAGCATCACCTACAACAAATATCGTTTCAACAGTAGGATTATATTGGGATAATTAGTATTGTATTGTCCTTGATGTTTGTATAGGTTTGCATCCTTTGTTGGTCGTTATGATTTTTAACTTGTTCTCCATGTTTCAGTTTGTTTGTTCGCGTGATAGTTTTGCTCCCCTCTTTATTTCTTACACGTGGATGAATAGATATTATCTCTGCATAGTTGTCATGTTTGGAATTTTCACCTTTTTCATATTAAACATTATAATTTCTAATTCATTGTGCAGTAATATATATATAGTTGATCCTTATACTGTATATTATTTGAATATTTTCAAAGTTTATGTGTCCCCTATGAGATTTTTTCTGTGATGTCGTGACGTTGTCCATATAGGCTCAATGCTAAACGCTAAAATATTAAAGAAAGGAGAGGATAACATTGAAAAGGCCCCATTTAAAACGTATGTTGTCTATAGAATATGATTCCATAAACCCACAACCATATAACATATGCTAAAATTTACGACAAAGCTAAAACTATTCCAGGATATCTATTTCATCTTAAGTAATCATTATCTCGTTTATCCAGTTTCCGAAGTAAGCCGCGCGTACAGTAGTTGACTTTTGCCATGCGATTTACTCATATATGACATACCATAAAGTATCATTAAAGTACCATTTCTCACCACCACACCTAGATAAGCGAACAGCCCACGGGAACTAGACAAAAGGGAAGTGTTTTACAAACGCACCAAACAAGCATACACACCAAGCAAAATTTCGAAAAGATTTCCATTAAGACCCCAAGCAGAACAACCCCCTCAGATGCAATAAACATATATCCATAATCGACGAAGATCAAACATAACAACTTCAACAAACAACAGGTGACATTGAGACACACAACGACACCCGATCCCAACGGTCAAACAAACAGCCAAAGTAGTGGTACTTAGATATAAAACGAAGTCATTGAATTGCTATTATTGAAGAAGTATTATGTAAAAGGGGTATAGTGCCGAAAGCAATAACACTGTATCCAATAAATAAAATAACTAGTAGGTATCTAGATCATATATCTCTTCAACGCCAGGGCTTGGACAATAATTTAATCGACTCCACACTGCATATCGAAAATCATTTAAGAAACATGAAATATATAGGATTGAAAATAAATAAAGATTAACCGAATGAATATGGAAAATGTTCATACATTTATTTCCTCCTATATCATTTTAAAAGCATAAATTAAAATTTATAGCCTGTTTCAATATGTTAGCAAAGATTAAAAGCACTTTGATTTCGAATATACAAACTGCATTGTACATGTTCATCAACGTGTATATGTTTTTATCGTAAAGTGGACCCTTGAGAATTCTCTCCTTGAAACATTTTTCTTCTATAAAATCGACTTGGATATTCTGTTTGAATATGAATGTTGAATTTATGTATAGATACATAAATCAGTCAAAAGACTACATTGCAGGTATTTTATGTGCGTACGTTGGTCATAATAAATACAAGTGTTTATAAAAAATCTTATCACACTCATACAATGTATATTTAATTCGGAAAGGAAACTTAAGACTTAACTCTTTCCCGTTTGATTACTACAAAGATATGATTATTCGTATTGTATATCAAAATGCTTGTTGGGAAAACAAAGGAAGGGATCTCCAACAACACTCGGTTGCAGCACCCGCAGCAAAACACAAAATCACCCTATGCAAAAACACAGAACAGATGTCCACAGAAAGAGACGCAAAAGGATAAAGGATCACCAACCCACACCAAAGAAACATGTAATACAAATTACCACACATAAACCAACGAGACCAATGGTGGGAAACTGGTGCCGACTTCCTTAGGACGACCATCTGGCACGCAAGTAGCAGACGATGTGGTTATCCTTGATTAGATGCGCGCAACCCTCTAGATTTTCCGATTACCATGAGGTCTCGAAGAACGTACAATTGTGGTGTAAACAACCTCCTCACTGTTAGATGACCACATACAAACAAGACCGAAAAACGCAGGGGCCCAATTAAACAACACAGATGAATATGTACATAAATGGATAGGAAAAGAGGGCATGCGTAATACAGTCCGTGCTTTGCTGTCTGTAGCGAGCTCATGTATGTTATCACCCGAGGAGTCCGACTGACATTCAGAGAGGACAGGTGGCCGGGGCCATGTCTTCTCTAAAGAGGTTTGGACAGGGCCCGTCATGGAAAAAGGACACGTATCAAGTATATTGAAATAAAATCAGGCATTGAATGTAAATTTAAAAGAATTGGGAATCTCTCTTGAACAGAAATAAGTAGATTTAACGGATTCTTTTTAAGATAAACAAACAAGTTCAAATGATAATATTACAATAAAGAAGGGCATTTACTCTTCATAACATCATGTTTGAATTTACTCTTTTTATGCACCGAGCATCACTGATATGATATAACTTGTTGAAATGCGCATATTGTGCACTGAATTTTTTCGATATAACATATTTTTCAATATTGACAATGTATATTTATATCTTAACAAAAGGGATAATTACCATGTATTGTCCATATATGTATCTAGACGAGTAATAAGTATACATTCTCTTCCACGATTCAATGTGACTTTCTTATCCTTCTTCTAAAGGATACTGTATTGGTTTATCCTGCATCAATTCATGAAGACGTTGTACATTTGTACCATTTGGTGATTGTCACTGCTGCTTGACCAGGAGTACCCGAGGGCTCATGTAGGCAATGTTAAACGTCTTTAAACTCGATAGCATCATTTAAGAACAGATAAATTTCCAGCATCGACCAGACATACAAGTTTCGGGTACCTCGTCAGTGATCCTCAATCTAAACAACGTAATATTGCCAAAGAGCGTGACAATTATTATCTCCAAATATTTACCGAGAAACGTAGCAGGATGGGTGGGATATGATGCTATATGACCCATGTTTTAGAAATTTCAAGAAATTTTGATAGCATAATTTCTGTTCAAAATATTTTCTTGAAATTTCTGAAAAGTGGGTCCTGTACAATCTTATCCCGCCAATCCTGCTACGTCTTTCGGTCTATTTTGGACATAACTTTCAAAGTTTTGGGCCATATTTTATTGTTTAGATTTAGGATCACTGACAAGGGTTAAGTACCCGTAACGTGCATGTCTGGTCCATGCTGCAAATGTATTTGTTCTTAAACGATGCTATGAATTTGAAGAAGTTTAACATTTGCACCACTTGGTGAGTGTCACTGCTGGTGGACCATGAGTCCCCGAGGGCACATATAGCCAAGTCCGAACACCAAATTAAGATATTATCTCCATCTGGAAAATCAAGGCTGTGCTCATTAAATTTGCTAAACCATCTTCGAGAGAAGAAATTTTCGTCTTTGAATGGGTTAAATGGGTCGCAAATACCACACAGGAAAACATATACATGAACACAAAAAGGGTATTAACATTAACATGACTACACATTTACTTGCAAAAAGTACTATTTTGACAGCCTTGTTAAAGAGTTGGGTTTAAGTTCGACACCTGGAAATCCTACTTACACTCCAATAAACCTTTCTACGTCGGAAATAATAGATAACCAGAAATCAGTTCTCGCTTCCTTTGGCTTTGACACAAACAATTTAGATTTAGATTTACCATACTTATATTTCATACGTAAAATGCATAAAAATCCATACAAACAACGTTTCATTGCTGGTTCCTCAAAATGTTGAACTAAATCTGTATCGATCTTACTCACCAAAGTTTTAACTGAAATCAAATCTGGACTTCAAAATATTGTTCGACAGTATATTCTGTGGATTTTGGTATTTTGTGGATTTTAAAGAATTTAGAACATCTGAAATCCACTAATTTCAATAGAATCCATTCGATCAAAGCCTTTGATTTTCGACACTTTTCTAAAACGTTGGTCCTGTGGCATCATATCCCACCCATTCTGCTACATCTTTCGGTATATTTTTGTACATAATAAATTCGCACTTTTGGCCATATTACACTGTTTAGATTGAGGATCACTGACGAGGATTAAGTACCCGAAACGTGCATGTCTGGTCCATGCTGTAAATTTAACTGGTCTTAAATGATGCTATTGAATTTGAAGACGTTTAACATTTACACAACAATCCCACATTCTAAATTGAAAGAAAGACACGCAAAAATTATAAGTAATGCGTTTACAAGCAAGAACGGCAATCGCAAATATAAATTCATTGTTGTTAATTATGACAAAACCTACTTTATTAAAGAAAAGCCCGATTCTAAAAATAAGTTCACTGAAACAGGTATTACATGTATTCAGATGTTCAACTTCCAGATCGACAACATTTTTGTGGTGTTTGGAGGAAAGGTCTTCCAGCAAATTGTCGGAATTCCAATGGTAACCAATTTTGCCCCACTCCTTGTCGATATTTTTCTTTACTCGTACGAACCTGAATTCGTTCAATCTTTGGTCTCTGAAGGTAACAGATACGTAGTTTCCAACTTTAACTTCACTTTCTTTTTCCTTGACAGACTACAAATCATACAAATCATGGACATGTAGTGACATGTGAAATGCCTTGTCCATCCTCTTGGACAATATTTATGTTAGATTTAGTGAGGATCTATACAAGCAGGTTGTAGGAATTCCTATGGGTACTAACTGTGCGCCTCTTGTTGCATATATATTTTTATATATTTATGAAAACGAACGGTAAAAGAAGTTGGTTACTTTTTCAACATTGCAACTTTCAACATTGAAAAAGTAAATGAGTAAGTTACTTATTCAACATTCGTCTGATTCTGAAGTTGGTTACTTTTTCAACTTTCGACTTCATTTGAAGTTGGTTACTTATTCAAACTAGGCACATAACCAAAAAAAATACACCAATTAAATTATCATGGACGTTAAGATAAAATCATACAGGAAATAAAAATACTGGAAACTATTTTGCATTGCAAATTAAATATTTTAGATGAAAGGAAGGGATCTCCAACAACACTCGATTGCAGCATCCACGGTAAAACAACAAAACACCCAGAGTGAAAACACAGATAAGACATGCACAACAGGAGACGAAAGGGACAAGGAACACCAAATACGACATCAAAACACTTTATTTTTGTTAAAACACAAAAGACTAAACATAAACTAATGAAACTAATTGGCAGCCGGTGGCGACCTAGGATGGCCATCTGCAGGTTAGCAGCAGATGTTGAGGCTATCCGGATTATCTGCGCACAACCCTCCCACTTTTATGGTTACACTGGGGTATCGAAGCACGCACAATTGTAGTATAAAATTACTTCCTAACTGCAAGATGACCACACAAACGGTACAGCAAAACGCAGGACCCCTAGGAAGACAGATGAACATGTAAATGGATTATAAGTGTATGTGTGGGGGGTCATACGAAATGCAGTCCGTACTCTGTCGACTGTAGCGAGCTTATGTATGTAATCACCCGAGGAGTCCAACCGACATTAAGAGTGGACATGTGGTTAGGGCGCTGTCCTCTCTAAAGGGGTTTTGATAGGGCCCGTCATGGAGTCCCGTCGTGTACAAGTCTAAAGAATGCGCTCTTACAAGGCTGTAGATTGATCAGGTACCATGCAGAATGTCCGTTAAGTGACATTACATGTAGGATCATATCCACGGTATAAAAGGCGTTTGATTATTTCACAGCTGCTTGTATAGGTCCGAATCTTCGGTACAATTGTAGCATACATATTTGGGTTTCTTCTTGGGCGGTTCTTTTTCGTCTGCATTACTCTCGTTGCCCAGTAGTCACAGGAGTTCGATGCCTCAATGACCCTCAATGACACCCGCCCTTTCCAATTTTTCTAGTCAAAGTATATATAAGGAAAGTAGGGGCGGATATTCATGTTGATCGTTGGCATCGAGATCCTGTGCCATTAGTGTATTAATCGGATTGCATCTTAGAAATGGATGTCTTTATATCTTCCATCATGGTAGTGATGCACCGACAATTGCCTTTGATGGCCTGCTATGCATTGCCCTTTGACCATTGGAATTAAAAGTTTGTCAAATCAGTATCAGCAACTTGTTGAACAGTCATCTTAGTTGTGTCTGCTTTGAAGCTCATTGCCTGAAAGAGTGGCTTTGAAATTATATACTCAAATCATTGTCCATGGATTATCATGCGTCCTTCATTTGCATATGCCTTTCTATGACTTTAAAAATGATGCTCCTGAATTTGTAGACGTTTAGCATTTGAGAGCACTTGAACGATTTTTCATGTCAGCTACACGTGCTACTTTGGCTTTGAAACGACCTTTCGTGTTAACCGCATGTGCCACTTTGACTTTGAAACGACCATTCGTGTAAACTGCACACTCTGGCAACTTACCAGTAAGAACTGTGTAATCAACATAATCTATGACGTCATTCTTCTGCATGTGCTACTTTGACTTTGAAACGACCTTTCATGTTAGCTGCAAGTGCTACTTTAACTTCGAATCAATCTTTCGCTTCAACTGCACGCGCTTGCAGTCAGCTAATGGCTGTCATAATCACCAAACAAGACATACATACATGATATGTACATCAAAATGCACATCGAGACAATCACAGATTTTGACAGGTTTCCATGGAGCTGTTGCGACGGGTGTTGCATGCAATCAGGAGACGCTGACTCTCCCCGGGCACCTTGTCTTACTTCGGAATTTTGTTCATTCCGAGGTTTGCAACCGTTCCTGTGGAAAATCTAATGATTTTGCCTTGCCTTCTCGACTATTAGACAGAATAACTGATGGGTACTTCTGTAACGTTTATTTATCCCCATCATCGACTTTAAACAGTAATAAGCTTTTTTCCTCACCCAGAGTACTTCTTTCACCTCTTAAATCTAAATCCCGTAGACTACTTCTCCATCTGCAGGCTCTACATTTAACAACAAACATAGAGGGTTCTCAGCAGTTTCTACGTGCAAAGGGAAAAGATGCGGTATGTGTCCGCTCTTCAATTGCAATTCCACAATTAAATCAAGTGTTAACGGGCAGACTTTTAAAATTGAGATTGAAAACGACATCGATTGATCGTACCAAGATGCCATTTATGTTATAATATGAAACGCTAGGGGATGTGGCGCCCAATATGTTGGAGAAACAGGTCAGGCCTTAAAATCTCGTTTTAGAAGTCATTCGTATCAGATAAGAAACTCACATCACAAAAAACAAAGAAATTTCCTTTATAATCACTTCGTTAAATACAATCATTTCATTTCGGATATAACTATTACACCGGTCTTTTTCTAAACTTAAAAATCTTAGTAAAACGGAAATTAAAAAAACGCCGACTACAAGCTGAACTTGCCTGGATCACAAAACTCCAAACTGCGTACCCCCGTGGTTTAAACGATCAAATTTATGGACAAGGAAACATTTCCTCGACGTCAACTAATATTAATGTATTTTCAATCCGCCCAAACACGAAACGGAAGACGACGAAACCGAAAACTCAGAATAAGATCTAGATTACACCGTACCCTCAACGATCTTCTGATCATTGCACGCAACGGCGGCAGACATGAACTGCTTCATGCTCTCTCATCAGTTCCAGCAGTTCAATTGAAATCTATCTTGGATGAAGCACTGGTTGCATTCTTAAGAAATACTGATTGATTCAGACTTAATATCATTGTTGCATTCGCACAGAATAAACTTTATCCAGTTGTTAAAAACATCCCACCTAAAAAACGATTAATAAAAATTTCATTTATTAACAAAGGATTCGATCTTCTTAACATCTCTAATATTTTTCGGGATCATCGTGTACAAAGTGCTATTCCTCAATATTTTGAAAATTTAGAACCTCCTCTTATTTGTTACAAATATAAGAGACCTATTCGAAATTTCGTTTTTAACTACAACAAAGTAACATCAGACCCTAAAATACTTGAATCATGTCCTGCTTCTTGAGAATGTGCAACATCTGAATATCTATATAAACCAGCTGGTCATATTATTACAGGTGACTTTTCAATTATCCAAGACAGGCAGCTCCGTGGTCTTCTCAAAAAAGGACCTAAGTATAGAATCCCATCCAAGATAGATTTTATTAAATGTCGCGAAGTACTAAAGGAAGCCTTAGATAACTATACCAAACGATGGTGTAAATCGGAAGGAGTCGAATCGCATTCTCTGAATGACTGGAAAAACCTCATTTTGGACATTACTGACATTCGAATTCGAACTTCCACAAAAATCATCATCTTTTTGAAAATCCAAGTTCTAGATCTGAAAGATATTTTAAATCCAAATTACGTAATTTACATGAAAAATTTGTCTTCGCTCCTGCAGATAAAGCAGCCAACAGCACCATAATCATATGAAAACTTTACTATATATCAACTTAAGTTTCGGAACTTTCGTCTACAAATACTTATATTAAAAGCAATGAAAGTGTCCCTAACATTTTGAGCAAACATAACAGTGAAATTTCTTCATTCAACATCCCTATTTCTAAATTGGATCTTCCTACAATATACTGCATACCAAAACTGCACAAATCTCCTTACAAATTTAGATTCATTGCTAATTCTAGCAACTGCTCAACTACAAGTTTGTCTAGAAATCTGACGTCAGCCCTCACGGCGGTAAAGGAACACGTTGCAAAATATTGTGAAACTGTTCTTAACAGGAATGATGTAAATTCATTTTGGTCTATAAAAAATTCCGGGGATGTGATTGACAAAATGAAATCTAGAAATTTTCAAGCTAATACGATTTCTTCATACGATTTTTCAAATATGTACACCACGCTTTCTCACGACAAGATCAATGATCAATTGTCCAAACTCATTAAATGGTGCTATAATCGAGAGGGGAAAACTTATATTTGTACATCTGAATCAAAGGGTTTCTTTTCCGCTACAGAATACAAATCATACAAATCATGGACATGCAGCGACCTGTGTAGTGCCTTGTCCTTCCTCTTGGACAACATTTATGTAAGATTTGGTGAGAATCTCTACAAGCAGGTTGTAGGGATTCCTATGGGTACAAATTGTGCGCCTCTTGTTGCAGATTTATTTTTATACACATATGAAAAAGAGTTTATTCAAAATCTTCAAAAGCAAAGAAAACATGATGATGTGAAATGCTTCATTGGTACTTCTAGCTACCTGGATGATATTCTTACTATCGATGATCCTGTTTTTGAAAAGTAAAAAGATGTTATTGATCCACAAGAATTGACTCTAAACAAGGCAAACTTGTTAATGGAGAAATTCATACAAGTGTATATGACAAACGAGATGATTTTGGATTCAACATAGTAAATTTCCCCTGGCTTGACGGTGATGTCCCTAGATTACCGTCATACGGTATCTACATTTCACAGCTCATCCGGTATGCTAGAGCATGTACTGATGTTTTGGATTTTCATGATAGAAATCTACAAATTACAAAGAAACTTTTAGGTCAAGGTTTTCGCTTTCACAAACTAGTAAAGACTTTCTGGAAATTTTACAAAAATTAGGACCAACTTCTTTTGAAATTCGGACCCATACAAGCAACGGAGTATATATCTTTAGGTATTTCACAACCTGCATTTTATGGTGACATAATTAACAAAATAAGAAGGATCAAAGGTAGACAGCATATGTATCGAAAATGCGTCAGAGTCATCAAACGCCTTTTATACCGTGGATATGATCCTAATGTCACCAGACGGACACTAAGCTTGGTACTTGACCAATATAGTCTTGTACGAGCGCATTCTTAAGACTTGCACTCTGACTGACTGTGACGACGGGACTCCATGACGGGCCCTGCCCAAACCTCCTTAGAGAAGACAGGGCCCCGACCACCTGTCCTCTCTGAATGACAGTCGGACTCCTCGGGTGATAACATATATGAGCTCGCTACAGCCGGCAGAGCACGGACTGTATTACGCACGTCCTCTTTTTATATCCATTTACATATTCATCTGTGTTGCTTGGACCCCTGTGTTTTACGGTCTTGTTTGTGTGTGGTCATCTAACAGTGAGGAGGTTGTTTTACACCATAATTGTGCGTTCTTCGAGACCTCTGAGAAATCGGAATAGCGGGAGGGTTGTGCGCACGTAATCCAGGATAATCACACCGTCTGCTATTTACGTGGCAGATGGCCGTCCTAAGTCGGCACCGGTTGCCCATTGGTCTCGTTGGTTTATGTGTAGTCTTTTGTTTCATGTTTCTATGTTGGGAGTTGGTGTTCCTTGTCCCTTTTGCGTCTCTTTCTGTGGGTATCTGTTCTGTGTTTTTGCATGGGTGTTTTGGGATTTTGCTGTGGGTGCTGCAACCTAGTGTTGTTGGATATCCCCTCCTTTCTTTTATGACGTCTTAAAGACGATCACCTGACTGCCTGTCAAACTATAAAGTAATGAATGGCGAGCTATAGAAAAATCGGTCAGTGCAATAATGTCAGTTACTTGACTGCCAATCAACTACAACATAGTCGTTGGCGCGCTGTTGAAAAGCCGGTTAATTCAACAATGCCGATCATCTGTAATCCTGCCAAAGCTATGACGTCATGGATAGCGCGCTGAAGAAAAGTAGGTAAGTACAATAATGTCAGCCACATGGAATCCTGTCAAAACTACCACGTCATTGATGTTGCGTCATAGAAATGTAAGTACAATAATTTCCTACATGTGGCTTCCTGGCAAAAATGTTAGGTAATACATGTAACTGACACGTGTACTATGTTTCCCGTTCTAGAATATTGAAAGTCAAGGTCGTGGATTCTAAGTATCAACGTCATTGTTAGTCAAATTCTATGTCAAATGAAATTAAATCACGTGATCAGTCACTTAATCGAATGTTCTAGAATTTCATATGTGTATATATTTTTTCACAGACCGAACATCATTTTGTCCTTGACAAGAGAACGAGAAAGCTGCTGACGAGAAAACTGAAAGAGAAAAAACTGGGGAATATGCTGAATCTACACCGTCTGGGAAATAGAAGAAGAAACTAGCAAACAGAGGGACTTTGACGCTAAGGACGTCCGTAAATACTACGACGTCAATGTCAACAAAGTGTACTAGTTCGGGAATTTACCGACTTTGGAAATGTTGTACGGCCAAAGAGTATGAAAGTTATGATGTCCAAAAGTATGCCGAAAGATGTAGCAGGATGGGTGGGATATGATGCTGTAGGACCCACGTTTAAGAAATTTCGAGAAATTTTCATAACAGAAATTTTCGAATGCGTTGAAAAACGATCAACCGAAGTTGATCGAACTTGGCTACATGTGTCCTCGGGGACACCTGGTCCACCAGCAGTGACACTCACCAAGTGGTTAAAATGTTAAACGTTCTTCAAATTCAATAGCATCATTTAAGAACATATGAGTTTTCAGCATGGACCAGACATGCACGCCTCGGGCACTTAACCCTCGTCAGTGATCCTCAATCTAAACAATGTAATATGCCAAATAGTGTAAACGTTATTGTATCCAAAAATGTACCGAAAGACGTAGCAGGATGGGTGGGATATGATGCTGCATGACCCACGTTTTAGAAATTTTGAGAAATTTTCATAACAGAAGTTTTCGAATACTTTGAAGAAACGATCAACCGAAGTTGATCGAACTTGGCTACATGTGCCCTCGGGGACTCCTGGTCCAACAGCCAAGACAAAGTGCAGACGAAAGCGAATTTCAGTTTTACTGAAGAGATTGATGAGATCTGCAGGTGTGGCGTGGACATCTTGATACGCCACAGTGGTAAATTCAGAGACACCCTCGTGTCTCTAGTGAAAGTTGATCCATTTGCAGAGTGTACTACCTTTACCACCTTTGCCAGTGCAGCAAATCTAGCTTTCCGCCGCAACTTCATACTCATGGAAACTGTTGCCATCTTACCTCCGGAAGGATACTCACCAGGGAGGAAGTACTCCATCAAAGTTTTAAGATTGCTGAAAAGGATTGAGCAAGAGACTATCCAGGACTTCCGACATGCCAGGAACGGAGAAGAGATTAAGATTCTCACCTGCCATCGATGGCTACAACATGAGCATGCGGATAATCTTTGAGTTCTATGACTGTTTTTGATACGAGTTTTCCGAGTGACACCCCAATAGAAATCGGAGGAACGGTGCGACAAGGCTTTACCTTCCAGGAATTATATTAAGGCACACAGGACCGTCAGACTTTCTTGTACGAGTTGGGTTTCTGCGTGGAACATATATGGGAGCATGATTACGATTGACGGTGTAAGGACGATCCGGAATTTCGCCAAGAAAATGACTGAGGAAATCGAGGACCCTTTGCAGCCCAGAGATGCATTCTTTGGCTGCAGAACCAATGCTACTCGGTTCTATTGCGTCGAAGGAAACATGCGCTATATCGATATCTGTCCCCCTACCCTTCTGTTCTGAAGCACGGCACATTTCCTATTGGACATCCGGATCTGATCACCGATAACTCTGACGAAATCAGGGACAAGTCAAGTGCCGCAACATTCCGCCATGAAGTTGTACCACCCGATATTGCCTTATCGTAACGGAAGTAAAGTACTGTTCTCCCCTCTGTCAAACCTGTGTACAGATGAAAGAAGAAATAGGTCCAAACTACCGATGTCTGACTGGAACTTACATATTTTGCTGTGTGCTGCAACCTAGTGTTTTTGGAGATCCCCTCCTTTTTTATATGATCGAATAATTTCAGATGACCTTGGAAATTTGACATGTAATGGACTGTATCCACGAAGTATGAATTTTCCCCTACACGTCAAGGACACTCTTAAAGGGTTACATTGACATATTACTGAAAATCAAGCAGGGGGCTGGATTTCTTCCCAGATGTGACAGTTTTAAACAGAAGGCTAGATTCATCCAAGAAGTTTGCAGGATGATCAGACTCGGAGATGTCCAGAAACATACGGCTCTGGCACCATCGCCTAGATGTTCTTAAACTGTCTGTGGGGGAAATTTGGCAACAACTGACCCATAACATGTCATTACTTTTTTTTATAAAACAAGATTTTGTATCATTTTTATCAAAATAGTATTTCATTAATAACAATTTGTACATTGAATTACAGGTACTTGTCGGTAGTGGTGAATTATTGGAACTAGTTAATGCAGGACGACACCAAGGAAATGATGCACATGAAACTCACCAAAAAGCAGGAGAACGGCGAACTAGATCTCATCTTGGCCAATCGAAACCGACGACTTTGTACCACTTTGTCATTTAGGGAACGTAGATATCGCATGCTACACTACAACATTGGCACGTTTGATATTATACGATGCCTTGCGTTGATTGGATGAAAGAGTTTTGTACTTTTATACCGACAGCATCATCTATGTGCACGGTAAACACAAGTGAAGTCTTCCATCTTTTACAATTGGGATGTACGACAGACGAATCAGACGGGGTAAAGATCACTACCTTCGTGTCGGGCGAACCCGAGAAATACGCGGACCAACTGTACGACGACAATGCCGTGCGCAACAACAAGGGCATGGTCTTGGATTACCAGAACAGTCAGATTATCAAATATGAAACGATAACAAACAAAGTGCTGAGTCAAGCAGACGATGACAAGAGTTAAAAAGGACCTTACGATAGGTTGTAGTAACAAGCAAAGATCATTGAGGAGCCTGATGTTTTTTTACTTTGTTGACTTTGATTGGATTTTTTGTACAATAAACTGTCCTTACATAGATTGTTATTTAGGACGATCACTTTATCTTGAGATTGTTTATAGACAAATCACTGTGTATCCTGATCACCAAAAAGACGCCGACGGTAGCCATTACGCTGCATTCCTCTCCTACTTGCTGATGTCATACTTGTCAAATCATGATCTGCATCATAGGAATGAACGTTTGAAAAGAAAGTTAATTTTGTTGTGTAAAAATTGAATGATCTTTCATTCTTTCAACATGAGTTCTCGCTTACAGATTTGAGTGCATTTGTCTTCAGACACGAGTTAGCCATGGTGGTAGCCGGACCACCTCGTTCTGAATTGTCAAACAATTGGTCCAATACAAAGACAAGGTCATTTGTTCGTCCTCCTCACCAAAAAGTATTCTGGTGTTATCGTGAATGGAAAAATCCTACGAAAGTAAGCAAGGTTTAGTCAAATCTTTGAAGAACAGTTCACCAGAAGACGGAATCTTGGTGTCAGATGTGAACACCAGACACTTGTTGGTCTTTGACGACATGAATGGGGGAGGTGGCTCATGGCGAATACATAGTAGATTAGTTCATGCGCAAGGCTCGTCTTCGTAAAACTAGTGTCGTATATATTACAAAAATGTCTTTGAATGCAGTTCACATCACTGCACCATCAGTCTCAATACTAATAACATGGTCTTGATTAAAAATCACAGAGATAAATCACAAGTTATGTCGAGCCAATTAAAACTTCCCTGTTTAAATTATGCGTACCAGGATGCCAACTGTAAACCCGACTGGTACTTGGATGTAGACATGACACCCACTACTCCCGATACACCTACTGGTACTTGGCTTATATCGTGTTGCAGTGTTAAGTTGGTAATACAATTCCCCGTGTTTGAAGTGATTTAATTCCATTTCGTTCTCTATAGTGGGAGGGTTGTGCGCACGTAATCCAGGATAACAACACCGTCTGCTATTTACGTGGCAGATGGCCGTCCTAAGTCGGCACTGGTTGCCCATTGTTCTCGTTGGTTTATGACAAGGAACGCCAACGCACAACACACAAGCATCAAAAACATAAAGGACTACACATAAACCAACGAGACCAATGGGCAACCGGTGCCGACTTAGGACGGCCATCTTCAACGAAAATAGCAGGTGTGGTTATCCTTGATTGGCGCACAACCCTCCCACTTTTCCGATTACGTCATTTCATGAGGACATTCTAATCAACATACATACCAAGTTTCATCAACTTTGAAAGGGTCTGCATGAGGGGTCATTTTTAACCTATTATTACCGGGTGCATCTCTGAAATGTCAATTTGTTTTTTTGGGTTCCTTAAGTTGTCTTCCCTGATATTCTGTTAATTTATGGAACTGAATTTTTTTGTTACCTTTTTTCTTTTAATCTAACTGAAAATAGCCATTTTATGATATATGTATTTATTATTATTTTATTTGTATTTTCTCATTTTTCTTCAGGTATTCGAATAAGTAACCAACTTCAGATTTAGGCGAATGTTGAATAAGTAACTAACTTCAGAAATCATTTACTTTTTCAATGTTGAAAGTTGCAATGTTGAAAAAGTAACCAACTTCCGATACCCGAAAAAGAATTTATCCAAAATCTTCAAAAGCAAAGAAAATTTGATGATCTGAAATGTTTCAATAATACTTCTAGGTATTTGGATGATATTCTAACTATTGACAATCCTGCTTTTGAATTATATAAGAATGAAATTTATCCATAAGAATTAACACTTAAAAAGGCGAACGTTACAAATACAGAAACACCACTTTTGGACCTAAATATCAAAATTGTAAACGGAAAGATTCATACAAGTGTATATGACAAAAGGAGTGATTTTGGATATTGCATAGTAAATTTCCCATGGCTTGACGGTGATGTTCCAAGATTACCGTCATATGGCATTTACATATCACAGCTCATCCGGTACGCTAGATGATGTACGGATATTTTGGATTTTCACAGTAGAAATTTATGAATTACCAAAAAACTTTTAGGTCAAGGTTTCCGCTTTCATAAACTAGTTAAGACTTTCTGGAAATTTTACAAAAAATACAGTCAACTTCTTTTAAAATTCGGATCTATACACGCAACAGAGTACATTACTTTGAGTATTACACAACCTGTCTTTTATGGTGATATGATTAACAAAATTAGAAGGATCAAAGGTAGGCAGCATAACAATCGGAATGCGTCAGAATCATCAATTGCCTTTTATACCGTGGATATGATCCTAATGTCACCAGACGGACACTAGGCTTGGTACTTGACCAATCTACAGTCTTGTACAAGCGCATCCTTGAGACTTGCACTCTGACTGACTGTGACGACGGGACTCCATGACGGGCCCTGTCCAAATCTCTTTAGAGAAGACTGGGCCCCGACCACCTGTCCTCTCTGAATGACAGTCGGACTCCTCGGGTGATTACATACATGAGCTCACTACAGCCGGAAAAGCACGGACTGTGTTATTATATCCATTTACATATCCATCTGTGTTGCCTCTACGTTTTGCGGTCTTGTTTGTGTGAGGTCATCTTACAATGAGGAGGTTGTTTTACACAACAATTGTACGTTCTTCGAGACCTCTTGGTAATTGGAGAAGTGAGAGGGTTGTGCGCACGTAATCCTGGATAACCACACCATTTGCTACTTGCGTGGTAAATGGCCGTCCAAAGTCCGCACCGGTTGCCCATTGGTCTCGTCGGTTTATGTGTAGTCTTTTGTGTTTGATGTTTACATGTTGTATGTCTCTTTTTCGTCTCTTTGTGTTTTTGCATCGGGTGTTTTGCTGTTGGTGCTGCAACAGGTTCTTGTTGGAGATCCCCTCCCTTCTTTTACAGATACATAGACGATGTGCTGTCCATCAATAGTCTAAAATTCGCGGATAACCCCAGCAGAATCTATCCTTCGGAGCTTGAAGTCAAAGAAGCTACAGAGACAAATAATTCAGCATCCTATCTGGACATAATCTGTACACCTCACTCTATGACTAACGTGACGACTTGAATTTCAACATCACAAACTTTCCTTTTCTGAGTAGCAACATCCCTTCATCCCAGGCTTATGGCGTATTCATATTTCAGTTGATACGCTATGCCAGAGCAAGTACCAAATATACAGATTTTGTTCTGATAGCTAGACGTCTTTCAGATAAACTTCTCAGTCAGGGATACGTTTGTGACCGACTAACCTCGTCACTGAGGAAGTTCTACTGTCGAAATGGGGAACTCGTCATACATTATGATGCCCTACTCTCCAGAATGGTGGATGATATTCTGTCTCAGACCATTTAAACCATCCAACCACCGAATATACTTGTTTTTTGTATCTTCCGAAATGGAAGTAACCGGATGTGACAATTCTACCGAATTGAAGTGACGGGTGTTGCATGCAAGCAGGAGATGCTTACTCTTCATTGGCACCTGGGGGTCTCAATCCCATTTTGGGAGTTCGCTTCATTTCATATCCATGGTGGAGGTTTTTCTTTGTTTGTTTTGGTTCTTGTTTTATCCTGATTTTGTATGCCTTCGGTTTATAATTATCGATTTTGTACTGTGTGTTGGGATATGGTCATTATCCATATTTGTCATTTATCATCATGTCAACAATCATACTAATAATGGAATCTAACTGGAGGTTCCATATGCTTCACCTTTCAAATATGAATAAAGTCGTACTTTCAATTTGTAATTTTACATACACATCAAAATTTTCATGCTTTGAATGAAGCGGCAATAAAGTTATAGGGAGGAAACTTCTACTCATATAACCTGGACTGCATCGATTTCTTTTCATATTTTTTTTTGTTGTTGTTTGTTCGATCAAATTTTTCTCTCGGTCGTTTTCAAGATTCTCAAAAAAGCGAGTTCGGTTTCAACAATTGTATTAAATTTTGTAATATAGGATAAAACACGAATAAGTTACTAAGAAATAATCTAATTCTTGGGGGGAAAGATGTTGTACTTTTCTAAATTTCTTTCATTTCAAAATTGTTTTTCTTTATTTTGTTTTGCGATGTTGAACAAGAATATCTTAATTACGACAACAAAGCTGTTTTAGTTCGTTCTTAAATTTTAAGTCAAGGAAGGCATAAACGAAAGGATTGGAGACGTTGTTGATGATAAACATTCTGTATATGAATAGCACTCCAGCCCTTTCCCGGTCACTAAAACTCTCCCAGAATGTTTTGTTCATTGCTTCAAACAGCATTATGATGACTTTAGGAATGTAACAAATGAGGAATATTATGGTGATTAACATAAACATCAAAGTAAATTTATGCTTGATCTTGCGATTTATTTTCTCATGTTGATCTCTTGGTGAATCATTCCTTTTCTTTATCTGGTTGTCAGACTTTCCTCTTCTGTCAAATTCACCCTGTCCTTTCTCAACAGCTTTCCTCATGGCGGATTCTAGATTGTTGGTTGTGTTTGTTGTGTATTCCATGTGATTCATTTCCCTTGAGTCATCGACTGATGTGACCTGTGTTAATTGTTGATCCATCTTCTTTATTTCCTGCTGACTTGCTCACATATTTCATATGAGTGAAAATTGTCCATCCGATTCTCAGATAGATTCCAACAAGAGCTCCAACTATAGCAATGACGATGAGCCCAAGCAAACCTCCATAGAAAAGGGAAATGCTTTATATCCGTCTTTTATCCTACTACATCTCCGTCCAACCAGATCTTTCTCTATATTTCAAATGGTACAGAACCATATAAAAATGGAATAGGAATTGCAAGAAGTAGCGGGATCGCGATTGACATGAAAAGTGTTACACGGACAAGTTTTCTGTCCATTTGGCGCCCAAACGGCCGAACAATTTTAAGATATCTTTGTACAGCGACTGCTAGCAAGAGCATTATGGACACGTATGTTGTAGATGCGGCAAAAAGCCAACCAGCCTTACAAAAAGTGTCGTAATAGAATGTCGTCTGCATGGTGTTCAAGGCAATGCCAAAAGAAC
The DNA here is from genome assembly GCA_028142955.1 of Pinctada fucata. Lineage (NCBI taxonomy): Eukaryota > Metazoa > Mollusca > Bivalvia > Pterioida > Pteriidae > Pinctada > Pinctada fucata. The sequence continues at coordinate 24,511,355 of AP027105.1, read as the reverse complement.
CACATACTGATGACGCTAGCAAATCTGTCAAGGCGAGATAAGGTATAAAATAACGGTCCACATCCTTCCCTGAAAATCTCATTTTGTAAGTATACATCACAATGCTATTACCAACGATTCCAAGAAAAATGTACATCGTCAGAATTACATTATTTGGTATAAGAACATTTGCCAAATCCTTGTCTCACTCATCTATTCTACCATCCTTTGATAAATTCATATTCATAAATTCAGTCATTTTCTTGAAAGAAAAATATCTGTTTACATCGATCTCCTCCGTCAATCTTTTACGGAAGAAGACAACTAGGTCAATGATGTCCTTAACAAAACACGGAAGATATTCTGCTTTCAGAACATACATAACATGGCCATATTCCATAAGTACATAAGGAAGGGCGAGGAACCTATTGTACTAGCCGTTCGGTGTACAAATCAGGGGTTCTCATAACATGATGAAATACCAATACTTTATGAAAATCGAACATCATTGATCATTACATTGTAAAGAGCAATCAAAAATAACCCTTGACCTAATGACCTAAAATGAATGTGTGTCTTCCCCTTCAAGAATCACATATCATAATTTGGTTTGATTAATTAAGTGAGTCTAGGTACCGTATAACCAGAAATTTTCGCGAGATACTAATTTTCGCTATATTCGCGAGTGATTATTCTCGCGAAAAATTATGTTTTGTAAGGTATAAAGTAAATTGGTATATCATCTACAGTTTGTTCTTATTATACATGTGTGATTCTTTCACAGATCTCGATTGAACATAAATAGAAGAAAATCCATTGTATTCTTATGATAGAAATAACTTTAACTTAAGAAATTGAAGGTACAAAACACTGAAATCATATGTACATATTTTTATGTAGTTTAGGAATCGCGAAAAATTGTACTCGCGAAAATAAAGACACCCTGATTTACCATAAAATCGCGAAAAATTTGATACTCGCGAAAATTTCTGGTTATACGGTATCTATAATCCTTACTTGAGGTCTATTTATCGCAAAAAGAACTTGACCTTTGACAACAAAATTCATTAAGTAACCATAGGCCGTTGATATTATTTAAACAAATCAAATACGTCATACAAACAATATTGTTCTTGTCGTAGTGTCACTGCTGGTGGATCAGGAGTCCTCAATGGCACATGTAGCCAAGTTCGATCAACTTCGGTTGATCGTCACTTCAACGCATTCAAAAAGTTCTGTTATCCAAATTTCTTGACATTTCCAAAAACGTGGGTCCTGTAGCATCATATCCCACCCATCCTGCTAAGTGTTTTAGTACATTTTTAACATAATGATTTTCACACTCTTTGGTAATATTATGTTCATTGTTTATAGTAGAGCAACCAAGTCGCTAAATTTGAAATTTTAATCAACCCACCTAACACAGGGCTAATTTTTATATCAAACGAAAGAATATAACTTGGGACATCAGATTTGACCTGTCGTAAAAAATTCGTATGGTCAGAATTCCTGTAAATTCTTAGAAAAGCGGAAAATTGGTAAAATTCAAAACTATAGATATTTTAACAAAAATTATCATCGTTTAATAAATGAAAAGTCAAACTGACCGAAATCAATGTCAATATGCTAATTGAAGTCAAAAGAAAATTTTTGGATCAAATCGATTTTTCTAATTTCAACTTCATGGATGAATGAGCACAAATTCTAAGATAAATTGGTAAAATTGAAATTTTCCATTCTTTCACTTCAATATTGAGAATGTTAATTCGAAGATAAAAATTAACATACAGAAATGATATTTTGATATGTGAATGTGTTTTTAGGAAAGTTTGATAAAGATCGATTGAAAAACTTAAGAGTACCAGGCAAATAAAGTGCCCCACCCCCAACTTTGTTATTAGCGATTCACTGCAATATAAACTAGGAGATGTTTTCTCGATAATACGGAGTAAAACTAAATAATTACGGCTAAATTAAGTTTTAACATATAATAATGAATGAAAAGTATCGCTTTATTTCAAAGAAGACGACAAATTTACATCAATAATTTTGAATTTTTTTTTTTTCTGTATTATCTATGTTCTGGTTATTTCAAACATTGTGATATGGACGCATTTTGTCAGCCGAATTTTAGAAATAATCAATGTTAAATGTTTTCTAATTGAATAGCATCATTTAACATGTTTAAGAACAGATAAATTGGCAGCATGGACCAGACATGCACGTTTCGGGTACTTAACCCTCTTCAGTGATCCTCAAATCTAAACAATGTAATATGCCAAAAAAGTATGAAAGTTACTTTGTCGAAAAAGCCTACCGAAAGACGTAGCAGGATGGGTGGGATATGATGATGCAGGACTTTTAAGAAATTTCAAGAAATTTTGATAACAGAAATTTTAGAATGCGTTGAAAAACAATCAACCGAAATTGATTGAACTTGGCAACATGTGCCCTTGGGGACTCCTGGTCCACCAGCAGTGTAACAAAGATTTTATGATCAACAAAATATGGAATTATGCAATGCATTTTAGTTCCACAAGTGAGTAGCGTAGCTGCCTATACGACCCCATCACACTCAATGCAAGTATGGCATTTTCTTTCTCTGTTTGACCTTGTGACAACAGTTATCTACATAAAATGAGTAAAGAACACATGTATTGGCAGTTTCTGTCATGGCTTTACTTATATTATTTCACAATTAATTCATTTTTGTATAAATGTAATTTCAAAGATATGTTATCAATCATTTTCAATTATGCAATCACTTTTCAATATTCAATCACTTTTCAATATTCAATCACTTTTCAATATTCAATCATTTTTCAATATTCAATCACTTTTCAATATTCAATCACTGTCAATATTCAATCACTTTCAAATATTCAAATTCAACCACTTTTCAATATTCATTCACTTTTCAATGAGTGAACTATACATGTACAATGACATTGTACAGTTCTCATTAAAATTGCATATTTTCAATATTTTCACTTTAAATGCTTGTTTAAGGTCTACGACGAATATTCAAAGTATATGTCGTAGGATATACACAATCAATCACACACAATGAAAACACAATATTGAAGCCCAATTATTGGCCGCAGAGACTGGAAGGTAACAGAAACTTTAGCGGGGCTTCAAGCAAAATTGTGTTAAGGTTTGGAATTAAAAAGCCATGACGCGCTTCAGATGATTGTGGTCACAAACGTTAACTTGAACCGTTAATAAATCAGTGATGAAGATCGTGATATATAAGAATGATGACAGAAGTGCAACAGTAACACTATACGTATCGACAGGGAACATACACGTCCAAGGGCCAGCACATGCTATGATAAGTGAGAATTTGCTCAAACTTTTAAAGGATTCGGACATTCTCACTGAGGCTTCGGTATCATTCATGGACAAAAATTCGGAAGAACCAAATTTTAACGAAGAAACAGAAATTAAGCGACTGGTGGGAGCAGAAATAAGATCATCAACCCCCATAGAATACCAGAGCCAGGATATCGAACATTTAAAGAGACAAATTGGGAAACTAAACGAATGCGTAAATAGATTGAAGAAAAGACTCCAAGAAATAGAAATTCAGAAAGTAAAATCCAATGCTGAAACACAGACCGAGGACGGTACAATTCAAGTGGAACAACAGAAAACCTCGTCAGAGACGCAGACGGACATGGACATGGCTTGCAGCCATCCCCGGATGACTGGGAGCCATGCTCATGCGGTTACACAGGTAGACTTGAGAAAGAAACAAGAATTAACAGCCAGGGAACAGGAAAAGAAACCAACTTATGCTGAAGTTCTTAAATCGCGCAACGAAAAGAATGCCTCGCGATATCTACGAAATTCAGAAACCCTTCAAGACAAGGGAATGGAATCCAAACAGGACGCGACATTAATAATAGGAAGCTCTTTACTTCAAAGGATTAATCCAAGGGGACTTCAATCTTCAGTACAAGTTAGAACAAGACGGGGAGCGTGGGTATCAAGGATAAGAAAAGAATTAGGGGACAGGAGGGTGGAGCATTACGGAAATATTATAATACAGGCGGGCGGAAATGACGTGGATAGCGGCAGAGAGATCGAAGCCATCGAGAACGATTTTGTTGAAATAATTAAGGACATTCATGCGAGATCGCCAAAAACCGAAATCTACATCGCGGAGGTTTTACCGAGAAGGAGATGCGACGTGTCAGAGATAAATGCGATACTCCAACATGTCTGCAAAACATACGGAGCGAAATTAGTGGAAACAACGAAAGCCATAAAAGAGGTAAATGCGGTACAGTTCTGGGAAGACCGAGTACATTTATCCGATAAAGGAACCCGCGACCTTCTCTTCGTCTACAATGAGTACTTAAATATCTTAAAGAGCGATGAAAAACGACGGACAAATCATTGCTACAACTGTGGAGAAAGGGGTCATGTAGCAAAAAACTGCAGACATTACGGAAAAATCCAATGCTGGGAATGCGGACAAACAGGACATAAAATGAGACATTGCAGAAACTACTAGGAAGCGGGCAAGGATCGGGATGCCGACAAAATTCGTAATTCTGAATCTAAATTATACACATTTAACAAATTTGATCCATTATTTAAAGTCTGTAATGAATGCAATATGACAGTGTGCTCTTGTTTAGACTTTAACTGTACTAAGATCTTTTTATCGAACTCAAATATTCATAGGTCATGTAGGTCGGCACCCGTTTACTGTTCTAACCATCTTCAAAAAGAGGAGAAACTTAAAAAGAAAGCTTTTAATAAATATGATCCATTTGAACTAAACGGAACGTGTATAGAAAAGATATTTATTAATGAAGAAAATAATGCTAAAAATGGAAAATCAAAAGAAATCGATTCACAATTTGGGTTTAAACGGAAAGGTCTCCATATCGGAAATATTAATGTATGTCACTTAAACACTAAAATCGATGAAATCAGGTTAATGTTATCTAACCCTGAATCCATAGATATTTTAGGTATCTGTGAAACATTTTTAAATGACAAAATTTCTAACAATATCTTGAACATAAAAGGATTTAATATGGAAAGACGTGATCGTAAAGATAATAAAAAAAGGCGGCGGTATTCTCATTTATCTATCTAACGAATTAACATATAAGAGGAGATACGATCTAGAATTAGAAGACATTGAATCAATTTGGGTTGAAGTGAAATTTAAAAACTCAAAACCAATTTTGGTATGTTCAGCGTACAAACCTCCATCGTCTAAAAGAGAATGGAGTGATACATTTTCAGATGAATTAAAAAGAGCATTTTCTACAAATGACGATGAAATTATTATAATGGGAGATTTTAATATTGATTATCTCAAGGAACCTCCGTTACATTGGACTAGTGAACTCGAACAATATGATTTAAAGCAAATAATAACGAGTCCCACAAGGATAACAAGTACAACCTCAACATTAATAGATCATATTTACTCCAATAAACCAGATTTTCTTTGTGAAAATAATGTCCCAAACATCGCCATTTCAGATCACTTTCCCGTATGTGCAACGCATAAAATACCACATAATCCCCGTCGGCAAAAACCATTAGAAATAAAATACAGAGACTTTAAAAATTTTGATGAAAACTGCTTCTTGCATGATCTAGCTACGTCTGAAATGTGGAAAGTAGAACATATGGACAACCCAAACGAGGCTGTACAAGAATTCTACACACATTTTCTAAAGACCCTAAACAAACACGCTAAAATAAAAACAAAGCGAGTAAGACATCAATTTAAACCTGCTTGGTTAAACCAAGAAATCAATGAGGCAAGACATAAAAGAGATAGATACAAAAAAGACAAAGACGATTTTAATTATAAATTATGGAGAAATAAAGTTGCCGCATTAATCAAAGAAGCAAAATCAGATTTCTATCAATCCGCAATTCAAAACCATAAAACTTCGGGTGATATATGGCGACATATCAAAGAAGTGAATCCTATGCCAATTTCAACTATACCAAATATAATAAACGACAATGGAAAAAGTTTAGAAAATCCCGTAGATATAGCAAACGCATTTAATGACTATTATATCAATATATGTCAAACACTTGGTATTATAAATCGAAACAATAAAGATACAATAGAAATGCTGGAAAATTATACAAAAACTAAATTAAAAGAGTTTGATAAATTCGAACTCTTAAAGATAAGTGAATCAGAAGTTTTCAAACTCTTAAATCGGTTAAATCCATCAAAATCAGCTGGCTATGACAATATTGGACCAAGGATTATAAAATTAGCAGCACCGATAATAAGCAGGCAAATAGCACATATCATTAAGGTAAGCATTGAAAATAATATCTTTCCCGATGATCTAAAAATAGCTAAAATCACCCCAATTTACAAAAATGGCGATAAGTCTCAAACTGGCAACTATCGGCCAATATCGGTCCTTCCGACTATCTCGAAAATATTTGAACAACATATTGCGATTCAACTATATGATTTTCTTAGGCAATTCGATTTACTTAGTCCATATCAATCTGGTTTCCGTAAATTTCACTCGTGCCAATCTGCACTTACACAGCTTACCGAAGAATGGTTAAGTAATATGGATGATGGTGACCTTACTGGTGTAACATTTCTTGATTTCCGTAAAGCCTTTGATCTTGTTGACCATGAAATTCTTATTGATAAGCTTAAATGTTATAACTTTGATAATAACACCCTTAGTTGGTTCAAATCTTACTTAGAAAATCGTCAACAAAGTGTACATAGTGGTAGTCACAAGTCTGAAATAAATCGCATTAAATCAGGAGTACCACAAGGATCTGTTTTAGGGCCAGTTTTATTTTTGATATACATAAACGATCTCCCATTACATGTTAAATATTCTCAAATTGCACTGTTTGCAGATGATACAAGTATTCATCAGTCCTCAAAATCACTTAAAACAATTGAAGATCAAATGCAATATGACCTAGAAATGATAAATAAATGGTGTGAGGAAAACAAAATGATAATAAATGAAAACAAAACAAACTGTATGCTTCTTGGCACCAATCAAAGACTTTCAAAGCTTCCAAACTCTTTGCTAAACCTTACAATTAATTCAGTTAATCTTACAAATGTCAAAACTCATAAACTGCTAGGAGTAGAAATTGATCAACACCTTGACTACGATAAACATATAGATAAACTTTGCAAAAACATAGCATCCAAACTTTCTCTTCTTAAAAGAATAAAGCACTACTTAACACTTCACTATCGTAAAATATTTTATAATGGATACATTCTCCCATTGATAGACTACTGCATTGTAATTTGGAGCAATACAACTAATCATAATCTTCTGAGAATACACAAACTTCAAAAGTATGCAGCGCGAATTATATTAGATGCACCATCAGATGCCCCCTCTAAGCCACTATTCGAAGAACTGAATTGGTTGAATATCTTTGAAAAAGTTGAATATCAAAAAAGTATTCTCTTATATAAAATTAAAAACCTACCATGTCCTACTTATCTTAACGAATTGTTTCCGCAACCGAGACCATCAACATATTCTTTGCGATCCAAAACATGTGATAATTTTGATATGCCCAGGCCTCATATTGAAAAATATAAACGCAGTTTTCAGTACTCGGGTGCTCGACTTTGGAATAACTTACCTACTGAAATAAGGACTTCTAATAATATAAATGCGTTCAAAAACTCAATGATTAAATACATTCATTCAAATAGGGGAACTTATTGATTATAATATACAAATGATCGAACTTTATATGGACTCTATACTTTATATGGACTTTATAACTTTGAATATCTATTATTACCATCTTTTATAAAAATGTATATGCCTTACATATTTTGTACATATCTTTATATATATTTTCTGTAAATACGTTAATGAGGGCCACATGGGAGAATAGCTAAAATGCTAAATGTGCCACCCTCTTAAAATAAAGTATTATTATTATTATTATTATTATTATTATTATTATTATTATATACCAAACCCAGAGGAAAAACAGAGATGAAAACCCGGTTACTGTTTTGGGAAAAAATACTCTGAAAACTGGGCATGTTATATCACTGCTGTTCTCGGAACACGCACGAAAGTCAAGCCACTTAACGATGACAATCACTGCAAACGAAATATCCGTAGCCTCGAGCTGAAGTTGTACGGGAGGAATCTTCCAGGAATCTGTACAGCAGAGTGACGGTTTGAACAGTCCATCCCATGAGAATCAAAGGTGTTGTGTCAACAGGAGTACAACTGAAAAACACAGGGGAAAAGAGACAGCCAAGACGATTCTAACGAGAGCAATGCATATCAAGAAATTGTTTTCATAAACAATACTAGGAATAGGTTACGAGAAGCTAAATGAAACTAGACAATCTTATCACACGTTAATGTAGCTGAGCAAAATAGTCATTTTTAATCATTGAAATGAATTGATAAAATAGACAAATGAGTTAAAGAAGATCTTGATGATAATCTCAATAGCACTCGCAATAGAGCACCAAATTGAGTATCGACGGACCCCTAGCAAGCTAGAGGTGGGACCAGGTGCCAGACATATTTAACCACATCTACAGCTAGGGAGGGAGGGAGAGGAAAACCAATCATGGTTGTATAAAATGTCAGGCATTCCAAGCGGCAAAACAAGTGTCCCTTTCTAACTTTCAATTCTGAATCATTAAAAGTGATCACGTGACTACTAAGTTAGAAAGAGACACAAGAAAAGAGGAATAACTCATGTTTCTATATATAGATACTTGGTGCTTTAACTGTAACGTCTTCAAATGATGCTATTGAATTTGAAGACGATAATCTAATTCCATGTAGATAACGGGACTTATGTTCACATACGTTCGATAAGTCTATTTATCTACATAGAAATGAGTAAAGAACACATGTATTGGCAGTTTCTGTCATGGCTTTAATTATATTATTTCACAATTAATTCATTTTTGTATAAATGTAATTTCAAAGATATGTTATCAATCATTTTCAATTATGCAATCACTTTTCAATATTCAATCACTTTTCAATATTCAATCATTTTTCAATATTCAATCACTTTTCAATATTCAATCACTGTCAATATTCATTCACTTTTCAATGAGTGAACTATACATGTACAATGACATTGTACAGTTCTCATTAAAATTGCATATTTTCAATATTTTCACTTTAAATGCTTGTTTAAGGTCTACGACGACTATTCAAAGTATATGTCGTAGGATATACACAATCAATCACACACAATGAAAACACAATATTGAAGCCCAATTATTGGCCGCAGAGACTGGAAGGTAACAGAAACTTTAGCGGGGCTTCAAGCAAAATTGTGCCAAAATGTCTTCATGTGTCGGCAACGCTGAAAGCATGAAGACATCCGCCACAGGGGGTCAAATTTTGCATTAAAGCCATGACAAACTGCATTAAGTATTCCGATATAGAAACTGTTTAAGAATGAAGAAGAGCGTCACGATAATCAATTGATATGTTAGTTTTATATGTTAGTTTAATTAAATGGTAGAGTTTATTAACTTATTTTTATCCTTCATTTGGACTCTTTGAATGATCTAACCTTTTTTTCTATTTATTTATTCATATCTTTCATTGTTATTTATTCATATGATATGAATGGATCCAAGAACATCAATAAGCTGTTTTTCTTGCCACTTGTTATTTGACATGTTTTAAAATATTACTTGTTTAAAGACAAATACCTATGATCTTTACCTTAATTTTAAATTGTTTGTGTGTATTGACATTATTAAGAAAATAAACTTAAAGTGATGAGATAGATATTTGATAATAAAACGACGTTTACAACTTTGAGACCGACTAATTAAACTATTAAGAGTGCTTGTCAGTTCGAACTCTCCTACGGTCTGAGATTAAATGGTTTGATGATTGAATCATTGCTTAAAACAATGGCCGAGTTATAACGTAGGTAACATTCAACTTAGACCTCGCAAAATATGGAATTAAAACTTTGGCATTTAAGGAAGAACAATATAAGGAATTCAATAAGGCAGTATGCCTGTATATGGCTCTTTATTTATTGCACCAGTAGTTCTTCAAATGTACTGTGAAACAATTTACTCTAGAAGTGTTATCGACCAAACGTGGAAATTAAAATATTTAAAATAACTCTTAGTACGCCTGAATTCGGGAAATTACACAATTGTATTTTCGATCAATTACTTAATTTTTTTTTTGTTTTTTTGTTTTTTGTTTTTTGTTTTTTGTTTTTTGTTTTTTTGTTTTTTTGTTTTGTTTTGTTTTTGTTTTGTTTTGTTTTGTTTTGTTTTTGTTTTTGGTTTTGTTTTTGGTTTGTTTTTGTTTGTTTGTTTTTTTTTTTGTTTTTTTTTGTTTTGTTTTTTTTTTTTTTATTTGTTTTGTTTTTTTTAACAAAGGGAAAGTTTGGGGTTCAACATTTAAGGAAGAACAATATAAAGAATTCTATAAGGCAGTATGCCTTTACAGATGTCTTCAATTACAATCAGGACCATATGGTTCTTTATTTATTGCGCCAGTAACTACATGACTGGTATTGACGATTTATAAAATTAATAAATCGGAGTGTTATCGACTTGTACCTGAACGTTAATTATTTATCTATTCTGATATTTACTTGCTGAAAAATTCATTAATCTATTATTAATTATTTATCTATTTAATTAATTAAATTAATCTACGTGAAGCAGAAATTAAGCCTACGTTTGTTTGTTTATTTAGATATATTATGTATAGTTACAATCTTTCACTGTTTACATATGTGTGACAACACGCCAAACATTTTTAAAATTTGTCGAAACTTAAAACAAGTTTATTAAGGGAAAGTTTAAATGGCAGATTACATCGAATTTTACCAGATTTTGACCTTCGGATTATCTTGTATTGATGTATCTATAATTATTCATATATATACATACATATATATATATATACAAAGCACAAGAAAATCATGTATATAACAAGGTACCCTATTTACCTATTCTTCCCTGCCAGGGATTCGAACCTACTACCTACGGCACCTTTCGCCTGGCAATCACGAGTCCGGCACGCTATCCACTACACCATCTCGACTTCACAAAAATGAAGTTTTGATGGCAAGGGTCTATCGTATCGGACTCGTGATCACTCGGTAGTCGACGGCTTTCGGGATTTACCTATGTACTAATGGGTGGATCGCCCTAGGGTAATGCAGTACTGAAATACATATAAACAGAAAGCACAAACGAAACAGTACATTAACACCCAATTAGTACGATTGACCTTGGATAGTCAGACGACTATACATACCTGAGAAATAAACATATACAAAGCACAAGAAAATCATGTATATAACAAGGTACCCTATTTACCTATTCTTCCCTGCCAGGGATTCGAACCTACTACCTACGGCACCTTTCGCCTGGCAATCACGAGTCCGGCACGCTATCCACTACACCATCTCGACTTCACAAAAATGAAGTTTTGATGGCAAGGGTCTATCGTATCGGACTCGTGATCACTCGGTAGTCGACGGCTTTCGGGATTTACCTATGTACTAATGGGTGGATCGCCCTAGGGTAATGCAGTACTGAAATACATATAAACAGAAAGCACAAACGAAACAGTACATTAACACCCAATTAGTACGATTGACCTTGGATAGTCAGACGACTATACATACCTGAGAAATAAACATATACAAAGCACAAGAAAATCATGTATATAACAAGGTACCCTATTTACCTATTCTTCCCTGCCAGGGATTCGAACTTACTACCTACGGCACCTTTCGCCTGGCAATCACGAGTCCGGCACGCTATCCACTACACCATCTCGACTTCACAAAAATGAAGTTTTGATGGCAAGGGTCTATCGTATCGGACTCGTGATCACTCGGTAGTCGACGGCTTTCGGGATTTACCTATGTACTAATGGGTGGATCGCCCTAGGGTAATGCAGTACTGAAATACATATAAACAGAAAGCACAAACGAAACAGTACATTAACACCCAATTAGTACGATTGACCTTGGATAGTCAGACGACTATACATACCTGAGAAATAAACATATACAAAGCACAAGAAAATCATGTATATAACAAGGTACCCTATTTACCTATTCTTCCCTGCCAGGGATTCGAACCTACTACCTACGGCACCTTTCGCCTGGCAATCACGAGTCCGGCACGCTATCCACTACACCATCTCGACTTCACAAAAATGAAGTTTTGATGGCAAGGGTCTATCGTATCGGACTCGTGATCACTCGGTAGTCGACGGCTTTCGGGATTTACCTATGTACTAATGGGTGGATCGCCCTAGGGTAATGCAGTACTGAAATACATATAAACAGAAAGCACAAACGAAACAGTACATTAACACCCAATTAGTACGATTGACCTTGGATAGTCAGACGACTATACATACCTGAGAAATAAACATATACAAAGCACAAGAAAATCATGTATATAACAAGGTACCCTATTTACCTATTCTTCCCTGCCAGGGATTCGAACCTACTACCTACGGCACCTTTCGCCTGGCAATCACGAGTCCGGCACGCTATCCACTACACCATCTCGACTTCACAAAAATGAAGTTTTGATGGCAAGGGTCTATCGTATCGGACTCGTGATCACTCGGTAGTCGACGGCTTTCGGGATTTACCTATGTACTAATGGGTGGATCGCCCTAGGGTAATGCAGTACTGAAATACATATAAACAGAAAGCACAAACGAAACAGTACATTAACACCCAATTAGTACGATTGACCTTGGATAGTCAGACGACTATACATACCTGAGAAATAAACATATACAAAGCACAAGAAAATCATGTATATAACAAGGTACCCTATTTACCTATTCTTCCCTGCCAGGGATTCGAACCTACTACCTACGGCACCTTTCGCCTGGCAATCACGAGTCCGGCACGCTATCCACTACACCATCTCGACTTCACAAAAATGAAGTTTTGATGGCAAGGGTCTATCGTATCGGACTCGTGATCACTCGGTAGTCGACGGCTTTCGGGATTTACCTATGTACTAATGGGTGGATCGCCCTAGGGTAATGCAGTACTGAAATACATATAAACAGAAAGCACAAACGAAACAGTACATTAACACCCAATTAGTACGATTGACCTTGGATAGTCAGACGACTATACATACCTGAGAAATAAACATATACAAAGCACAAGAAAATCATGTATATAACAAGGTACCCTATTTACCTATTCTTCCCTGCCAGGGATTCGAACCTACTACCTACGGCACCTTTCGCCTGGCAATCACGAGTCCGGCACGCTATCCACTACACCATCTCGACTTCACAAAAATGAAGTTTTGATGGCAAGGGTCTATCGTATCGGACTCGTGATCACTCGGTAGTCGACGGCTTTCGGGATTTACCTATGTACTAATGGGTGGATCGCCCTAGGGTAATGCAGTACTGAAATACATATAAACAGAAAGCACAAACGAAACAGTACATTAACACCCAATTAGTACGATTGACCTTGGATAGTCAGACGACTATACATACCTGAGAAATAAACATATACAAAGCACAAGAAAATCATGTGTATAACAAGGTACCCTATTTACCTATTCTTCCCTGCCAGGGATTCGAACCTACTACCTACGGCACCTTTCGCCTGGCAATCACGAGTCCGGCACGCTATCCACTACACCATCTCGACTTCACAAAAATGAAGTTTTGATGGCGAGGGTCTATCGTATCGGACTCGTGATCACTCGGTAGTCGACGGCTTTCGGGATTTACCTATGTACTAATGGGTGGATCGCCCTAGGGTAATGCAGTACTGAAATACATATAAACAGAAAGCACAAACGAAACAGTACATTAACACCCAATTAGTACGATTGACCTTGGATAGTCAGACGACTATACATACCTGAGAAATAAACATATACAAAGCACAAGAAAATCATGTATATAACAAGGTACCCTATTTACCTATTCTTCCCTGCCAGGGATTCGAACCTACTACCTACAGCACCTTTCGCCTGGCAATCACGAGTCCGGCACGCTATCCACTACACCATCTCGACTTCACAAAAATGAAGTTTTGATGGCAAGGGTCTATCGTATCGGACTCGTGATCACTCGGTAGTCGACGGCTTTCGGGATTTACCTATGTACTAATGGGTGGATCGCCCTAGGGTAATGCAGTACTGAAATACATATAAACAGAAAGCACAAACGAAACAGTACATTAACACCCAATTAGTACGATTGACCTTGGATAGTCAGACGACTATACATACCTGAGAAATAAACATATACAAAGCACAAGAAAATCATGTATATAACAAGGTACCCTATTTACCTATTCTTCCCTGCCAGGGATTCGAACCTACTACCTACGGCACCTTTCGCCTGGCAATCACGAGTCCGGCACGCTATCCACTACACCATCTCGACTTCACAAAAATGAAGTTTTGATGGCAAGGGTCTATCGTATCGGACTCGTGATCACTCGGTAATCGACGGCTTTCGGGATTTACCTATGTACTAATGGGTGGATCGCCCTAGGGTAATGCAGTACTGAAATACAGAGCGAAATTGCGATGGGAACGAAGGACGTCATAGCGCAGGCGGCAGTAGGGCGCAGAACCAGGGTGTTCACAGTGACGACCACGAGGACACCGTCTTCTTTTAGGAAGGCGCGGAGGGTACAAACCTAACTGTAATTAGTTGGAATGTTGGAAGAAATTTATGTGAAAAATTGAAAGACGATCAATTTGTTGATTCTATAGAAAAGTATGATATTATATGTCTAACAGAGTGTTGGATAAGTAAAAATGATGAGGATAATATTGATATGAATGATTATGAAAAACTTATTTTTCCTAGAAGTTATGGTAAGGGAGGTGGCATAGTAATATTTTACAAGTCAAATATTAGAAAACGTTTAGAGTTTGTGGAGAATATTTATGACAGCATCATTTGGGTGCGATATTCATTTCGGAATCAGAAATCTATGTTTGCGTTCTGTTACATTCCTCCTGAAGGAAGTAATTTTTATAACACATATGAAGACCTAGATCTTTTTCAATGTTTAGAAGAATATGTAGCTAAATACAGATCAGAGGGACATATTTATATTGCGGGGGACTTTAATGCTAGGACCGGCGTCCGAGAGGATTTTGTAAATAATGATGAATTTAGTGATGAATTGCATGAAATTCTAGAGGTTTTTGAATATAACAATGACTCGCATTTAACTTCTAGGAAAAATATGGATTTGCATGTTAATAATTACGGTAGAAAGTTAATCGAATTATGTAAGAACACTGGTTTTCACATTGTAAATGGAAGACATAAGGGTGATGGTATTGGTAATTTTACATTTTTCAATCATAACGGCACGAGCCTGATAGATTACTTATTAGTTCAAGATAAGAGCTTTGACAATATATGTTATTTTAAAACGGGAGAATTTAATCAGTGGTCAGATCATTCACCTGTAAATTTTTCTCTTCGATCTATGTTACCCGATACACATGAAGGGTCTTACCCGGTATCTGAGTATTATAGAGAAATATGGAAATCGGTCAAGGGGTAACGAGTGTCTGCTTGTATAAATGACAGAAAAATTAAAAAATCTGAATAATTTTTTTTTCAGTAATTTGTTATTATTTACTGAAAATATGAGTGATTTTGAAGCATATGACGGTAATTTTGATACACCTTTCCATCAATACTTCATCAGAAACTGATATTGAAGATGATGACAGTTCATGAGATGATGCACAATATTTGTACACCTAATAGAAATCTCAGAAATTTACTGTTGCAGAATATTTTTGGTGGGATGCAACTTATGTAATATTCATGTACTGGGACATAAAAAGTAGAAAAAAGCATGAAACACTGAGGTATCCATCGATACTTTTATGTTACAACTTGGCAAATCTGATCAGCTTCAAAGTTTCAAATACAAAAGTTGCTAGAGTTATCTTTCCTGTATAATATATTCCTGTGAAGTAAAGGCAGTCACACGACATGTCATTTCCCTCTCATTTTCGAATAAAAACCTGATCCTTTTAAGAATTATTTAGACTTTCTAAATGAACGTAATTAGATTTTGATCCAAGGCGGGGGGGGGGGGGGTCCAAAGCAAATGAGGGGGGGGGGGGAGTGTTCTCTAACCTATTGTTGTTATAAAATTGATACGTAAAGACGAGAAAAATCAGCCAAATAGAATTCAATTTAAGGTAAGGGGAATACAATTTTCAGGAAATCATCGGGAAAAAGAATAAGTCATGACGATTTCCACTGATCAAGAGCATCAGACCTGATGAAAACTATGTTATATCAAACAATAGATACCCAAGTCTTTTCGTTTATTCGTGAAATTTTTAGTGAATGTTCCCATTATTTAGCGATGAAGTCATTTGGATTTTATCCTCAATGTTTTTAAAAGTTGTGCGTGCGTTGAACTAGTAAAGGGTTGTCAAATGCGAATATTTCCAGTGCGAAAACGTTTAGGTGCGAGTCAAATCGCAACCTTTTTATGTATCTCTTTGTTAAAGAGTTCCGATAATTTGTAAAATCTGACTCTGACTTTAACGGGAAAACAGTTAAGCACGGATTGAAACGAAGTAATCGACTGTGCGAGTTAGCTCGCTTACCAGCCACTCGTTACCCCTTAAGTGGAAAGACGAGTATAAAGGTGTAATTATCGGTCACGTATCTGATCGAATCGGTCAATTAATGCATATTGTAAATAGATCGGTTTCAACGCAAGATGATGTGGACTTATGTGTTAACGAATTTTGTGGTATAATAAATGAAATTGTACTGCCATATTGTGAACTTAATTACATAAGTACCAGTTCATTAAGGTCTGAACAAAAATCGCGAAGAAAAGGTAAAACTGAGGACAAGCCTTGGTTCGACTCCGCATGTAGAGAAAAACACAAAGAATACATAGATGCACTTAAAGAGTTTAATTGTCATAAATCAAGGGAAAATCATTACAATCTTATAGATAAAAAACGTGCATACAAAATTTGTGAAACCCGCGTAAAGAGGATTTACCAAAGACACGAGGGAAATATGATAGAATTTCTGAGAAAAAAGAATCCTAGGGAGTTTCATAAATATTTCGCAAGAAATAAGAAGCATGTTAGAAACAACATAACTTTGAAAAAATTTAAGGACCATTTTGAAAACCTTATGGGACAGGGGAATGACTTTGAGGGGGATTTACTTGATAATGACATTAATGACGATGATGAATGCGTGTTTGATGAATTAGATAGTCTAATTTTAGAAGAAGAGGTAGATAAAGCAATATCTGACCTAAAACGCAACAAGAGTAGTGCTGAAGATATGATTTTGAATGAGTTTCTAATAGATTGTAAACAACAAATTTTGCCATGTTTAATCAAATTATTCAACTCTATTTTTAGTTCAGGTTTTTTCCCAATTTCTTGGTCTACTGGATGTATTGTGCCAATACATAAAAAAGGTGATATAGATAACCCTAATAATTATCGTGGTATAACTTTAATTAGTTGTCTGGGAAAATTGTTCACTTCTATTTTGAATCGTAGGTTATTACAATGGGACAAGGAAAATAACATTATTACTGATGCTCAATATGGATTTAGGCCTGGACATTCCACAATAGACGCTATATACATATTACAATCTTTGATTAATAGGACTTTAAAAAAACGAGGGGGTAGATTATACTGTTGCTTTATAGATTACCAAAAAGCGTTCGACTTTATTGATAGGAGTAGCCTTTGGTGTAAATTAATAAAACAAGGTATTAGAGGTAAAATGTTGAGAGTTATAAAATCTTTATATGAAAATGTTAAATTATGTGTAAAAAGTAATGGTTTGTTGTCAGATTATTTCAATAGCATGATCGGTCTTTTTCAAGGTGAGGTGTTGTCACCGATTTTGTACAGTCTTTATGTAAACGATTGTGAAATGCACTTTTTACAAGAAAATTGTCCATCTATAGAAATTGAAATGATAAACTTATTCCTTCTTATGTACGCAGATGACATGGTTTTACTAGCTATTTCTCCGGAATCTTTGCAAAAAATGCTTGATGCACTTAGTACTTATAATGACAAGTGGAAACTAACACTTAATACAGATAAAACCAAAATAATGGTATTCAGGAACGGGGGAGTAATTAAAAGAAATGAAAAATGGACATATAAAGGCAATTCTTTGGAAATTGTGGATCAATTTAATTATTTAGGTATCTTATTTAATTTCAACGGGAAATTTTTCAAAACTCAAAAACATGTTGCAGATAGGGCAAGAAAAGCCTTGTTTGCTATAAAATCGAAATTAAAAAATCATGATTTTAATGTTGAAACGCAATGTGCAGTTTTTGACACATATATAAATAGTATCTTATCATATGGATCGGAAGTCTGGGGATTTCATAAAGGTAAAGATGTCGAAAAAATTCATATTTCATTTTTGAAACGCACATTAAATGTCAAGAAAAATACAAACAATAACCTACTGTATTGCGAGCTAGGTCGATTACCTCTACATTTGACAAGAAAACTGAGGATATTTAAATACTGGTTGAAAATAAGAAAATCTGAAAACATTATATTAAAATCATGTTTTGAAGAGAGAGAATGAAATAACGATGAATGGATATTAAACATAAAAACAGAATTAAATAGGTTAGGATTAGCCCACTTATGGAACAATATGTATGTAAATGATGATCATGTAATGAGTATAATTAAACAACGAATTTTTGATGTTTTTAAACAAGAGTTGATGGCAGAAATAGGAAATTCATCTCGAGGTCATTTATATCAACATCTTATTGATAATGTATGTTTGCAATATTATCTAAGTAAGCCAGTAAATCGTATAAGTCAAAAATACATTGCTAAATACAGATTATCCGCTCATAATTTGAATATTGAAAGAGGTCGTTATCAAAATATAAATAGACCTGACAGGAAATGTGATAAGTGCAGTCTTAACGATTTGGAAGATGAATTTCATTTTATCCTTAAATGTCCGTACTACGACGATCTGAGGAAAACTTATATTAAACCTTACTATTACAAGAAACCTTCCGTTTTCAAATTAGTTAAACTTCTTAGCGTTCAAAATATAAAGGAATTGAACAAATTAGGTCAATTTCTAACGAAAGCTAGTAAAAGACGTGGCACGTAACAATATCATTGATGGTCAAATAAATTCCCTCTCTGCGCTATATCACCTATCATAGCTACTTATAAATATATATCCTGTATTCTATGTTGTCATATTTGCATATTAAGTTTAATCTTGATTCTCTGATATCATATGTGCATAATATATACATAATATATGTTTAATCTTGATTCCTGACTCAGTTACTTTACGGGTATAGACTGTACTTAATACTCATACCATACGATTCCTATTTGTACTTAAAACATCCGCAATTTTTGGTTATAAAGTATTATTGATTATATCTACTCATTCATGTTATATAATTTTATTATATTAAACGCTTATATTGTATTATGTTTATACATTCATGTATTGTACATATAGTTAACATGCTGATGTGCCTGATGGCATAAAGTGAATAAAGAATCTGAATATAAAAAGAAATACATATAAACAGAAAGCACAAACGAAACAGTACATTAACACCCAATTAGTACGATTGACCTTGGATAGTCAGACGACTATACATACCTGAGAAATAAACATATACAAAGCACAAGAAAATCATGTATATAACAAGGTACCCTATTTACCTATTCTTCCTATATATATATATATATATATATATATATATAAAGCACAGGAAAAAATAAACAACAACGTTAAGTATTCAGAAAATGTCGGATCGGCCCTTTATTTGTCTGCCTTACATTGTAACGTCCCTCTTCACTTTTTGACTGCCATGGTTTTATGACATGCCTTCCAGAGCATAGCCACATAACACCATTATTTTTCTTTGTCTTTTTTTCATCATTTTTTTTTCTTTTCCTTTTTCATTTTTTTTTTCTGAATGTATGTTCTGAGTGTCTCCTGAAGAAGGAGCCGAGGTGCTCTGAAAATTTGAGGTAAATTAATTTAATGTCGTGAGTCTCTCGCACCACTTTTGTGCTCTTTATATATATATATATATATATATATATATATATATATATATATATATATATATATATATATGTTGTTTTCACCTCTTTTGTGCTATCTATATATATATATATATATATATATATATTTTTTTTTTTTTTTTTAATTTAACTTATCTATCTATTTACCTAACAAAAGTTATTATTTCAAAATTATGTGTGATTTCGTGAAGTAAAACTAAAGCGATTGGTAGGGAGTATTCTTTCTTTCTTTTTTTTTTTTTTTTTTTTTTTTTAAGGTACAGCGGCCACGACACTAAATCGTGATTAAAACCAGCTGATCTACAAGGTTGATCTCACCCCCTTTGTTACTTGCGGGATAAAGATAAGTGTTAACCCTACAGCGGCTGAATGCTCAGTTCTGTTGCATTGAGGAAGCAATTAATTAATCACTGTTTCATATTGACTGTGACCTATAAATCATTCCGCGGACCTGGTTCTCACGTGTTATAGCATGATCAATGACCTGAACTCGATTACCATACAACTGCTTTGTTTTATTACGAATATTATTCATATGTATTTCTTAATTTATTACATTTCATTTCTTTACGATAACAAAACTCTAGTCAATAAGCTAAAACCATATCTTAAATTTAACAGGGTGAGGAACCTGGGTTATTTTAAGATTGAAGGGGTCGGACTAAGAAGGGACGAATGGAAACGTTTTTATTACTATGAGTAAGAATGGTATGTAATTCATTTCGTTTGAACTTGGGTGAATTAGAAATGAATTATTTTCTCCTGGTTAGAGAAACTGAAGGTGGCGCTTTTTCGCGCCTTTTTTGTTGGGCATTGTGGGTAGAAAGTGAGTGTTCGGCCATTCGACGAGTTAGCGCTCAACCATCAACATCTAAATTTTCTTTTGGTGAAAAATTTTTTATTTGAATTTTTTGAGAAGTTAGGGACTGGGGGCTTCGTTTCTATGCCTGCCTTTCAGATTTTTTCTTAGGAAATTTTTTGGTATGTTGTGAATTATGTATATAAATGAAATGATGTTTTGATTATTTTTGACATTATATGTCAATCAGTATCAAGTATTATTTTTGATGAACACTCTGATCATCTTATGATGAAATGTTTTGATTTGATTATTACGTTGTGATCTGATTTGATGAGATGATTTGAATTTATTTGAAGTTTTTGATTTTGATGATGTAAAATTGGATGAAATATGAATTAAATGTGAGCGCTAACCGCGTCACCATCCACTTTATTTATGTATTTATTCATTTATTATGAAGTTTCGGTTGTTGTTCAGGAGAATTCAGATAATATTTATAGATTACGTCATCTATATTATCAATTGGCTGATACAGAGCGCGTCGCGCAATGTTGCTTTTTTTTTTAATTATTACTAGTTGGTAATGCTTTGTAAAACCGTATTCCTTACAGAATTATTAAGGGAATTTTAATTTAGCGACAACCAAAGTTAATGGTGATACTTTTCAGCAATTTGAGAATTTGAGAATAGGGTCGGGGCCCGTGCAGTTGGGAAAATTAACAACGTTTGGGAATACTTCGAGAAGTATTAATATACAAGTAAAAGGATAGTTGTTCAGAATTGGATGTTTGGTCTTGAATTTTATATATATATAAACATGAATATGATTTGATTACTTATGCTTGAAAAAAAAAAGATTGGCAAATAACTAGTAAATTTCCTACTTTTGAACATGTTGAACAAGCAAGTTTCACTAGTTTCGGTGATAATTCCAATTATGACTATATGTGATAGGGAAAATTTTAGAGTTAAAATTTGGAAAAAAATACTACTGTATTTTTTGCTGGGAATGCGGACGAATAACGGCCCTAATAGGGGAAAAAATTCCTAGTTTAAGATCAGCGACACTACAGTTGCCTGTCAGCTTGACTATTGATGTTTATTATATCTACATGTATATTCATTCAAGATCGGTGTTAATTTAAATACGTATCGGTAAAAAGCTAAGTAAACAAATTCCTCAACCCTCAAGTAAATGAAATTAGTTTTTTTACAACACGAATCTGTGGAAATTCTGTATTGCCACTTAAATTATCTAAAATAGACCATTTATAGACCTACTATACTTATAAACTCCAAAAGTGGCTACTATTACGTTGTATTAGGAGATTGTTGAAACATAAATGTAAAATGGAATCACTTACTGTAATTTTTTATGATGATACCTTATCACCTAGGCTACATGAATCATATATATGTGTATTAAAGTTTCAGAAATATATCAGTGACAGTGCAGGAAATCTGACAATACTGGGTAAAACAAACAATTAAATTCCATTCTACTGCATCAGAACTATACAGTTTATAGTGAACAACAAGTGGCATTTGTGATTAATTGTTAGTCATGTCATCATGGTCATTGATTACACTCGCGACCGAGCTAAAGTGCCAGACTTTAATTTATGCAGCACAGAGCTCGGTCAGGAGCACATGGCCTAGGTTGACGTCACTCACAAGATGCATCGCATTTCGTGATTGGACTAGAGTAGCACATGGCTTTCTCGTGATTGTAGAACCCTGAATGTATGACCCGGCACCTATGGAAGGCGCCCCATCCACAGCAGATTTTATAAATGAATAAAAACTTTAAATTCCTCTATGGCGCCTCAAGTCAAGAAGCAATCCTCTATCCATTTTTTCTGCGATCTCACATCAAATATACAATGCATGCAACATCAGTGTCCTTCAAGTCATTTATTTGAATACATATATCTATTTATTTATCCATTTATTTATTTTATTTATTATTATTATTATTTTTTTTTTTTTTTTTTTTTTTGAAGAATCATTTCATTTACAACTTTTAAAAAAAAAAAAAAAAAAGATAACTTACATGTTTAAATCTCGACAACCACCGCAGCAGAGGAACATCATGGCCGGCGGGAGGATAAATGACAAACCCAGGAAAATCCGGACACATCACGCTAAGTTCGAAAACATCTTGCGATATTTCGATCGGATCTGGCAAATGAATATCTAGACAGTATCTGCGACACCAATAACAAGAATAAGCACCAATCTTCAGAGCAGTCAGGAAAAAACCAATCATGGTTGTATAAGATGTCAGGCATTCCAAGCGGCAAAACAAGTGTCCCTTTCTAACTTTCAATTCTGAATCATTAAAAGTGATCACGTGACTACTAAGTTAGAAAGAGACACAAGAAAAGAGGAATAACTCATGTTTCTATATATAGATACTTGGTGCTTTAACTGTAACGTCTTCAAATGATGCTATTGAATTTGAAGACGATAATCTAATTCCATGTAGATAACGGGACTTATGTTCACATACGTTCGATAAGTCTATTTATCGCTAAAACGTAGCTTAAAGACATCTTTCTTCAGGTATTGTCGTAGCAAACTGACCTGACCGGGCGGAGCTTATTTAACCCAGGTGGTCATCGGAAGAGTTTACTTCTGACCAGGTGATAAAAGCCTTATAAAATTACAGGTAATCAGTATTTACTCTCATTACGATGTGCAATTCATAATCTATTTACCCTAAAATTGTATCAATTCGTCTCAATTGCTTGATTGAATTAGCTCCGCCCGGTCAGGTTAGTTTGCTACGGCAATAGGTGATAATTAGGGATAGCCTCTGATTTCTAGTTATGGTTCTCTAGTTTCTGATTGGTTGATCGTTGATGGCCATTATACGATATCAACGATATTCTATGTTTTTGTTGAGTTTGTTTTTTTATTGTCTGTTTATTGTTTTTCATGCTTCATCCTTGTCTATAATGAACAATTTTTTTTAATTTCTCTGCAATTGTTTCTATATTAATGAAACGGAAAAGATACAAACAAATATTGAACATCAAACAACCGCATTTACAAGAATCAAAGACGCTCACATAAAACTACCAACCGAGAAGCAAATCTTTAGAAATATTAAAATAGAAATGACCACACAATAAAGGGTGCTCTATTCTCTGTGGTCTTACGCTGAGCTGTCAACATATCAATCCCGTCATTATAAATGTTAGATTTTACTGTGTTGTATCGCATCTTGGACTCTTTAATTAATATCCATCGTTGAAGATCGATGCTTTGATGTTGGAATAGTTTCTTCTTGGACACATTTCACCGATTATTCTTTGCGTCATACATTTCACACTTTTCAATTTTATTTCTTAATTCGGAGCTCTTTGGGAAATACGGCCATTGACGCGCCAACATTCTAGGCTCCTGTTGCGGCGAATTTTTCGTTGTCAACAGACGGTTCCTCTTCGTGATATAGCCTTTTATTAATTTGTTGTATTGTAGACGTGTGTAGTCCTTATTAATGTAGGAACTGCCCAATTAAATTACCAATACTACATATGACAATGTGGTGTTTGTGCTTATGTACAGGATTATGAATTAAAGCCCCCCCCCCCCCCCCTCCCCCACCGTGACCCTTCGGGTCTTCCCATTGGATCTCACGGAGACATCAAAGGGGTTCTCTGACTCAGTATATATTGAAAAGCATCCTCTTGATTTTGTAACAGTTACAAATCTGAACGAAGAGTAAGTGCGGATGCTATTTAAAAGGAATTTTATATAAACTTAGTGCATTTTTCTTCAATTCACGTATTTTCATTTCAACTTGTCACGAATGGGTTTCCATACACGGTCTTACCACGACATTATAAAAAGAAGTTTTTTTCATTAATTTTTAAACAGTATGGTGTTATTCCACTTTCTGTATTGAACTTTTATCAAAAATATGTATGTATACCGGTTGATAGGTACGATTTGATAGAAACTGTAACACGTGGTCGACTGAATCTTTATCTACGGAAACTAATTTGTGAAATGACGCTTAAATCAACGGTATATACGCTTTAGGTTTTTACAATTATATATTAGCCCCTTAGAAAAAAGATCAATAAAAAGGCATTGGAAATAATAAACATATATTTGTCGATATGTTTCGAGACCAGAATTTTTAGTCTCTGTGCTTTAGAGAAAACATTTATACGGATTCTTCATATTTCACAGAAATTTGCATAAAACTGTAATTTTTCGAAAGAGGAGAAAATATTCTTCCTCCAAAACAATTATACAACATGTGAACATATCTAATGCATTGATTGTAACGACTTTCTATACAAAAAAGAACAAAATATAGGAATACCGAGGACATAAACGATAAATATTTCGTTTTAATTTTTCACGATTTTTTCGCTTTTTACCCAATTTAAACAAAATCTGACCGTGGCATATTCTTTACGACAGCTATAATTGAAAGCAGGGGTATTCAGCAAAAAGTTCAGACCAAATTCAGGCCTGTGTTAGGTGTGTTGATTAAACTCGAAAACTAAGCTTCTTTTTTAAATTGGTCGCTCTACTATTAGATTTAGGATCACTGACGAGGGTTTCAAGTATCCGAAATGTACATGCCTGGTCCATGCTGCAAATTTATTTCTTCCTAAATGATACTACTGAATTTGAAAACGTTTAACATGCGTATAGTCTACGTATAGGAACATCAGCATTTTGTGAAAGTAACCATATTTTCACTTTTGGTTTCCTTGATTTGTCATCTTAACGGGATATCACACGCGTTTCAGTAGCCTCCCTTAGACGAGAATTTTTGAAAAATCTCCACGCTGAAGATTTCCGATTTTCGTAACTTAAAATGCCTTGATGTTCTGGCTTTGTAATAATTAATCGCCCTATTGTCAAGTCGAACCAATAGCTCAGAGGTAGAACTCTTGCCTACCGTACGGGAAGACCGTGGATCGAGCCTGAGCGCAGGAATATTAATAAGATTGTTATTCGTATGTACATACGAATGGTTTTTTTTTTCTTTGCAAAGTAATGATAAGCCTATAGTGATCAACAATAGTCACATTTTTGCTGAAATTGAACTAATTTGAAAATTTTGTTAAGACTTTTTTACCTACATACATATGTCGTATCTATTCAGAAATAAGTCAGGTGTCAGTAAAGTGTTTGAATGTAGAGAAACTTATAGTATAGTTACCCATATGGTAATATCATTACATAGGTGCACATACTGTCGTGTTATTACACAAAATCTGTATTCGGCTCTATTTATTTACATATTAAAATCGTTGTGAGTGAAGGAACACTGCTGTGATTTTTCAAAAAAGTTGGTTATATAAATTCGGATGCTTTTGTCTTTGGTCACATAGTAAAGAAAGATAACTCGAATTGCACTTTTAATTTTTTACATGATAATTTACACATTCAGTCAGATTTTGCAACACATGACGTGATCATTGAATGATTTCTTTCTATAAGAATTTGCACAATATGATGAGGGAATCATATGTGAAGTTTTTTATTTGAAAATCTTGGGCTGAAAAAAAAATATAGCCAAGAAATGAGCATTTCCATTACAATCAATGGATGGCTAAAAAGTCTTATCAGTTTCAAAATCTCAAAATTTTGGATGGTGACCTCCTAATATTGTCCCTTACATCTGGATTACATTGGGAAATCAGAATTATGCTTTTTTTCTGAAAATAAGTGTTGTATAACATGAAACGTGTGATATCACCTTAAAACCTTTAAATTATTTCCAGTTTTTCCTGAAAGTGATTTTGACATATTGACCCCAAAATCAATTTGGTTCTTCCCTCCTGATAAGTAACCTTGATTTGAATATTTGAAAAGTTGCTCGAGTAATAATCCGAAAACCATTTTTCCTAACCGTGACCTTGACGACTTGACTCGAAAATCAATAAGCTTTTATTATTCCCCTCTTGATAAGAAAATGTACATGTATATCCAAACTGATAAGGCTGGGCGAGTAACTTAGTATTTATAGTGCATCACATGATAAATCCTTGGAGTTACATTGGTTAAGCACGCGGGGACTATGAGAGAATAGTGCCCGGCGACTTGGGACTATTGCTTTTTGCTTTACAGAGTTAACGTAACGTCGCTTGGAGAGTCACGCGCTATACAAATAAAACAGCTTCAATGTAAAATCTGAATAGCTAGGTCGGTCCTTTAAAAATGTGATGCACTAAACCTAGATGCCCTTTTGTGTGGGTATACTGACGCTCGGGCACTATTCCTTCCAAATGCAACACTATGAGGGAATACAAATATTAGGGTAACCGACAAAAAAAAAATCCCTCTTGTGTATGATTCACATACTGTACG
This sequence comes from Pinctada fucata, assembly GCA_028142955.1. NCBI lineage: Eukaryota > Metazoa > Mollusca > Bivalvia > Pterioida > Pteriidae > Pinctada > Pinctada fucata. The sequence continues at coordinate 24,484,095 of AP027105.1, read as the reverse complement.
CCTGGTCTGTGAGCAGCCATTATTGTCAGTGTTTTAACTTCACAAAGAAAAGCTACTTCTTTTAAAATCCTCGAAATAGTACGATGTGACCCAGTGTATTCAGCCGAAGTGCAAATAGCCTGGGGAACCGAGGATGCTGGAAACCATTATTACAAGCGTATTTTTCTAACAGTGACCTTGACCTTTAGGGCTTGGGTGAAATTATCATCTGAAATGTATGTCTCCTAATAGTGACATTGACTCCAAATTCAATAGAATTCTCTCCCTTTAATATATCCAAATTTGGTTTGGATAGGGTTTCGTAAAACTCTACCCAGCAGTTTCTAAGCAGAAGTAAAATATAAAACATGTGTTTGTGAAACACGGATGCGTCTGCATCTTTGTGAGAAAAACAGCTAAAATATAAACAGTTGAAAGTCGCAAAGTTGGTAGAGTACCTTGAGTACTTGCTTTCTATAAGGTTTCGTGAAACTCTACCCAGCAGTTTCTAAGCAGAAGTAAAATATAAAACATGCGTTTGTGAAACACGGATGCGTCTGCATCTTTGTGAGAAAAACAGCTAAAATATAAACAGTAGGTCATAGTCCAAGGCAGAGATTTTTCTGAATTAATACTTCGTCATGAGGAATGCGTATGTGAAATTTGAAAGCCTTTTCACTTACCATTCAAAAGTTATAGTTAAGGTTAAAGTTTTTTAAAAGTAGGTCAAACTCCAAGGTCAAAAGATCAATATTAATGGAAAGGTCTTGTCAAAAGGAATTCACATGCGAAATATGAAAGCCCTATCACTTACCGTTCAAAAGTTATGGTCAATGTTAAAGTTTTTAAAATCAGTAAACCACAACCAAAGGAAAGGTCTTGCCACAAGGAATACAAATGTGAAATATGAAAGCCCTATCACTTACCATTCAAAAGTTATGGTAAAGGTTAAAGTTTTTGTGGACTAACAGACAGACCAAAAACTATATGCCCCCGAATCTCCGATTACGGGAGCATAAAAATAGCACTGTTCAAGAACAGGTATGTCGCCCGTTTGATGTTTAATTGACACTAAATATGTGACCTTGACCTTGAAAGCGACCTTGACCTACATTTGGTGCTGAGTAATTCTGTGGAGGGACTGCATAAGAGATTTCCAGACTGTGTTAACCAATCGGAGCCGTTGGTTGCCAGACTTGTTGACTGATCAGCACGAAAAAATACATACTTGGTAGAGGAACTTAAGTACTTGCTTCCTGTAAAGTTTTGTCAAATTCTGTGCAGCGGTTGCAAAAGAAATGTCGATAATGAGTCAGCCAATCAATCAGAGCCCTTGGAGGCCATATTTGTTGACCGATGGGCATGAAAAACACAAACTTGGTAGAGGACCTCGAGTGCTTTCTTCCTGTAAAGATTCGTTAAATTCTGTGCAGCAGTTGCGGAGATGTTGAAAATGTGTCAACCAATCAGAGCCCTTGGCGGTCATATTTGTAGACTAATTGGCACGAAAAACACAAACTTCGTAGAGAACCGTGAAGACTTTCTTGTAAATATTTCATCAGTATAATGGGTTCCCTGTCCAGATGCTAGACCATAAATCAATCTAGTCTCAGTTCAACATTTCTGCTGAATGCAGTTGTTGCAAAGTTTGCCTTTATTTCAAAGGATTATTTCCTGTAACTATGAAACTGAGAGCAAGATAAATTTTCAAATGACAGGTGCTTTACACAAACGCATTATGCATGAAAAGGAAGTTATAGCCACATACTGCAAATTGGTTAATTTTTATTCGTTAGGTACCAATTTTCGTCAGTGCCTTCCTTGACGAAACTAGAATTGCCCTAAAGTGGTCGAATTATACCCCCCGTGGGACGTTTCAAATGCTTTCAAATCTTTTTAACTTAAAGGTACAAATAGTCTAACAGGGATTAATCTGTCAATGATGAAGTTTTACCGTAAATAGCTTTTAAGTACTACCATTTGAACATCTATATATTACTACATAAAATATCTCTCACATTTTTGGTTTAGAGAATAGCGCTGACGGGTTCCGTTGATGATAGACCACGCCCGGGCAGGACAAGAGTGACGTCACCTAACAAGGACTGTCTTATCCAATTACGTCATCTCCGTGATCGATTTCTGCCAGCGGCACAAACAGCGCAAAGTTTACAAGGCGTTGTAGGCCGACGCTTGTCTGCATCAACTGTGCGTCGTTGGCTTCGATCTATTGGCCTCCACTCAAGAAGACCGTTTAGAGGCAACAACCTGATGGCTATTAGGCGACATAATCGGCTGCAGTGGACACAAAGACGTCAGCGATGGTCGCAAAGGCAATGGGCAGAAGTCCTGTTTACGGACGAGTCCCGTTTCCATTTAAGCGGTAATGATGGGCGTATCCGTGTTTGGCGACGACGAGGTGAACGCTACGCTGACTGTTGTGTTCGGAAGGCAGACAGATGGGGGGGGGGGGGGGGGGGGGGGGGGCGGGAGCGTAATGGTATGGGGTGGCATTTCCTTTCGGTATCGCACACCTCTTTACGTCATTGATGGTACTCTAACGGCGCAGCGCTACATCAATGAGGTTCTGCGACCAGCAGTTGTCCCCTTTTTTGCCGCTCATCGTGATGTCTTACAATTCAGCAGGATAATGTAGCCCTCATTCTGCTCGTTTGATGTCTGCCTTCCTACGCCAACAGCGTATCGACACGCTTCCATGGCCAGCGTTTTCACCGGATCTTAGTCCTATTGAGCATTTGTGGGACCAGTTGGGGAAGGCCGTAAGACAACGTCATCCGCAGCCACAGACACTTCGGCAGCTGGAAGCAGCATTGCAGGCGGAATGGAGGAACATTCCACAAACACGTATACATCGTCTTTATATACGCTCTTTGCCAAGGAGATGTCGTGCGTGTGTTGCTACAGGCGGAGGACACATTAGATACCGAACTGTGAATTTTCATTTTCAAGGTGATCTTAATTTCATTATTGTTACTAAGTGTACAAACAGATATTCATTTTGAATTGCAAGATATTTATTTCTCTAAGTCATTTAATGTTGATGATGGATTGACATTTTGTATATCAAGTTTCTCATAAAATGAAACACATCTTATTTAGTGTTGCGTTTTTTTTTATTGTGAGTATTATATACTTCTCATAGATAAAAATAAACGAGCACTATACATGTACGTGTACACTGTAGATCCCTTTAGCTAATTTTCCCTCAGACTTGTCAGAGTTTTAATTTCACGGTCGTTCTCTAAGCTAAGCCAATTCTATTTGTTCATTACATTTCTCTTTTCAGATTTTGATAACACCGATTGTCGATTCATTTTCGTCCCACGTGTTATCCGTCAGCCATGTTGTTTTGTTTTGATACAGTACTAGCCTTATGCAAATAAGTGCCAACACGTGTTCGCAATCGGTCTTCTACGGAGAAAAGTAGGTTATATTAGGGTACCCATTTTATAAGCAATAATTGATCATAGCTCGGTAGTGAGGGCATATGTGACTATTGTATAAACCAGCAAGTTTCTAATTTCTAAGCATGATAGACTTTTGGGACCTTTGGATGAAGAATGTTCGTACTGATGAAATGATCATTTTTAACGAATTGACGAAAATTGGTACTGACGAAAATAAAGCAATTTACAGTATGTATAGTGTAACCAACAGACAGATGGATGGTTTGAAGTCATTCCTATGCTTCTGAGTTGTGTTTCATATAGACAATCTCACATTATAAATTTGTAAGCATCATAAAAATAAGTCTACAATACCAAAACGTGACCCATGTAGATGATCACAATAAAGATGGGTTTGAAGTTTCACTTCAAAATCTCAGAACTACGAGTACAGAAACATTGGGAAGATATAAGGCACGGTCCATTTGATATTCTGGGGGGGGGGGGGGGGGGGGGGCTTGGGTTTTTTTTCGAAAAAAATAATTTTGCTCTCAATTTTGATGAAAAAAATAAATTTGCTTATGATGTGACAGAAAAAAATAATCTTGCTCTTACAAATAATCTGAATTTGAAGAATTACCATAAAATTTCGCTAAAATTCTTGAAAATTTTCCGGCTCGCTTCGCTCGCCGCAGTTTTTAATTTGTATCAAAAATTTTTTGGCTCGCTTCGCTCGCCATAGTTTTCTATCAAAACATAATTTTCTAATGGTAATGTTCATAAAATTGAAGATATCAAAAGTTATACATGCATTTGAATGAAAAAGGGCTTCCTTAAAAGCTTAAATATATTATCAATAATTATGTATAATTGCTATTAATACATGTTGCATGTATCCCATAGAGTCTAATATTTTATGTTCTTGTAAGCTTGGAAGGAGAACTTCAATTATTCACCAATTTACAATTCTACATTTAAAAATTTGTCTAGGAGACCTTCCCCTCAGACCCTCTTATACATGTTATATACATGTACCTTATATAAAATATTGAGAATTGTATTGTAAATATCATTTATCTCTCTGTTTAAAAGTGAATTGAATACTTGCATGAAAATAAATATTTAGAGTTTTGTGTAAAAATATGAATAATTTCTATTGATAAAACACAAACATTTTTCATATACTTTTTTAAAAGAAATTTCCTTGCTCCAACTTTGCAAGAAAAAAATAATTTTGCTCCGGTCCGGGGCGAAAAAAATAATCTTGCTGCGACAAAAACCCAAGCCCCCCCCCCCAGAATATCAAATGGACCGTGCCTAAACTATCGGTTGACCTATTCATCAAATAGCAACACGTCTTGACTATTCAGTTTTCTTCGTATATGTTAGAAGGTAATTTGAAGTTTCTACATGAACAAGAAGTGGGCGGAGCGTCTATACAGCTTAGATGACAACTACCCCATTAGCGTAGTGGTATTAAGCATGTCCGGTTAGCATGCTGAAGGTCTCGAGTTCGACCCGCTCTCTCATTTTTCCAAGTGTATACTGTTCAGTTTTGTAGGATGCTGGGTCCGGGAAGACGGTTTCTTCACAAGTAAGAGCCAGTGATTGGCTTAGCTCAAATGTTGCCATCTAACTCTAAATATCCACATTAAGAACACTGCCAGGTCGCAAAATTTTCTCATCTTTGTCCATTAGAGATTTACAACACTTATATATATATATGTGCTACTGTAAATCAGGAGAGGCGACTCCTAAATTTCAAACAAAACTTATCAGAAAACTGCATGTGTGGACAGTGACCTTGAAACTTGATTATACGTAATAGATACCAAACAAAACATCAGAAAACAGCATGTGTGGACAGTGACCTTGAAACTTGATTATATGTAATAGATACCAAACAAAACATCAGAAAACAGCATGTGTGGACAGTGACCTTGAAACTTGATTATATGTAATAGATACCAAACAAAACATCAGAAAACAGCATGTGTGGACAGTGACCTTGAAACTTGATTATATGTAATAGATACCAAACAAAACATCAGAAAACAGCATGTGTGGAGAGTGACCTTGAAACTTGATTATACGTAATAGATACCAAACAAAACATCAGAAAACAGCATGTGTGGAGAGTGACCTTGAAACTTGATTATATGTAATAAATACACATAATTCTGTCAACTTATAAGTAATCAAACATCCTGAAAACTTCAATCAGCTCACATTGTTGAATTGTTAACCTTGCGGAGTGTGAACCTACCAAAACTAGAACTGCCCTAGAGTGGACAAATTATACCCCCCGCGGGACGTTTTTCTCTATTTATCGCATAACAAAAAAATCTGTATGTGAAATATTAAAGCCCTACCCCTAATAGTTTAAAAGTAGGTCAAAGTCACTAATTCAAAAGTCATGGTATCAAATAAAAGCTTTTGTCATGAGGAATATATGTGTGAAATATCAAAACCCTATCCCTTAAAGTTTAAAAGTAGGTCAAAGGTCAAGATCACTAGGTCAAGTCATGATATCATATGAAAGCTCTCATCATAAGGAATCTATGTGAAATATCAAAGCCCTATCCCTTATAGTTTAAAAGTAGGTCAAAGGTCAAGATCACTTGGTCAAAAGTCACGAGATCAAATGAAATCTTTCATCATGAGGAATCTAATATATATATATATATATATATATGTGAAATATCAAAGCCCTATCCCTTACAATTTAAAAGTAGGTCAAAGGTCAAGGTCAAAAGTCATGGTATCAAATGAAAGCTTTCGTCATGTAGAATATATAAGTCAAATATCAAAGCCCTATCTCTTATAGTTTAAAAGTAGGTCAAAGTCAAGATCACAAGGTCAAATGTCTTTGATTAAAACTTATGATAAATGTCTGTATGAAATATTAAAGCCTTATCACTTATACTTGAAGAGATATTCACTTTAAGAACATCTTAACCAAAATATTACAATAAGGTCAAAGTTCAAAGTCAAGGTCGCTACGTCAAATATCCTGGTATCAAAATGTAGCACCTGTTATGGTGAATGACTGAATAAAATATGAAAGCCCTATCACTTAATACTTGAAGAGATATTCGCTTTAAGAACTTCTTAACCAAAATACTACTACAAGGTCAAGGTTAAAAGTCAAGGTCACTAGGTCAAATGTCTCGGTATCAAAATGTAGTACTTGTTATGGCGAATGTATGTATGAAATATTAAAGCCCTATCACTTATGCTTGAAATAAAAAAAAAATGCTTCAAGAACTTCTTAACCAAAATATTACTATAAGGTCAAAGTTCAAGGTCACTAGGTCATATGTCTTGGTATCAAAATGTAGTACTTGTTATGGCGAATGTATGTATGAAATATTAAAGCCCTATCACTTATGCGTGAAAAAAAAATGCTTCAAGAACTTCTTAACCAAAATATTACTATAAGGTCAAAGTTCAAGGTCACTAGGTCATATGTCTTGGTATCAAAATGTAGTACTTGTTATGGTGAATGTATGTATGAAATCCCTATCACTTATACTTGAAGAGTTATCTGCTTCAAGAGCTTCTTGAAGAATGGACAGACGGACGGGGTGTTTCCTATATACCCCCCCCCCCCCCCCCCCCCAAACTTTGTTTGCGGGGGGCATAATAAACATTGTTAAATAATCAGGAATTGTTGCCGATTTTACTTATTTCTGATTGGTGGAGACGTTGTTTACAAGAGTGTACCTCAGAGTGAGTTGACCGTTAACGCTCCAAAGCGGTCTATTTGGAATTAGCGCATGCGTGACTAGTGCGTGCATTGATTTTTGTAGTGTTAGATCTTTGACTTCGCGTATCATTAAAATGCAAATGTTAATAAAATCCTGATAATTTAATAAAGCAGTTATTGACTTTTGATTTCGGTCTACTCGCGACTATACAGACCTTGTCAGGCATTGCTTGACCGAGGCCGAACCTGACCAGGTCTGTACAGTCACGAGTACACCTCATCAAAAGTCAATAATTGTATATTACTGTATTATTAACCACACAACAACAAAAGATGTTAACTGAAATCACTTTACTGCTACAGTTTCAAAATTTAATAGTTGACATGTGGTACATGTATGTATAATTAGTTAGACAACAACATTCAAACTTTTCACTCTCTCTTTCCCTCTGATATTCCAATCACTTACATTCATCGATTACACAGTATGAACATGATTAAGAACACAAACATGGAGAAATTATGTGACATGATTAATGAAAGTCTAGTAAAATAATGAAAATGATGCAGTCACATGTCCTGCTGCTTTGAACATCTAAAATATGATTTCTGCTGCGACAAACAACACTGTATAAAAAAGTTTTTGCTCTGTATGTTACTGCAAACTTGGGGATTGAATTATTTTGTTATCCGATGCGATCTAAAGCTTCTAACAGAATTATGCTGTTTCCTCGTACCACCTAAAATGTAAATAATGGTAGTCAAAGTATGATGCGATTAGTATATCTTGTAAAAATCAAAAGTTCCAGAATATCATAATGTCAACAAATGATGTATAAAGGTAAGTTTTTACATGAGACGGCTAAGATTATTGTACACTACACTATAGTATATTGTACTTGTACATGTTGGAAATGGAATGCAAAAATCAGTAAAACTTTTTTGAAACACAATCCCTGAAATTCTACTAGACAGCTGCATAAATTAGCCATAGTTTGTTAGAATATTTCTATTAGTCTACTTAAGTAGCTGTGAGGACTGGGCATGCACAATCTTTTATAAGGAAGTAAGCTGTATCTTACAGTTATACATAGACCTCAAACCAAACATTTGTTTGAAGAATGAAATCTTCTCTGTTTAGGCCATACAAAATTAATTTTTAGTTTGATGAGCACTTTTTGAGAAAAAAAAGTGAGGGAGGCAGGATTTTTTTTTTCTTTTGCAAACGTGAAATTTGATGAATGTAATTTATCTTTTAACCAAAGTTCTAATTCAAGTGTTTTGATGCTGAAAATACATCAAAACTTAAATATAGTATGAAGTGGTAATGTTTAGTGCATTGATTAACAAGATAACCCAACGTCTTCCTGTAATATAGTAATTGCATTTCCAAATCTGAAGTTGGCTAGATATTCTGTGATTTGGTCACACTTATTATATGTATCATTTGACAGACGATGTCCTATGACAGACCATTATGAAGATGTAAACTAAATACATGTATGTTGTACATCTAAATTATGCTAAAAAGGATCACCAATCTCTAACTGTTGCCCAGTGTAAGGTTAAAACTTCAAATGACGTTAACATTTTGTGAACTACTTCTTTTAGGTGCAACTAAGTGAGTGAAAATTGTAGATCGAAAATTTGACCCTTGGCGTCTGCAAGAGAGTAGGAAACATAGGGTAATCAAAGATTACATAGCTCGCCTATACAGGTTTTTGTCAGTAACCAGCAGTGCCTAGGAAGGCGAAGGAAGTGGTGGGGACTATGGCCCCACTAGTTAGGAAAATGTGGGGCCATTTTTTAATTTGAAGGGCCATCGAGGTTTCAGTTGGGGCCATAACCTTATATTTGCCTTTCCTTCACCCTGTATGCATACCATCTACACCCCCTGTTTTAGTTTGATCAGAAATTTCGATTTCTGGTGCCGCCGTCGCTCCCTCTATATTCGCTTCGCAAACCTCGTTGCGACCCTCACTAGACCCTTTAATACCACAGGACAGCAAAGTACGCTGTCCTTGTGGCAACGTTAACTTCAGCCGCTTCGGTTTCACCGGCGGCATGTTTGTTGTGTCGTGTATGTACACACGTGTACCGCAGCCCAATTGATTTAATACGATCTGTCTGATTTGCTGAATGCGTTCAACTTTTGACCAATCAGATAATCGATAACAAACAAAGTGAAAGAAACAGTCGGAATTCCTCGTGTCTTTCGTAACCACAGTCATGATAAACTCCGGGGAGTTCCAATCGCTAATCGTAATGCGGGGGACGTCTCAAAACTCTACTTGTGTTGGAGCATATTGGATTTTATTGATTTTGTGTTTGCACCACAGGGCGCAGCGTATACCGTAAGTGTTGCGCCATTTTACGCGGATATGCGCGTATGGCGCAGGGCGCGGGTCCTTCCTAGGCCCTGAACCAGGTTAAAGTTTTTGAAAAGTAGGTCAAAGTCCAAGGTCAAGGTCACTAGGTCAAAGGTCATGGTCTCAAATGAAAGGTCTCGTCACAAGGTATCTACATGTAAAATATCAAAGCCCTACCCTTATAGTTCAAGAGATATAGCCCAGGTTAAAGTTTTGTCTACAGACGACGACAACGACGACGATGCCGAGGGTATGGCATTAGCTCTCCGGACTTTTTCGTCCCGGCGAGCTAAAAATGCAAAGAAACATGTCTGACAATTTAGTTTGAATTTTAACAACGATAACGCAAGGGTACCCTGATTGATTTGTCATCCCTTTTCACTGTCGGACTTGAGCAAGTTGTCTGCAAATTTGAATTTCTATCCCGCGGAAATTTTGAAGTTTCTGTGATGCGCGTAGGGTTTAATTGACCAGTTTATTCGTAACGAAATTAGGATCACGTAGTATTTCTGACCCTCCAGCTTTACAATTTATATATTTAGTGGAGTAAAGACTATGTGAACAAACAATTTGTATTAGCACGATGATGTTCAATTGACGACTTTAAAATTATGGTAAAACATGCGATAACAAGTTAAAAGTCATGTTTGTAAAACATTAATGCCCCCCTACCCCTTCTGTGATTAAAGTCCGTCACAACTTTATACTTGATTTTCATTTGATGTGTCTGTACACAAAATTTCATTTCAATATGTGAATCCACTCCAGAGGTATTGAACGGAAACTGATGTCGTGGACCGACGGACCGACAGACAGAAAGTCAGACAGCGGCAAAGCAATATGTCCCCTCTTCATCAAAGGGGGGCATAAAAATTTTTGATTGAACCCAAATATGAACTTGACCTAGATTTTTATTTGATGTGTCTAAAAACAAAATTTCATTTCAATATGTAACTCCACTTTTGGTATTTTTCGAAGTGCAAGGGGCATAACTCTGTCAAAATTTTGTTCATCGGACCTAAATATAAACTTGACCTAGATTTTCATTTGATGTGTCTGTATACAAAATTTCATTTTTATATGTAACTCCACTCAAGAGATATTGAACGGAAACCCTGAAATTTTGGTATTTTTCGAAGTGCAAGGGGCATTACTCTGTCAAAATTTTGTTGATTGGACCCAAATAAGAACTTGACCTAGATTGTCATTTGATGTATCCGTATACAAAATTTCATTTCAATATGTAACTCCACTCAAGAGATATTGAACGGAAACCCTGAAATTTTGGTTTTTTTTGAAGTGCAAGGGGCATAACTCTGTCAAAATTTTGTTGATAACCCAAATATACACTTGACCTAGATTTTCATTTGATGTGTCTGTATACAAAATTTCATTTCAATATGTAACTCTACTCAAGAGATATTGAACAGAAACCCTGAAATTTGGTATTTTTCATAGTGCAGGGGGCATAACTCTGTCAAAATTTTTTCGATCAGTCCTTTATACGAACTTGACCTGGATTTTCATTTGATGTGTCTGTATACAAAATTTCATTTCAATATGTAACTCCATTCAAGAGATATTGAACGGAAACCCTGAAATTTTGGTATTTTTCAAAATGCAAGGGGCTTAACTCTGTCAAAATTTTTTTGATCGGACCCAAATATGAACTTGACCTAGATTTTTGTTTGATGTGTCTGTATACAAAATTTCATTTCAATATGTGAATCCTTTCTAGAGATATTGAACGGAAACTGATGTCGCAGACCAACCGACAGACCGACCAACTGACAGCGGCAAACCTATATGTCCCCTCTTCTTCGAAGGGGAGCATAAAAATCGTAAATGCGGCGGGTTTTAAGACAATGCGGCGGTGCCCGTCAAACGAAATTTTTATTTTTCTTGGCCTTATCAATAAGCAATATGAAATCCATGCTTCTGATATAAAATGAGGATAACATACCACCATTCCGATTGTGTTCTTTTCACCAAGCTTTGTTTCCTCTATGCTTTCATCAACTACGAGATTCATGAACGGGTCAAATCCTCGAAGGATTCCCTGTATTTGTCTGCCGCCATTTAGCTTTACTACAAATAGATTAAAGACAAATCATCATACAATTCAGCTTCATAAGTAACGTACTTGTAGTACCGCAAATAAATTAAAGATACATTATAACATAGTGTATAACTCTAATGTCAAAATTTTTTGCAGCAATAGAGAGGTCTTGTCAAAAGAAATACACACATGAATTATGGAAGTCTTATCACATAACATTCAAAAGTTACATGTACCAGGGTATGTGTCAAGCTGTAAGTATTACAAAATCAGTGCCCAAGATTTCAGACTACATGTAGGAATGATAAAATTTTAAAATGCAAGTTTGATTTCTAAAACACTGATGCCCCAGAATGGAATCAAAGTAATTCTGTAGATTGATTATGATGTGAAACGGTGCCTATTTTTCAAAAGAACATTTGTACTTTCGGAAGTTAATTTTAAAAAAACTTTCCAGGATTATTGAAGTCAAGGAAAAGATGAAGAATCTTATTACATACATTTTGTACAACTTATTGTACATTTATCTACAACAGGTTTTGGCTAGGAGTACATTGTTGAAAACTAAATTACCGGTATTTGCAGACAGGAACACTAATACTAACCATGCTAACAAAACAAAAATGTGTTACAATGAACAATGCTTTGCAGGTGATACAAGAATGGGGGTATAATATTTTCAAAAGACTTTAATATAAAATCAATGCTTACAGTTTATTCTCTTCTCCATGTACCTGTAAAAGAACGTAAAGTAATGCGTTAAACTTTAAAGTATCAATAAAGCCTACGCTCACGCAGCAAGATACGCCCGTTGGGATTTTTTTCACAACACCAAAATATCTAAGTCCCATAACTCCATAAGGACAAATCGGATGAACCTGAAAATCGAAAGGCGGCTTCCTCTTCATAGTCTGATCACAATGTACAAATATAATGAATATCTGTTGACGCATATTCAAGTTATTGCGTTCCATGCACCTATATTTTGCCCTAAGCTTAACATGTATGTGCATATATTTACATATGCCCATGCATTTGTATAGAATTTACACTGTGATTATAGGAGTATAACTGCGGTGGCGTGGTATAAACTACATGTATGACGTCATAGTAACTTGGCTTGATTTGAACTTTGACGGTACGTAGAAACAGAGCCTTAGCAACGGAGTTTTATTCGTATTTCAACGTCATTTCAGCGTGAAGAACTGGAATGTAAATATATATAATAACTGTCTTTTGGAATGTGATTATACTGTGATAACCTACAATGGATCCAGGAATTATTTTTCTCATAATGCTGGAACATAATTCCTGGATCCATTGTAGGTTATCACAGTATAATCACATTCCAAAAGACAGTTATTCTATAAATAACCCCCCCCCCCCCCCCCCCCCCCCATTACACATAATTTCTGGATAATGTGACAAAAAATTTAAGAATCCGTTTTATATGTGAAAAAGATACTTGAAGTATACAAAATTTCAAAACATTTTGACCAGAAATAGATTTTTTAAGAATTTTTAACTATTTTAGTATATTTTTACATTGTATCTAAAATATCTAAGTCCCATTACTCCGTAACGACAAATCCGATGAACCTGAAAATCGAAAGGCGGCTTCTTCTTCAAAGTCTGATGACAATGTAGAAATATCATGTAAATCCGTTGACGCATATTCAAGTTATTGCGTTCAAAGCGCCTATATTTTGTCCTAAGCTTAACATGTTTGTGCATATAACATCCCCCCCCCTCCCATTACAAATATCTCAGTTGTGCGACCAAAAAAATAAAAAACCGTTACATATGTCAAAGAGTATCCTTTCTACCTTAAGTATACAAAATTTCAAAACATTTAGATCAAAAATAGATTTTTAAATAATTTTCAACTAGTGTAGTATATTTTCACTGTATTTTAAAATATCTAAGTCCCATAACTCTGTAACGACAAATCGAATGAACCTGAAAATCGAAAGGCGGCTTCCTCTCCACAATCCAAACATAATGTATGAATATCATGAAAATCTGTCAACGCATATTCAAGTTATTGCGTTCCATGCGCCTATAATTTGCCCTTAGCTTAACATGTATGTGCATATCACCCACCCCCCTTCCCATTACAAATATCTCAGTTTTGAGACAAAAAAATAAAGCCTACGCTCACGCAGCTAGATACGCCCGTTGGGATTTTTTTTCACAACACCAAAATATCTAAGTCCCATAACTCCATAAGGACAAATCAGATGAACCTGAAAATCGAAAGGCGGCTTCCTCTTCAATGTCTGATCACAATGTACAAATATCATGAAAATCTGTTGACGCATATTCAAGTTATTGCGTTCCATGCACCTATATTTTGCCCTAAGCTGAACATGTATGTGCATATAACCCCCCCCCCCCCCCATTACACATAATTTCTGGATAATGTGACAAAAAATTTAAGAATCAGTTATATATGTGAAAGAACATCCTTTCTACTTGAAGTATACAAAATCTCAAAACATTTTGACCAGAAATAGATTTTTAAAGAACTTTTAACTATTTTAGTATATTTTTACATTGTATCTAAAATATCTAAGTCCCATAACTCCGTAACGACAAATCCGATGAACCTGAAAATCGAAAGGCGGCTTCTTCTTCAAAGTCTGATCACAATGTAGAAATATCATGTAAATCCGTTGACGCATATTCAAGTTATTGCGTTCCATGCACCTATATTTTGCCCTTAGCTTAACATGTTTGTGCATATAACACCCCCCCCTCCCTTCCCATTACAAATATCTTAGTTATGCGACCAAAAAATTAAAAACCTGTTACACATGTCAAAGAGCATCCTTTCTACCTTAAGTATACAAAATTTCAAAACATTTCGATCAAAAATAGATTTTTAAATAATTTTCAACTATTTTAGTATATTTTCACTGTATTTTAAAATATCTAAGTCCCATAACTCTGTAACGACAAATCGAATGAACCTGAAAATCGAAAGGCGGCTTCCTCTCCACAATCCAAACATAATGTATGAATATCATGAAAATCTGTCGACGCATATTCAAGTTATTGCGTTCCATGCGCCTATATTTTGCCCTTAGCTTAACATGTATGTGCATATCACCCATCCCCCTTCCCATTACAATATCTCGGTTTTGCGACCAAAAAAATAAGAACCCATTACATATGTCAAAGAACATCCTTTCTACTTGAAGTATACAAAATTTCAAAACATTTCGATGAAAAGTAGATTTTTAAATAATTTTTAACTATTTTAGTATATTTTCACTGTATTTTAAAATATCTAAGTCCCGTAACTCTGCAACGACAAATCGAATGAACCTGAAAATCGAAAGGCGGCTTCCTCTCCACAGTCCAAACATGATGTATGAATATCATGAAAATCTGTTGACGCATATTCAAGTTATTGCGTTCCATGCGCCTATATTTTGCCCTTAGCTTAACATGTATGTGCATATAACCCACCCCCCCTTCCCATTACACACTATATCTCAATTATGCGACAAAAAAATTAAAAACCCGTTACATATGTCAAAGAACATCCTTTCTTCTTGAAGTATACAAAATTTCAAAACATTTCGACCAGAAATAGATTTTTAAATAATTTTTAACTATTTTAGTATATTTTCACTGTATTCGAAAGGCGGCTTCCTCTCCACAGTCCAATCATAATGTATGAATTTCATGAAAATCCGTTGACGCATAATCAAGTTATTGCGTTCCATAGGCTGACGGACAGACGGACGGACGGACGGACGGACGGACAGACGGACGGACGGACAGACGGACGGACTTCGCCATACCATAATACGACCCGTCAAATGACGGGCGTATAATTAAACATAGGTAATCACAGATTACAAAGCTCACCTCGTGACAGCAAAATTCAATTCAAACATATTTCTTAGTACATGTATATTGGCTTTTAAAGGCAAAACCACTCAAGCAGAAAAAGTAGGTCAAGGTCATTTTATAAAAATTTGATCAAAGATACATCCAATATGCAAGTTTGGTACATGTAGCAGTTATACTTTGCTCAATATTGGCTTTATAGAGCAAAATCACTCAAGCGGAAAAAGTAGGTCAAGATCATTTTATGAAAGATTGATCAAATATACATCCAATATGCAAGTTTGGTACATGTATCACTTATACTTTGCTCAATATTGGCTTTTAAAGGCAAAATCACTCAAGCGGAAAAAGTAGGTCAAGGTCATTTTATGAAAGATTGATCAAAGATACATCCAATATGCAAGTTTGGTACATGTATCACTTATACTTTGCTCAATATTGGCTTTTAAAGGCAAAATCACTCAAGCGGAAAAAGTAGGTCGAGGTCATTTTATGAAAGTTTTATCAAAGATACATCTAATATGCAAGTTTGGAACATCTAGCACTTATACTTTGCTCAATATTGGCTTTTAAAGGCAAAATCACTCAAGCGGAAAAAGTAGGTCAAGGTCATTTTATGAAAGTTTGATCAAAGATACATCCAATATGCAAGTTTGGTACATGTAGCACTTATACTTTGCTCAATATTGGCTTTTAAAAGCGAAATCACTCAAGTGGAAAAAGTAGGTCAGATGCTGCATCCGATGCATGGGTCCATCTCTGCATCCAAAGATGAATCACTTGTGCAAGTTTGGTTACTGTAGCATTAGTACTTTGTTAGATACTGAGCTACCCCAAACTTCTTATCCAAATCACTCAAGCGTAAAATGTAGGTCAGATGCTGCATCCGGTGCATGGGTTCACCTCAGCATCCAAAGATGAATCACTTATGCAAGTTTGGTTACTGTAGCATCAGTACTTTGTCAGATACTGAGCTACCCCAAACTTCTTAACCAAGTCACTCAAGCGGAAAATGTAGGTCAGATGCTGCATCCGATGCATGGGTTCACCTCAGCATCCAAAGATGAATCACTTGTGCCAGTTTGGTTACTGTAGCATTAGTACTTTGTCAGATACTGAGCTACCCCAAACTTCCTAACCGGACGCGGACACGGACGCGGACACGGACGCATGGGGTTATAGCATAAGCTCACTCAACTTCATCGAGGTGAGCTAAAAACCCGTTACATATGTCAAAGAACATCCTTTCTACTTGAAGTATACAAAATTTCAAAACATTTCGATCAAAAATAGATTTTTAAATAATTTTTAACTATTTAAGTATATTTTCACTGTATTTTAAAATATCTAAGTCCCATAACTCTGTAACGACAAATCGAATGAACCTGAAAATCGAAAGGCGGCTTCCTCTCCACAGTCCAAACATGATGTATGAATATCATGAAAATCTGTTGACGCATATTCAAGTCATTGCGTTCCATGCGCCTATATTTTGCCCTAAGCTTAACATGTATGTGCATATAACCCATCCCCCCCCCCTTCCCATTACACACAATATCACGATTATGCGACAAAAAAATTAAAAACCCGCTACATATGTCAAAGAACATCCTTTCTACTTGAAGTATAAAAAATTTCAAAACATTTCGACCAAAAATAGATTTTTAAATAATTTTTAACTATTTTAGTATATTTTCACTGTATTTAAAAAATCTAAGTCCCATAACTCTGTAACGACAAATCGGATGAACCTGAAAATTGAAAGGCGGCTTCCTCCCAACAGTCCAATCATAATGTATGAATTTCATGAAAATCCGTTGACGCATAATCAAGTAATTGTGTTCCATAGGCGGACTGACAGACAGACAGACGGACGGACGGACGGACGGACGGACAGACGAACGGACTTCGCCATACCATAATACGACCCGTCAAATGACGGGCGTATAAAAAGCAATGAAAAAGAATATCAAGACTTGATTTTCTGAAACTTTCATAATTTCAATATCAAAGAATGCTTGAGTTTTCCTGTAACTTTTTTTTCAAAGAAACTACATATTTCCCTTGTCAAGTGGCTATGATCAAAAAACAACATCTCCTTGACCATGTAAAAATGTGTTAGTCTGGTTGCGAAGTGGAGATTTTGAGGGCAGTGTTCCAGAAGCCTTAGATGGTCTCAAATCATTACAGGACATTTTATCCTGTGAGGCTCAAAGGTTTACAACTACAAGACCAAACAATAGTTTGCCAGAATAGTTTCCCCGCTGGCCCCTAAGTCCTGCAGTCAATTTGACTCCCTGTATTTGAATGGAAAATCATTAGAATTTGTGAAAAGAAACATTTCATAACTTCTTTTGCATAATGAGTATTTTATTTTGTAGTTACAATGCAACGAAGATGCAATATTATTCTATTTCTGTCGTCATTGCAGCCGATTCCTGCTGTTTTTTTTTATAAGTTGTAGTTTTGTTCAGTTCTCTACGGGAAAATTTCCTCCAATCAAAGGGTTCTCACCAGGAATCTGTGATGGCGAGTCCTGGGACTCACAATTTTTGAAAATGGCGAGTCCCTGGTGAGTCCCATTGAAATATTGGTGAGTCCCACTATATCGAAATGTAGTGCTGATTGATGAATGCATCAATAATGTGTGTACAATTGGTATTTGTTATATGATGGTAAATTTGTTATTCAACTAGTGTTTATTCCACTGTGCTAAATAAAACCTGTGTTTGTGAAACATGAATGCCCCCGGTGGCATTTTTGTTAGTATAAACTTCATTTTCTGTTAAGTATGTCAAAGGTCAAGTTCAAAATTTTTGGTATCAATGGAAAGGTGTTGTCACAAGGAATACACATGTGAAATATGAGAGTCCTATCACTTACCATTCAAAAGTTATGCCCAATGTTAAAGTTTTTGAAAGTTAGGTCAAAGGTCTAGGTCAAAGGTCACAAGGTCAAAACTTTTGGTATCAATGGAAAGGTCTTGTTGCAAGGAACACAGATGTGAAATATGAAAGCCCTATCACTCACCATTCAAAAGTCATACCAAATGTTAAAGTTTTTGAAAAGTAGGTCAAAGGTCAAGGTCACGAGGTCAAAACTTTTGGTATCAATGGAAAGGTCTTGTCGCAAGGAACACACTTGTGAAATATGAAAGCCCTATCACTCACCATTCAAAAGTTATGCCCAATGCTAAAGTTTTTGAAAAGTAGGTCAAAGGTCAAGGTCAGGAGGTCAAAAATTTTGGTATCAATGGAAAAGTCTTGTCACAAGGAACACACATGTGAAATATGAAAGCCTGATCACTCACCATTCAAAAGTTATGCCCAATGTTAAAGTTTTTGAAAAGTAGGTCAAAGGTCAAGGTGAAAGTCACGAGGTCAAAAATTTTGTTATTAATGGAAAGGTCTTGTCACAAGGAACACACATGCGAAATATAAAAGCTCTATCATCTTCCATTCAAAAGTTATGCCCAATGTGAAAGTTTTTGAAAAGTAGGTCAAAGGTCAAGGTCACAAGGTCAAAGATTTTGGTATCAATGGAAAGGTCTTGTCACAAGGAATACACATGTAAAATATGAAAGCTCTATCACCTTCCATTCAAAAGTTATGCCCAATGTTAAAGTTTTTTCGAACAAACAGACAAACAGACGGACAGGCCAAAAACTATATGCCCCCGAATCTGTGATTCCGGGGGCATAAAAAAATGATGCACAAAGTTTGGCTGAATTTCAGTGTTCTAGGATTCGATTACCCATTACCCAAGGTATGTGAAAGTTGAGGTCGGGTAACTGGAAAACGGAATGCTACTTACCTGTTGGTAAGTGAATTTTGAACCACAATCCCCATTACACTCTCCATCTATATGTAGCAGAACCAGAAGTAAATAATCACTCCAGAGTACAAGATCATAGTTTTAAAAGCGGTCATCCTGCCGTGCACGCATGTATTTTCAGTGTGACAATATTTTTGGACATAGTAATTAATTTTCCTGGTAATGGCTAGGATGCTCGATAGAAAATTAACATCCCCTTTTTATTGAGACATTTTTGTTTGGGTGAGTTTCCTTGCTGGGAAAGCACATATTTGGTGGGCACTTACCCGTTGGTAAGTGGTTTTTGAATAAAACCCTAGAACACTGAATTTCATATATAAAATTCATTTAAAATTTTAAATTGTTTTACTGACTAAGAGGCCTTTAACAGGTTGGAGAAAGGTACTGATCTAGCTAATATACCTTGATCAGGCTAATGTACATGTACCTCAATCGGGCTAATCAATCTGACTTTTTATTCAGGAAAAAAAAAACCACTTTTTCCCTCCAAATCATATTTGGGTGCAAAATTGCACAAGCTCTTATAGTTATATCAAGAAACAAATATTTAAAAAGCAACTATGCCTGAAAACTTTCTAGATTTAGAGAAATCTCACCCAGTATATTCAGGAAAGTGGAGGTATATTTTCTCAGTAACCATTCACTTTTCAGGTATGTTTCTTTTGAAAACATAACTTCTTTATAAGGAACTAATGCCATTTTGCACAAAAGAATAATTTTGAGAATGATTTGATTTTTTTCTACGGAAAATATTCAGATTGATTAGCCCAATCGAGGTATATTAGCTCAATTGAGGTATATCAGCTCGATCTGTACTGTAGTAAAATGGGGGTACTTGACCTTTAACACCGCGTAAGGATATGCCAATATAGAGGCACGAAGGGTCAAGCCATGTTCTAAGCCAATCAGAATCAACCGCGGCAGCCAGGGTTTTTTTACCCTTTGATTCCAGGGGCCTGGGCCTTCAAAATAGGGAAAAACAGCGACATTTGGTAGAAATTCGGAAAAAAATATACAAATAAATTGAGAAAACAAGCAAATATTTGCTTCTAATGAAGACGAATAAACGCATATAGACACCTGTAGTACCAAGAATATTATATTTCAGATAGTGTACATTGTAAAACCGATAATTATAAATGTATTTTCAGTAATTTCAAAGGGTTTTTATACTTTTTTTTATTGGAATTCAATTTTTTTCAAATTGGGAATTTAAGCTCAGATATTGGGAAAAACGCCTGTTTTTCAGCATTGGGAATGGGGCCAAATTTCGGCCCTGGAGAACCCCTAAAAAAATCCTTGGCAGCGCACGAGCTGACGGACTTGTATTCCGTCCCTTTTAAATCCAGCTTTGCAGACGTGTATTTGGGGAGATTGGGGAAAATGATATAGGGAAAGGCAGTAGACTAAGAAGTGCGAGGAGACCCTGACCATAACCCCCCCCCCCCTCTCCCCCCGGACCATGAGGACGAGACAAGTGGAATAGTAGAGCAGTAATCAAGGAGGCTTGTATGGTATGGTTACAGAAAAGTGTGAGACGACATGTATAGCTGAGCTGAGCAGGTGAGTACCACCTTTATACACCATTAGTTAAAGGCCGAGCTTGGGGTATAAATAGCAGCCAACCAGGAAAATGGTGGCGAATATGAAATTTCTAGACACGTTCAGATTGCAGAGGAAAATTTTAAATTATCTCATGAAAAAGACAAAATTTTCATATGAAATTTGTTATGCATCTGAACACGACGTTCAATCGTTTATATATGTAATATGTAGATATTATATTGAGATTTAACTGAGTATTTTCACTCGAAATGATGGAAGCCGGACAAATTTTCAATTCAAATTCAGAAGAGTGACATACGGTAGGCGTTTCTAACTCTTGTTATTGTTTATACTGGATGCTGAGTTATTCCGATAGCGCGTTTTCTATTATACTAGATTCTGAACATGCAGCATGCGCACTTACACACGAAAACAATTCTTACCTCATTTCTTCACATTTTTTTTCCATTTGATGAAAATATTGAATCCAAAAACTCAATAAAGCCTACGCTCACGCAGCAAGATACGCCCGTTAGGACTTTTTTCACAACACCAAAATATCTAAGTCCCATAACTCCATAAGGACAAATCGGATGAACCTGAAAATCGAAAGGCGGCTTCCTCTTCAAAGTCTGATCACAATGTACAAATATCATGAAAATCTGTTGACGCATATTCAAGTTATTGCGTTCCATGCACCTATATTTTGCCCTAAGCTTAACATGTATGTGCATATAACCCCCCCCCCCCCCCCCCCCATTACACATAATTTCTGGATGTGACAAAAAATTTAAGAATCTGTTATATATGTGAAAGAACATCCTTTCTACTTGAAGTATACAAAATTTCAAAACATTTTGACCAGAATTTTTAACTATTTTAGTATATTTTTACATTGTATCTAAAATATCTAAGTCCCATAACTCCGTAACGACAAATCGGATGAAGCTGAAAATCGAAAGGCGCCTTCTTCTTCAAAGTCTGATCACAATGTAGAAATATCATGTAAATCCGTTGACGCATATTAAAGTTATTGCGTTCCATGCGCCTATATTTTGCCCTTAGCTTTACATGTATGTGCATATCACCCACCCCCCTTCCCATTACAAATACCTCGGGTTTTGCGACAAAAAAATTCCTCTCCACAGTCCAATCATAATGTATGAATTTCGTGAAAATCCGTTGACGCATAATCAAGTTATGGCGTTCAATAGGCGGACGGACAGATGGACGGACTTCGCCATACCATAATACGACCCGTCAAATGACGGGCGTATAAAAACTCATTAATAATGTATGTAATGAGTTTTCAGAGACAACGTGAATAAAGTATATCCAAATATGCCTTTGTCGTGTTTCTCGAAAAATTATTTTCGTATTTTTTATTTGCAGAACTTTCTCAGTAAAATAATTTCTCTGTCGTTTTCACGGCTACTTGTACACTCTTATATTGTTGCTGCAATATGTGAAAAGTCCCAAGTTTTATCTTTTAAAGATGATATCCTCGGTATAAAGTCAAATAGATCCGTTTTATGTTCAGTGACACCACTATATTCACTTTTCACAATGTGTAATTTTACTTTTTCACGATTTTCTCTTGGGAGAAAACATGCTGTATAGCGCCGGCCATTTTCTACTCAAATTTATGCAGATCCGCGCCAAAGTACCCGCAAAAAACGAGAGGTTTACTTAGGGATGGACAGATTTATTAAATGTTATAATATTCCTTGTAATTTTTTTTAAGGAAAGTGTAGATATACAATTCCAAAACATGTTAAAACAAAATGGAAAACATGAATTTAATTTCGACATCTTTGCGATATTCTCGACGATATGACCCTTTCCCAGTAGGCACATGACGTCCATGTGACGTAATAATCTGGTTTGACTTACGTTGCGACGTCGGCGACGTCAATATGATGTTGAAGAGACGTCTGAACCGGACCTGTCCAATACCCGACGAACACTGACGTCGTGTTGATGTCAGATTGACGTCTAGTTAATTACTTCATCTTGGTAGTTAGATGTGAATATCACAATGATACCTTTTGAGGTCAGAAATCGTACTTACTTTTTATCAATGTCTCATATTTATATCTGGACTTTGCAGTATTTTATATGGTCGTAGAAATGTAAGAAAAATTGCCAAGTTATTTGAAGTCGGATAACGACGTCAATTTTAGGTCATGTCGATGTCAAAAAATGACGATGAATTTAAGATTGAATCATGACGTCGGTTTTGGGTCATGCAGATGTCGGGAAAGTGAACAAATTTTTGTGTTTGATTGCAACGTCATTTTTTTGGTCGCAATTAAGTCATAAAGAATATTGGGTAAAGAAAATGATTTGTAACTTTTGTTCTTGATAAAAGTATGAATTATCAATTCATTTTTAAAAATTCGCGTTTATTCTTTACAACTTTCTTTCGTTATGAAATTAATATTCAAGGTTTTTTTTTACTTTAATATAAATTCATTTTTCTCACGGTAAACATGGTAAAACGTACACACCCGTAATGAAGAATTTAATTATTTTCTTTCCATTGAATAAGTGACAACAGTAAACATATACTTTCTACACGCAGAGGCGATTTCATCTGAAGTATATCACAGATAAGAGCAAGTTTTCGTTGGAATAAATTAGGTCAGTACATAGAACAGCTGGAGATGGCTAAATTCTGTAATAACTGCGAAATATGATACCAAAGGATGGTCAAGTTGCCCCAATCTACACAGAAAAATGAGATATTCTGAGTCAGTGATTTGAATTAAACGGAGCTTTCAGCAAAAGAAAGAGAGAATAAAAATATTTAACCAACGTTACCGTTAAGCTACGACGTAAGTACAATCTTTCTTTAATCAATTCAAGTTTCAATGCATGTGTAGTTGTATATAACGTTGATTTTTGAGACTTGTTTTCAAGATTAGAAAGTTGTTTTAACATAGAAAGTTGTTATCATACAACAGACATGATTTCTTGTGTTCAAAGAAAAAAGCTGAAGGGGGGTCTTGGGGTCCTCCCCCAGCGGGTGTACGCTGCCCCTATATCAGGGGGACCAGGGGGCCAAAGGCCCCCGGCCGAAAACGACAATTTTCATCATTAAAGACCCTTCAGAACAGCTTTCTTGGGACAAAAAATACAGCTTTAAAGTGTTGTTATATTGAAACGAAAATATAATTATATTGATTTTTCTTGTACTTTTTGAGAGGGCTAGGGGTTCACTATCGACAGTTTCATTTCCACGGATTCTTGAGTGATATTGCCGGAGTCAAGGGCCTTTACGTCTACCTCTCCCCTCTGGACGACCGACCATATGCTTTTAGACATTTCTCTTAAGTTCAAATACAAAAGAAAAAAACCGACGAAAGTTTGATCCGGCTGGCAAGGAACAGTCGCGAATTTCCTTTGCTCCGTGTTTTGGATGAATAATAATCGTTGATTGGTCGAATGGTTGCCTATTGACCAATTAGAAATCACGACACATCGCGAAACGGCAAAGGTAAAACATCGATTCTATAACGGATTTGTCAAATTCCGGAATTTACGAAAGAGCAGAAATTATTAAAACGAGCGGAATTTACCGATTCTCGAAGCGGAATTCCGCTTTAAAGCGGAGAAAAACCATGTCTGATACAATGTAGATGGTTGGTTTCAACACAGAAATTGTTTTCAAAATAGAAAGTCTTAAACTTTTTAATACATATTTTACGGAAACAAGCATGACATATCAAAATTACACTTCACAAGGGAGATATTCATACTTATTATTATTCAAACGATTTGTTTATGTTTGCCGTATAAAAAGGTATTATATTCAATAACTTCATATTGAAAACGGATCAAGTTCCCATGTTCGTTAATGTACTCGGTATTTATGTGCAATTTCTTAGTTTGCGTGAGTTTTGAATTAATAAACCGATTTTATTCATTAAATCTGCAATCTGGAAAAAAAGGGGGATTCAGTACGTATACGCCATTGGATCATGACTTTACTCAGTAGTAAGCTTGACAAAGGAAAATGAGGGGACAGCCAACTTCAAAAGTGAAATTAAAATAAACCTCTACAAGCATGACAAGGGGGAAGTATTAAAAATAAATACATAAATTACAAAAGTCGAAATAACTAAAAGCAAATAAAAAGGAGATGGATATTAGAGAGCTTATGGCAAATAAAATGGTAAAATGGTTTGCTGGAGTGGTAGAGGGAAAGGGGTGGGGGCAAAGTATTTTCTTTAAAAAAGAGGGACAAACTGTTTTCTTTCTTTTCACAGCTGCAGTATTCTGTTTTGAAAACTCTGTCCAAGTACAACAGAGCACCAGATTGATCTTCAAATAGGGAAAGCTCCAGACAGAAAAGGAGATGGGGGAGAGACCAAACGATATGCTGAATGAACATTTTTGAATGTTGTTGCAAAGAAATAGAAAAGAAAATTAAAATTTGATCTGTCTTTGATATCTTAGATTTTATCATGTGCACTTAGATACTTACATGTAGTTATACTTGTCCAATGTCAGTACAGCATACATGTAACTAGTTGATGTCTGTCTGATGTCTACTCATGACATCAATACAATGTCAGGATCAAACGTCCATACAACGTCAGATTAAGACGTCTAAAAAACTTTCATTTTCAACCTTCACCCGACATCAATTCAACATCAGTATCTGACGTCTTACTGACGTCTATTTATGACATCTATACAACGCAGGGAGTAAAATTGGCTGCAGGTCTTAGGGGCCAGCTGGGCCCCTAGAAAATGAAATTTGGGGGCCCAGCTAGAAAATTAGGGGCCCAACTTTTTTTTAAGGTTGCATTCATTTTAAGTAAAAATTGAAAAAAATAAGGATTTTAAGGCAAATTCCAGTGGGAGTCTTGTCCCATCCCTCCCCACTCACCAAAAACAAGGATTTGGGGACAAAATTTAGGGGTTCTACCCCTCCTTCCTCCACCCTGAAAATGTTCGGCAATTCCAGGGAGTCCCAACCCCGTGAATTCGCGCTTGGTCGCCATTCGGTGTGAAGAAAATGTGTAGGATAAAATATGGTTGCTGATTGCTATTAAACTAATAAGTTGTAAATCCTTTGTTGAACAAATGCCTGATGTCTTATTTTCATTTTTTTTTTTACATGTTTAAATATTCAGTCTTCAAAAATCGTCTGCTATTGATCCCCTTATCGTACCGGTAACATGATCACTTTAATCCCATTGTTGGCCACTAGAGAGCTCCCTACTGTAGCCAGTCATACATAACGGATTTAAATCTACCTTTAAGGTGTAAATAAGTACTCACTCAACGGAGTATAGAGAGAAGTCTTATGTAATTGAAAACCGACATTTGAACATTTGATTTACGATATCTCCTACTCGCCATCTGGGCGACTGTTGGTCAAAGTTTTAGTCGCCCAGTCGTGAAAATGGTCGCCAATGGCGACTGGGCGAGTGCTAATTTTACTCCCTGCAACGTCAGTACCTGACGTCCATACAACATCACGTTTTGACGTCTAAAAAACTTTCATTTTCAACCTTCTCCTGACGTCTATCCAATGTCAGGGGCCAACGTCAAATTGACGTCATTTGCCCACTGGGTTTGCAGCCTTTCCTGAACAATCTTAATTTCTAGCTTCCATTAAAGATATGTACATATACATGTAGGTCATGCATGTATGTGTAAAACTGATCAAAATCTGTCTTTTTAGGCATGAAATCATACAAAGGACATTTATAGGACGGCTATGAGTTTTATAAAATTATACTTTTAATATATTGTACTCCGACTCAAGACTTTCATCAGCAAATCGTGAATTTTGTGTAAAAAATTCGTCTGCTACAACAGGTTGGGCACATCATCGAATCTCCGATGTTCTATCGTAACTGGTCAGCTATGTCGTAAATGCGTGACTGATCAATGTCGGAAACTCGATGTTGTTGACAAGAAATTCAACGTCTTTATTATTTTCATCAAATTAAAAGATTGTAGCATTTTATATCCAACTGTGTTGAATACTCAATTGACTAATGAATGTATTAAAGTCATTTTTCAGGTATTCTATAGCTGCATATACGATGTAGATCGAAAATACCACCTTTCCTCTGACATCGGATTCCATGGGTTGAACAATTCAAATAGTGATTTCACCTTCATAAACGATAGGAAAATATGAGTTTATGTGATTGCCGGCTTTAAGAGACTTTAATTAATTCCCCATATAACTTTTGAAACAAAAAAATTGATATTAATTAACATCAAACAATCACTCTTCGCACAGTCGGATTATTTGAGGAATGTATGGAGCACCGTTGATGCTAAGACAATGGATGGGATGCAGATAACAATATTTTACTATGAAGATGATTCAATTGTTTTTGTGAATTTTTTTTCTTAATTGAATATAATGCTTCAATAATCCCTTTGACAAGATTGAACAACACTGCTTACATGATTGTTTATTTCTGCCAGAACGATTGTTTGCAAGAACTACCTCACCTTGAACACCATGCACCAAAGGAATAAATTTCCCGCAGATGGGAATATATTTTCTGCAGACGCGAATAGATTTCCCGCTTTTTTTTCGCTGATGGGGATAGATTTTCCACTGACGGAAATAAATTTCCTGATGACGTGAATAGATTTCCCACAGATGAGAATAGATTTTCTGCAGACAGGAATAGATTTCCCCTGACGGACTTAGTTTTTCTGATGACAGGAATAGATTATCCGCCGACGGGAATAGATTTTCCGCCAACGGAAATAGATTTTCCGCCGACGAGAATAGATTTCCTGTCAACGGGAATAGATTTTCCGCCAACGGGAATAGATTTCCTGTCAACGGGAATAGATTTTCCGCCAACGGGAATAGATTTTCTGGCAACAGTAATAGATTTTCCGCCAACTAATCCCATTGGTTCTTCAAAAATCTATTCCCATCGTCAGAAAAACTATTCCCGTCACAGGAAATCTATTCCCGTCTGTGGGAAAATATATATTCACATCATCAGGAAATTAATTTCTGTCTGCAGGAATTCTAAATCTATTCCCGTCAGCAAAAAAAATAAAGCCTACGCTCACGCAGCAAGATACGCCCGTTGGGATTTTTTTCGCAACACCAAAATATCTAAGTCCCATAACTCCATAAGGACAAATCGGATGAACCTTAAAATCGAAAGGCGGCTTCCTCTTCAAAGTCAGATCACAATGTACAAATATCATGAAAATCTGTTGACGCATATTCAAGTTATTGCGTTCCATGCACCTATATTTTGCCCTTAGCTTAACATGTATGTGCATATACCCCCCCCCCCCCTATTACACATAATTTCTGGATTATGTGACAAAAAATTCAGACCAGAAATAGATTTTTAAAGAATTTTTAACTATTTAAGTATATTTTCATTGTATCTAAAATATCTAAGTCCGATAACTCCGTAACGACAAATCAGATGAACCTGAAAATCGAAAGGCGGTTTCCTCTCCACAGTCCAATCATAATGTATGAATATCATGAAAATCCGTTGACGCATATTCAAGTTATTGCGTTCCATGCGCCTATATTTTGCCCTTAGCTTAACATGTATGTGCATATAACCCACCCACCCCCCCCCCCCCCCCCCTTCCTATTACACACAATATCTCGGTTATGCGACAAAAAAATTAAAAACCCGTTACATATGTCAAAGAACATCCTTCCTACTTGAAGTATACAAAATTTCAAAAGATTTCGACCAGAAATAGATTTTTAAATAATTTTTAAATATTTAAGTATATTTTCACTGTATTTTAAAAATCTAAGTCCCATAACTCTGTAACGACAAATCGGATGAACCTGAAAATCGAAAGGCGGCTTCCTCTCCACAGTCCAATCATTATGTATGAATTTCATGAAAATCCGTTGACGTATATTCAAGTTATTGCGTTCCATAGGCGGACGGACAGACGGACGGACGGACGGACTTCGCCATACCATAATACGACCCGTCAAATGACGGGCATATAAAAGCCTGTTACATATGTCAAAGAGCATCCTTCTACCTTAAGTATACAAAATTTCAAAACATTTCGATTTAAAATAGATTTTCAAATAATTTTTAACTGTTTTAGTATATTTTCACTGTATTTTAAAATATCTAAGTCCCATTACTCTGTAACGACAAATCGAATGAACCTGAAAATCGAAAGGCGGCTTCCTCTTCACAATCCAAACATAATGTATGAATATCATGAAAATCTGTCGACGCATATTCAAGTTATTTCGTTCCATGCGCCTATATTTTGCCCTTAGCTTAACATGTATGTGCATATCACCCACCCCCCTTCCCATTACAAATATCTCGGTTTTGCGATAAAAAAATTAAAAACCCGTCACATATGTCAAAGAACATCCTTTCTACTTGAAGTATACAAAATTTCAAAACATTTCGATCAAAAATAGATTTTTAAATAATTTTTAACTATTTTAGTATATTTTCACTGTATTTTAATATATCTAAGTCCCATAACTCTGTAACGACAAATCGAATGAACCTGAAAATTGAAAGGCGGCTTTCTCTCAACAGTCCAAACATGATGTATGAATATCATGAAAATCTGTTGACGCATATTCAAGTTATTTCGTTCCATGCACCTATATTTTGCCCTTAGCTTAACATGTATGTGCATATAACCCCCCCCCCCCCCCCCCTTCCCATTACACACAATATCTCGATTATGCGACAAAAAAATTAAAAACCCGTCACATATGTCAAAGAACATCCTTTCTACTTGAAGTATACAAAATTTCAAAAGATTTCGACCAGAAATAGATTTTTAAATAATTTTTAACTATTTTAGTATATTTTCACTGTATTTTAAAAATCTAAGTCCCATAACTCTGTAACGACAAATCGGATGAACCTGAAAATCGAAAGGCGGCTTCCTCTCCACAGTCCAATCATAATGTATGAATTTCGTGAAAATCCGTTGACGCATAATCAAGTTATTGCGTTCCATAGGCGGACGTACAGACTTCGCCATACCATAATACGACCCGTCAAATGACGGGCGTATAAAAATGCGGGAAATATCTATTCACATCTGCGGGAAATCTATTCCCGTCTGTAGAAAATGTATTTCCATCTAGTGATTGGGATAAGCATGCGCCCTGCGCCATAGTCACATTCAATTCTAAAATGTCACATTTAAATTTTACTTAGTGCGCCAATGTGGCGCATTAAATTTTTAAACAAATCGTGGAAATCTTCTGTTCTTTTATTCAACATAGTGATGACTTGACCATATTCACTTATTTAAAGTTCTGCATGCGATTTTTCGTATCAATTGATACACAAGACAGCAATTTCAAAGTGTCATTTATTCAAAACACCATCGTTTCCTGTTGCAACAATCCTATTTCAAAACATTATACATGTATGTACGTACAAATGGTCTTCACCAGTTAAGACGAATCATGGACTTTTAATTTAACAAAACGAAAACATACAAAGTTTTGTCACCAGATTTGGATGTACTGTAGTTTACAACAATTTACAACAGAGTGGAGGGGGTGAGGTTCAGGCAAATTTTGAATTTTAAATTCAGGTTTAAAGCATGCAACGAATATTTTTAAAGAAGATCTTTTGAGACTGTTTTGGTCAACTGCGTCCCCCTGTTTCCTATGTTTAAGTACAGAAAAGTCCGTCTAGACAATTGGAGCGGCGGGTGATGCAGATCTATATATGTTCTTGCTTGTTTGTTTTTTGTTGTTTTTTTTTTTTTGGGGGGGGGGTGCAAACTGCTCATGGCACATTCATTTTCAACAATGGCACATTCATTTTGTAAATGGCACATTGATGTCCCAGGATATGGGGCCATTGTCACATTCACCTGATTGCCTATCCCGATCACTGTCCATCTGAGGGAAATTAATTCCCGTCTGCAGGAAATCTATTCCCGTCTGCAGGGAATCAATTCCCGTCTGTAGGAAATTAATTCCCCTCTGAAGGAAATCTATTTCCGTCTGCAGGAAATATATTCCCGTGTGCAGAAAATCTATTCCTTTCATCAGGAAATTAATTCCTGTTAACGGGAAATCTATTCCCATTGGGAAATATATTCCATCAGAAAATTTCATGAATTCACATCAGAGAATTAATTCCCGTTACAAAATTGAAATCCCGTCTGAGAATCAATTGAATCCCAGTCTGAAATTAATTCCTGTCAGATTATTATTGCGATTCCCGTCTGAAAATCAATAAAATTCATGCCAGAAAATCAATGCCCTTGTGAATTTATTGAATTCCCTTCAGAAGTTATTTGAATATAAATTTAAGAATATTACATTAATTCCCGTCAGAATCTACATGTAATCTTTTCCTGTCAGAAATTCCCCACACCCTTACCTCCCCCCTCCCTCTCATCCCTCCATCCTTCCTTCCACTCTGTCACCCTCCCTTCCCGTCCATCCACCTTCCCCCTCTCTCATCCCCTTCCTCCCCCTCCCTTTCACCCTGTCCACCCCTCAGTATAATCAACATTTGACACAGCGTTGCAATGAACGAAAAAAAAAAACATTTCTTTTACACTTCAAGGCCTCCATACTTATGCTTCCAAATACCATGATATACGCAATTTCTCCGCTGTGGTAGGTATTGTCTAGGGCTGGGACGATACATCGATATATCGATAAATCGCGATACGGTGTTCCACGATACGCGTATCGATACGTTGGAGCTATATCGCGATATCCGGACCCATTTTTAACTCCATTCAAAGGCATGAAAATGCTCGGTAACTACGTCGATTGAAAGCTTCGGGCTAACTGAAACGTGTGACTTATTGACTGAAAAAGGTGAAGATGTTTTTCTTGACTAATCTTCCTATGTTGCTCCGGATAGTATGCAATTCGCGCTATGCATTACAGTATAATTGTCAACTTTACATGCATATAGTTTGCGGTACAGGCGGAAAGATCGCCTGGATATGCGTATGCGCTTCTAAATTTTTTTTTCTAGAAATGCATATGCATATCCAGCCTGTGGTTTGCGGGAATCTAGCCGCAGAAACGGCCAACGGCACTTGGATATTTTGTAGGTCCGTGTCGTTGTCCGTTTCCGCGGCTTGCGGGAATCCTTCAGGTATTTGTCTACTCAAACTCAATGTAAAGCGGCGAAAGTAAAGTTTTCAGAAACCGTATCTAACGCGATCTTAATATTTACAATTTAATAAGATACTATTGTCCAGAGAAAGTACCTGATGTCTGGATCATAGAGTGGGTGAGAGTGAGAGCGACGTGAAAATGGCATGAAATAACTTATGTCCAGTAGCTATTCATGCGTGCATGATCCATTCATATATCATCGATTTTTTAAGATACTGGCGGTCGACCTAAATCTCTTCCATTTAAGATGATTTCATATATTTATCTGAAAGAAAGAGTTCTGAAATCGTAATGCTAGTTACTGAACTTTGTAAATTTTTAATATCAAACCGACTCGTGTCAATCCTTGATTGAACTTCGGAAACAGCCTTTTGAAGAAGAAGGAAAACAAAAATGTCTGTCTACTACGATCTTTATATATCTATTATATTTTCTATTCACGTCAGCAACAACTTTAACTCGAGAATAAAATCATAAAGGATTAGTAGATTACGTCCACGTGGTTAACGCACATGCTCTCTCTCTCTCTCTCAAAATTTTGTTAATACATGTACATAAAATAAAACGTACAGAGACGGAAACCGTTTGTCATAAAAAAATCAAAGTGCAGGATGTATCCATCGAATAAAATCAAACACATTTAAAGAACAATTATGCTGTAATCCTTTCAATATTGTAGAGAAAGGAACATGTGTTATGATTGACATACTTTTAAATAAGATTTCCTCATGAAAAATAAAAATTCAGTCTAGGATTTAATTATTCAAATAGGAAGGGGAACTGAAAAGAGAGATATAAAATGTAATTCCATGTATTGAAAAAAGGAGGAGGGGGGGGTTACATAAATTCATGAACTTTTCTTCATTTTCAAACTGAGAGCACGAGGCCCTCTTATTTACCAATTCATGGCTTTTCTTGTTGATGCAGTTACTGAGAAAATGAACATACAAAAAAGAGTATAAATACATGTTAAGGTGAAAACATAATTGCAAAGGGTACAGATTTGTTCTTGTAGCTTTACTTGTAGCTAACTAGCCTATGTCTATCAGTAATAACTTGTGATGTTATTGTTCAAAGTTTGAAAAGTTTGTTTAATTGCCTGGGATGTTGTAAATCTTGATTATTCCAGGATCTAGAAAAATATAGTCTTTATCAAAATATTTTAATGTTTTGCTTGAGTTTCATTCTATACAGCCTTAATCCTCATTATAGCAATATACATCAGAAATATCGTGATACATATCGTATCGTAGGCACTATATCGTGATACGTATCGATACGCTCGAGACCCGTATCGTCCCAGCCCTAGTATTGTCACACGAAAAGGTCAGTTGAAAATGAGACAATAGTGGTAACTTTATGTGGTCAACATAACAAATTTTTAAAACAATTACTAAATAGTGAATCATTTACCAAAATAGGACGACATTTTATGGCGAGTTGTGGCCCCCTTTGAGCATTAACACTGCAGTAGGCAAATATGCACTAATTGATATGCAAACGACGACTGGATTTAAATTCAGTCATAAACATACCTGTTTGCTGATAGGTGGACTGCTTCCTCTAATGAAGAATATTTGGAAAATCCAACAAAATTTATGATTTGTTGTTATCGACATCGAGTTTCCGACATTGATCAGTCACGCATTGACGACATAGCTGACCAGTTACGATAGAACATCGGAGATTCGATGATGTGCCCAACCTGTACAATACACTTGCACTGCTCTGCCGCAGCACCCTGTTTGCTATTTTTATCGACGCTGTGAGATAAGAACCGCCCAATGCCCCATATACTCTTGATTGCTTACCCACCGGTAAACCAACAAATTGGAGTTCGGCCTTTAAGGCGCCAAATTTTCTATAATACCATTCCCCAACCTGTTTAATCACCCATGATGCGAGTGATATGGATTCCTGCCTTGTAACAGGGATGTATATATGTAAAAGTTAAATATGTCCATGGTTATAAACATCACAATCTAGTGACACTGTGTGTTGACTGTTCATCACTTTCATCCGATCATTTTTATGCTAAAAAAAAAAACCTGTGAATTCCCCCCACCCCCCAAAAAAAAGTAACCAGTAATTTTGTTTCTTTTCATTTTGTGTCATTTTGTTCCCATTTGGTTTAATTTCATTTCGTTTTGTTTCATTAACATTCTGTTTCCAATATTAAACAAATTACAGGTACCAAAATATCCCTGATCTAATAATAAACTAATACAGAATTGCGATACATGGAAAAGGCCTTATCCTTCTGGCAGAAATGTCTGGAGGCAGAAAGGGCTCTTACACAACATTTTAAGACTGGGCAGTCAGGGGTGCTACTTCAACAAGTAATTAAAAAAAATTACCTTTTCAAGTAACTTTCTAATTTTGCCTTCTAAAATGATTACCTCTAAAAGTAACTGATTTACTTGTGATGTCCATGCAACATATTACTTATACAAGTAATATACATAACTAGATGGCTACTGTTGCAAGCAACAGACGGATTCCTCCTGTATAAGACCTTCCTCGGAACTGAAGTGTTAAAATCCGAAAAAAGAAGATGGAAAAAAGAATAGTTGCTTTAGTACCTTATTCACTTCAGTCAAAAGAGCTTATGTCTAACCTGGGACTCTTATTCATTTATCAACAAAATAGAAGAAAAAAATAATAAATACCTTTTATTTTTACGAAAGCTTTAACCTCTATCAATATCAAATCCTTTACAATTACACTCTCAAAACAGAATTGCACAATGATTTTGCAATGAGATAATTTCTATTAATAGAAAATGACAACAACATAAAAGTACAGATATGTAATGCTACTAAGAAAAAAAAAAGAAACAGAGAACAAGAAGAAAAGAGTTATCTATCTTACTATGTAAAGTTCAAATAAGATGTACTACTTGTATGAAGAATAAATAGTTAAGGACAAAATCCTGTGAATTTTACAAGAGTAAATGTTTGTTATGACCTTGAAAAAGTTTATTTTACCTTGAACCAAGGTCATGGATAAAAGATAAGCATTTGAGTTTATTCTTATCAAGATTCCTCTTCATCTAATCAAAGCTCAATATTTTATCAACAAAAGTCTGTTGTGACCTTGAAATCGAACAAATGACCTTGGGTCAAGGTCAAGATGAAAGGACTTGATGCAAGGAATATTTGCGCCAAGTTTGAACTGTCAAGGACAAATTGTCTTTGTTCTATAGACAAAAATTTGTTGTGACCTTGAGAATCGAAATTTGACCTTGGGTCAAGGTCAAGGTGAAAGGGCTTGGCTCAATGATTGTATTTATGAAGTTTGAATTGTCAAGGTCAAATAGTCTTTGTTCTATAGGCAAAAGTTTGTTGTGACCTTGAGAATAATAATTTGATCTTGAAACTAGGTCATCATCAATAACTACCTATAAGTAGCCTACCATCCAAGTTTCAACTCAAAATCTCGAAAACTGTAGGAATTGGCACTGTGCCAATTTAAAATTCCATTTTCAACTCAAAATAGCGCGAAAACCGTAAATATTTTATCGAGCATGTAAGCGTATAAAAGTTTGCAAATTTTCCAAAGAATGATATAAAACAAATTTCGTTCAAATCGTGTGATTAATTTAGAAGTTATAAGAGTTTAAAGATTTGACCTTTGATGACATCTAGCGAGGGCATTGGTGAACTTATCGACAAACAAAAAATAGTTTAAGAAGATCTTTGTATGCTCTTTCTAATGATACCATCCTTTTTGCTCTGTGTTGAAAGACCTTTGAATAAAGTGTCTGGAAATGGAAAGGGGTAAGAATAATAAGAATAATAATAATAAGAATAAAGAAAAGACATTGCAATAACAGAAAGGATTCCGACGGAATAGTCGGAATCCTTAAAAAGTAAGGCAATGGATGGTTTGTAATGATTGTAGCATACACATTTAAAGTTCTCAAGCTTTTAATTGTTATAAGGGCTACTCATATCAGTAATAACTGCTTCAGTAACAGAAATATCAAGGTAAAACCATTCCCTTAAAATTACTTGTTTAAGTAATATTTAGTGAAAGAGGCTTATCTTTAAATGAAAGGAGTAAAGCTTTAAGCAATTATCGTAATTTATATTTAAATTTTATTTTGAAAAGGAAAGTCTGAATTTTCAGGAAAAATTATTGCTATTGGGATGAAAATTCTGTTTAAAAATCTACAAGGTTACAAACTTGCACAAATTTGCAACTTTTTAAGTGAAATTTGGCTACAATTTCGGCTATCTTTCTTAACTCAAACAGTTTCCTCTGAAAAAGTTATTTCCTTTTGAAAATAATGGAAGTGCTCTTGCCTTCTACAGCTGTATTTTCTTACTTGCCATAGGAAATAAGATATTATTTAACTTTTTATGTGAAATCATGGGTACATTTGATATCAGTCAGATAATTACTTGTAGAAGTAATTTTTTAATTACTTGTTGAAGTAGCACCCCTGACTGCTGGGGCTTTGAAATTTGTAACAATAATCATGATAATGGCATTTCCAAATACTTGGGAAAAATATAAACACAAAATGAAGTAGAATGCTTTCATTAGGATTGCTCAGTTGCAAATGCACTTATCTCTTGTCGAATTTCACTTATACTCCTGTTCACTAATTCCAGAGCACCCTGTTTGGGCGATTTATTCTGTCGTCTGAAGAATTTTGCTATAAATTAATGTTTCTGAGAATTGACCTCCTTTAGTCGCAACTGGAAATTAACTTCAACTTACCCTATCAGCTGCCTTCAACCCGCAAAATGAAATAATATAATGTATACGGGAAATTCCCATGTTAATTTCAAGCCGCCGCCATATTGTTCTCCGTGTCAACAATGGTAAACAGTGACGTCAAAGCTCCCGACGTCACACATTTTTAGCGATTTTACTATAGAAAATCCCCGTAGACTTTTTGTTTTCCGTCCTATTTCTAACTTAGCTGACGCACAGCCAAAAGAATGGTATTTTCTGTTAGGACTAAAGGAGTACTATAAAATTGATATCTTTTTGGAAGATGACATTATCATATTTTAGAGAAAACCGGGAAAACAGGGTGCTCTGGAATTAGTGAACAGGACAGTAATATATTATTACCAGGTATTGTAAAATTTCATGGACGAGAAAAACTGTACACAATAATTACATGGCAAATATATTCTTTTCTGTCCAGGTATAGCAAGATACAATGAACGTAACTTTGGAGAAATGTATTATTAATGTAATTACTTTTTCAATTCTGGTGGGTGTGCTTTGCTCATTGTGATTACGGTGGATTACGATGGTCTTCTTTGCGTTCTGTTTTCGTTCTGTACGAGACGCCGCGAAATCGTAGTCAGTTGGACGCTTCTGTTTTAAAGCAAGTTAGTTCGGTCGATGTTTACTTCGAGCGTACGCCTATTCGATTCAAAGTAAGTGTGCAATAAGTCACATTTCCATTTTGTCCAGTTTTTTTAAGCAAGAGAGAATCTAGTATGGGTAATAGGTGAACTTGGACCATGGAACACTCGGACCGTGGAACACATTTAACTATCTTTTTAAAAATATTGCTGGACCTTCACTAGGACCATACTGTCCGCGCAGCTCTGTCTGTTTGTCCATCCGTCCGTCCTCCCGTCCGTCCATCCATCCGTCCATCCGTCCATCCATCCATCCATCTATCTATACTTAGCAGCGTGCGCTTGTCTGAGTGTGGTTAAAAACAGTGTTTCAGGTTTAAGGCTTGAAGTGGGGGACCTGGGCAACAGAGCTCACTTCAGAAATCGGAAAATAATTGCACACTGGTAAATTTAAAGGATTTGATGTGGGGGGGGGGGGGGGGTTGCAATAAAGTATATCATTGGACTATCAATATCAAAAGGGCTTTACTCAAGCAGTTGGAATGACAAATATGGATAATGACCATATCCCTGTATACAGCACAAAATCGATAATTCAAAAATCAGAAACCGAAGGCATACAAAATCAGGACAAAACAGGAACCAAAGCAAACAAACAAAAACCTCCACCATATGAAAAGAAGCGAACTCCCGATATGGGAGTGAGACCAGGTGCCCAGGGGAAGAGCAAGCATCTCCTGCTTGCATGCAACACCCGTCGCTTCAATTCGGTAGAACTGTCACATCCGGTTACTTCCATTTTGGAAGATATAGAGTACAATCTTTGGTTGGATGGTTCAAATGGTCTATGACAGAATATCATCCACCATTCTTGAGAGTGGAACATCATAGTGTATGACGAGTTCCCCATATCGACCGTAGAACTTCCTCAGTGACGATGTTAGTCGGTCACAAACATATCCCTGACTGAGAAGCTTATCTGAAAGACGCCAAGCTCTCAGAACAAAATCCGTATATTTGGTACTTGCTCTGGCATAGCGTATCAACTGAGATATGAACACGCCATAAGCAGGCGATGAAGG
The DNA here is from genome assembly GCA_028142955.1 of Pinctada fucata. Taxonomy (NCBI): domain Eukaryota; kingdom Metazoa; phylum Mollusca; class Bivalvia; order Pterioida; family Pteriidae; genus Pinctada; species Pinctada fucata. The sequence goes on along the minus strand of AP027105.1, from coordinate 24,445,789 downwards.
GATGTTGCTACTCAGAAAAGGAAAGTTTGTAATGCTGAAATTGAAGTCGTCACGTTTGTCATAGAGTGAGGTGTTCATGTGACCATCAGTGTCGTAGGACAACATTATGTCCAAATAGGATGTTGAATTATTTGTCTCTGTGGTTTCTTTGACTTCAAGCTCCGAAGGATAGATACTGCTCAGGTAATCCGCGAATTTTGGATTATTGATGGACAACACATCGTCTATGTATCTGTAAGTGAAGTTAAAGTCAGAAGCTAAGTATCTTTTCCCTTCAGAGACCAAGGATTGAATGAATTCAGCTTCGTACGAGTAAAGGAAAATGTCGGCAAGGAGTGGGGCACAATTGGTCCCCATTGGAATTCCGACAATTTGCTGGAAGACCTTTCCTCCAAACACCACATAAATGTTGTCGATCAGAAAGTTTAACATCTGAATAATGTCTGTTTCAGTGTACTTATTTTCAGAATCGGACTTTTCTTTTACACATTTTGTTGGAACACATTTTGTTGGAACAACAAATACATTTACTCAAGCAGTTGATGATGGGAAAGAAATTCGTGCAGTTTTCTGTGATATAAGCAAGGCTTTTGACAGAGTGTGGCACAGAGGTCTCTTATTCAAATTAAGGCGGATCGGAATCTCAGGTTCTTTACTATCCTGGCTCAAAAGTTACCTTGATAATCGAAAACAGAGAGTTGCAATCGAGGGGAGTCTGTCTGGTTTATCTTCTGTCGGGGCTGAAGTTCCACAAGGATCAATCTTAGGACCCCTTCTATTTATTATTTATATAAATGACATAGTTGACGACATAGGATCTAGTATAAAACTTTTTGCTGATGATACCTCTCTTTATATCATAGTAGAAGACCCCAACACTGCAGCAGAAATTCTAAATCATGATCTACAAAAAAATCATATCTGGGCTAAAGATTGGTTAGTATACAGTTAAAGTATACCATTGAGGGAGTTAGCACGATTCTGGTTCCCCTGGCTTCGCCTCGGGAAATAGGTCCCCAGATAGCATGACTACGTTGGGCCAATGTTGGTAATATGTTGTATGGTTGGCCGGTGGTTGGCGTTGGCATGTCAACGTTGGATCAACATTGGCCCAACATTGTATTTGTCGGACATACCAATGAATTATCGCTGTTGTTGGACTGGGGTTGGGCCAATGTTGGTCCAACATCGTATGTTCAAGATAAAAGCACCGATCGAATTATATAATTTTACAAATGAGATTTGAAATACACACCATCATTGAAAAAGATCAAAATTTTGTTTCAAAATAATAAAACGAAACCATAAGAGTCAAAAGAATAATAATCTAATTTACGACGTTGGTTCAATGTTGGGCCAACGTTGGTCCAAAATAAAGAAAAAATCATAAAAGATTCAAATGAAATCTAATTTAATAAAAAGTCAATCTGACTTTTGTAACTGGACAATATTAACTGAATTTATTCCTCTTAAACATTTTTACATTATTTGCAATAATGGTATGAATGGGTTGCCGTTGGGCCTGCGTCGGACCTACGTATGTTATACCGAGGTTAATTTTCAAAATATCGTTTATTTTTCATTTCCGAAAAGTCTTGAACTATGAAGTTTTCAAAAATTTTCAAATACTTAACAAGTCTTTAGATAAGAAATTTGTGTCCGTCAAAAGAGAACATACTTTTTGCGGTACTGTAAGACGTTGGGTCAACGTTGGACCAACGTAAACATTGGGTAAAGAAAACATTAAAAAAAAAAATTTATAAAAAATATTAGATCATGTCTATAATGTGCATAGTTATTTCACAATGATACATACATGTATATAATATGTCAGAAATTCAAGGTTCCTGTATTACTTTATAAAATTCAACTCATCATAAAATTAACTACCGAAGTAACTGCAGAGATAAGATCTAGGTCAGTGCTTGGCCGGTCAAGTCATAATTAACACCAGATGTCTGACCAATTTCTAAGGCAACGGAGCTAGATTGCACAATCTGATACCGGACGTTTCTTATCTGGGACGCAAACTACAAGGTTGTAAGTAAAGATACATTTGAAATAAGGCGAGAGCGGTCAGTGGACGTTAAAGTTTTGCAAAGTGTAGGCAGTAAAAGTAAGTAAATTATGATATTTATTATTATTCATGATTGTTGGCAATTCGTATGTATTATTTTATTTATTTTTGTTCATATTGCATTTGTAGAAATCAAATAAACTAGTATCATTAATCATGTTAATTTATTTAAATATCTGATATTTTTGTATCTTTTCTCTTTTGCAGTAATATACCACGTTGAAATGGAGATCGGTTGATCGAATGATTTGGAGATAGTATTCGACTTGATGAGAAAGAAAGGAAAAGTGGAGATACCAAAGGACCACAGTTGTGTTTGAAGTCGGATAGTTAACATTGAGTGATTTATGTTCAGACTTGTGGATCAATAAATATGAGGATATTTATTTTCTACTTTCAGATCAACAATGGATCTACGGCCAACGTTACCAACAAAAAGCCAACGTTCAGCCAACATATTATTACAATGTTGGATTGACGTTGGACCAACACAAATCCGATATATATGTTAAACTGGACCAACGTTGGGCCAACGTATAAACATCCGAGGTCTGACATCGGCCCAACAGCGACCCAACTTGTGGGGCCAACGTTGGGCCGATGAGCAACATTGCATTGGCCCAACATTCACTGCCGATATTGGCCCAACGTAAATGTCACCGATGGACTTGCGTTGGGCCAACATCAGCATGCTATCTGGGAGATCTGGTCTCGGGGAACAAGAATCGTGCTAACTCCCTCAATGGTATACTTTAACTGTTTTATTATACCGAAACAAACATTATACTGAAACAAACATATCTCTTAGGTATACAGAAACAAACATTATACTGAAACGAACATATCTCTTAGGTTCACAGGGTTCAAATGGAAATTCTAATGATTTTGCCTTGCCTTCTCGACTGCATGACTGAGTAACGGAAAATATTAATTTCTGATGATAAGATAAACAGAAACATCATTTATCATACTCATACATGTTTAATTTTTGATTGTTTTATTTCATTGCGGATTAATTTATGTGCTAAGCGGATAGGAGGCGGATTACTCTGCTCGCGTATTGATAGCGTCATCCGATCAACCTTCACATCATCCGATCAACCTTCAACGGCGCTGATTGGCTGATACTGACACACCCCCAAAGAAGCTCCGCCCCATTTTGAAACTAACTCCCTAGGGAAATAGTCTTCTCAACTAACGCACCCCTTTGCAGGGAAATAGTCTTATCAGGCGATTTTCAGGGATTTAGTTAAATTTAATGAGTCTCTTTTTATATAGGAAAAAATCAGTAGAGGTATAATAATTAAATTTAATCCACAAAAAACAGAAGAACTTATTATATCTCGAAAGACAAAATCTCCCCAACACCCTCCATTAAGCATGAATGATATCCCTATAAGCATAGTTAATACCCATAAGCATTTAGGCCTTACTTTGAACAGTAAATGTACCTGGCATGAACACATTTCAGAAATTACATCTAAGGCTTGGAAACGTATAAATATTTTGCGCTCCCTTAAATTCCGGCTTGACAGAAAATCACTCCAAACTTTGTATTTTTCTTATATTAGGCCAGTGTTGGAATATGCGGATGTGATATGGGATAATTGTTTTGATTATGAGAAAGAAGAAATTGAAAAAGTACAGATAGAAGCAGATAGAATAGTAACAGGAGCAACCAAATCATGTTCAAAACAAAAATTACTTGAAGAAACTAAATGGGAGACTTTGGCATATAGACGTTACAAACATAGATTAACTACATTCTTTAAAATGACCCATAGAATTACTCCACCATACTTATACACTTTAATTCCACATACTGTTCAAGAAATTAGTAATAGGACTTTACGCTCAGGATCACATCTGCATATTCCACACTCTAGAACAAATTTGTATCAAAATTCTTTCATACCAAGACATCTTCAGAATGGAATTCTTTGACAGAAGACATCAAGAACAGTACCTCACTTGATATTTTCAAGAATAAGTTAAAGAGTAACCATGGTAAAGTACCTGAACATTTTTATATTAGTGAAAGAAAGCTTCAAATTCTACATACTAGACTTCGCCTCTAAATGCAGATTTATTCAATAACCATATTTCAGATAATAATAAATGTACATGTGGATTGACTGAGACTGCAGAGCATTACTGTATCTTTTAAAATGTAAAAACTTCGAGCAAATAAGAAACTCAACACTCCTAAGTCTGAATATAAATCTGAATATTGAAACGCTTTTGAAAGGATGTCCCCTTTATAGTGATGAGCAAAATGAGCAGATAGTTTTAGCGGTCCACAACTTCATCAAAATGAGTAAACGATTTGACTAAACTATAACCATAACATAACACAACTAACACAAAATTAAATCAACATTTTGAACAACATCAATACTAAACATGACTCTATATTTATATACATCTTCATCTTTATATATTTCATTTTCATATATATATATTTTTTTTCTTTTCTCTCTTTTCTTTCCTTATCTTTTCATCCTCTTCTATCTCTACCTACAATTATTTATCAGGTTTATATAGTATTGAAAAATGTCCACTTCATAAATGTTTTCTATTCTTGTAATTTATTGAACTGGAGGAGAGAGTTGTATTCATAAGGTATCTCCTTGTTACTCAATCCTCAGATTCTTTCTTCATTGTAATAATTATTTTATGTAAATTGATTGAATAAATACTGTTTAAACCAATATCAAAAGGGAAATCAATATGTCTTGTCGAAGACCAAACTTTGCTTGACTTGCTACACTGTGCACGACTTTGTTCGATAATGCAGCGATTTTGGGTGCTTGGGGCACCGTGAGTTCGCATAAATACGTCTCCTGCGTTTACATTAATAATAATGTACGCGTTGCATACATTTTCAGTCAACATGTTAAAAATTTCAAGGAATTATGAATCAGACTTAAACTAAAACCCTTTGATCTTTCAAAGAAATAATTTCCGTAATTACCTAATTAACTTGCACACCATATCCCGATTGTCCCACCTGACTTTTATACCTTTTTATATAAATGCGGGACAATCGGGCTGACACCCTTGGGGCGTTTTATATCAATATGTGAATGTATTACGGGTTCCGTGACGACTTAAGATTCTTCAAATTATCAAATATAAAGAAGAAAAATCAAACTTGCAGCATCCCAGTTGTATATTTCCGCCATTTGGGGGGGGGGGGGCGGACAGGGGTACCTCTCTCCCCCTCCCACCCCCTTACCTTCCCCCTCCCGCCTACTCCTCCCTCATCCTCCTTTTCACCCTTCTCTTACCTCCCCCTCCCGCCCCGCACCCTCCGGCCCTCCTCCCGCCCCCTTCTCTCCCTCCTCGATCCCGCCCCTTCCTCCCCTTTAATTTTCCCCCTTTCCTCTCTCCTCCCGCCCCCTTCTTCCCACCTCCCTTTCAACCTGTCCACTCCCTCAATTTTGTCATTGACCGGGACTGTTAGTTTCGTTTAGCCTCCCCCAACATTATTAACCGGGTCTCAAACCCTTTACCAGTGTGTTTGTGAATGAGTTCCCCGCAATTAAATGTTAGATCAATACAGCCAGCTGATCCAAAAGAGGTCTGCCGGGTGCCCAAACGGAAGAAGAGGGAGAGGAAAATTGAAGTTTTGTCTCATTTGTAGGGATATAGAGGGATTAAAATCTCGAATTCTCGTTACTAATGGTGTTAATCATATTATGTCCGTACAACCAATACTTTGCTCACAGCACTTGACAGAAAATAGAGTTAGATGGGGAGTTAATTTTAGTGTGACGTCGTTGACGTTCTCCATAACCTCAATGTTAAACATCGGCGACGTCACGCAAAACTCACTATCTCAATCTATTTTCTATCACTGTGAACATAGTATTGGTCGTACGGACATATTAGTTACGAGAGTTCGAGATCTATCCCCCTGTATACCAAGATAAATGATACTTTGTTACCAATTCGGGCCCAGTTAAAGGCATATACTTGCATTAAATGTATGAAAATGTCAAAGAAAAAAAGGAAAATTTACATTTGAAATAAGAAGTATTTCATAAGATAAAACTAGAAAGGTTTCTTGTTGCGGTTGCAACAAGAGTGTCTTCCTCCTATACAATTTTTGGTTTGGAAATATGAAGGACGTCACATTACATGTATTTATATTATATATTTAAGTTTTCAAATAGCAGTAACATTAAATTTTCAAACCGATAATTGTTGGTGAGCAACCATTTGATTTGGGGGGGGGGGGGGGTTAGGAATTCTATTGCCAGCCGGTAAAAATTTTTCAGCAATTTTCTGAGCAGGCCATTTTTTTCAGCCATTACCAGAGTCGGAGAAAAATTTTCGCCGGTTCTTCGGGCCGGATTTAAACAAATTGTCAAATGTTGTGAATGTCTGTGTAAGTTAAACTCCCCGCTGTTACAGAGTATGAGTTAATAACCGTTCCTTCAGATGTCTCTTTGCAATTAGCGAATTTCAGACAGATTGTATGATGTTTAAATAGAACCTTTTCTAGATTTTTGTGCCTATGCGTATTAGGTCTCTGGTAGATACAGCTATGTGAACAGTTTGTATTTATATTAATTAATTTATTGACTTTAAATTGTCTGGCACAAAGGGCCAGCAAAAATTTCCATATCATGCAATGTATCCTTACTTTTGCATGGTCCGGGAAAAAAAAATTGCCGGCCCTTTGGGCCGGAATATTTTTTTCAGCATTTTTCAGAGCCGGGATTTTTTTTTGCAAATTCTTCCTGCCCCCTTCCCCCATAAAAAAGGCGAGCTCGTAGCTGTAGAACCAATTTTCTTGAGAAGAGAAATGGTAATAACAAGTTATGTTCAATATATATATATAAATACCATGAGGTTCTCGCTGTGCAGGTTCAAATTTGGACCCCCCCCCTTCCCTTTTTTCAAAGTTTATTTTGAATTTCCATCATGGCGACATCGTTCAATATAAACAGAACTGTTTTCGAAAAACGAGGAGAGGGAAGAATGTTGGAGAAATTGTTCATCAATTTGTAAATAAACCAACCGAAAATTATGTTCGAACGTTTGCTAGAATTAGAAATTAAACTTGATGTTCAAAATATAGTTATTGAAGTTTAGAAACAGGTTTGTAGGTTAGAAATCGGAATCAAACTACCACTTTTTGTGTGTAAATTCTGGTTTGTAGCTGATCTCTTCTAAATTAATCAACTGTTTTAAAATCAAATTGTGTATATCGAAATGTATTTATGAAATGCATATTCATCATTGCCGTGAAATCGGAATTTGAAAATCTCAACACTGCTTTTCTCGAGTCGGACTCGGACTACCAATTTTAGTGTGCGCCCGATCTGTTGGCGTGAAGGTGTATCGAAATACCCAACTCAAAATTTCGATGCTCATATCTTTTCAACAGTAAGAGATAGGAAAAATCAGAAAGACTAAATAAGACAGATATATGGATAAAAAATAATAATATTGAAATTTTTAGGAAACTTCATAAGCTTAATTTTTGTTTACTATTATAAGCAAAAAAAGTGTCTTCCTCCTATGAACTTCTGAATTTGGAAATATGAAGGACGGTGAAGGACGTCATCGTAATAAATCGTTACAGTGTGCATCTAGCATTTCATATCTTGCATGGCTGTCGACTTTTAAAAAGAATGGAAATTGTAGATAGCAAAATACGAGATATTTAAGCTTACAAATAGCAAAACATGAAATTTTTGGTCCTTTTGAGTAATTCGACGCTCCCGTCAAATATTTGAATCTACTAAAAAAACATGATAAAAAAAAAATAACAGAGACCAAAAATAAAAAAGACCAATCTAGCTTTTACTCCAAACGTAACGTTGGAGAACTTTCATTGTCCTAGCTTACAGGGTTCTTGAGAAATCGCTGATCCAATTTTCCACGGTTACGAAAACAATAGGTCTTCCGACGGAAGTCGGAAGACCTAATGAGTCTTAATTATGTATAACTAGATCAGAACAGAGGACTAATCTGTAATTTGTACATGCACAAATGACGTTCAAGTTACTCTCATACTTATATTATCATACACTTTTCCAACACTATCAAGAATACTCTTTGATTCAGAATTTAGCAAATATAACATCTTATCTTTATCATTTAGATTTGTGAATAATTTAATAATTTCCGTAGTGTCTGTATAATGCCTATACAAACGTACGTAGCGAAATTTTATCTATATAGTTGTATTGATAAAAATACAAACACTCAAATACACAAATTTTGAGCCCCTTAATTGGCCTAAACGACGATCTGTAATGATTCTAAGTAAAATCCATCCTTGCATCTCTGGCGTTCATTGCAAAAAGATTTTGCTTCGCGTATTATATAGTTTGTGCATCGGTTTTTTTCTATTCATCAATAGACAAAAAAAATATTTCAGTTATTTCTTAGATAACGGAACTTCTTATAATTTTATTATGGAAAATAGGTTAAGCCTTGCATCAATCGGAAAATTTGCCGACACATACACAAAACTTCTGAAGTGAGCTGCGCGGGCGTGGGCGTCATGTATATGTTACAGGGAATAAGTGTAATCAGGGATTTCATGTAATTCCTGAAAGGTTCAGTGATTACGTGTAATCCCTGATCATTTTAGGAATTACATGAAATCACTAAAATTTTAGGCATTACATGTAATTCCTAAAATATTTTAGCATTTTTACACTTATTTCCTGACGGCCAAAAATCATATAAAATAATGAAATTGCGATATGATAGATATTTTACATATTCATAATATAAAATCCTATTACTGAAAGAGAAAAAATGGTTACGTATATAATCCGAGATGCTTTTAAGGCTGATTAGGTTAATTAAAGATTGATAGGAAAATTGTATGTTAGAAAAACTCTTGAGCGGACAATTCGATTGCACAGATAGATTTTGACCCACTGATATAACTGTAATATACATGTACTCGGTAAAATTGTATCTTGATTGGACTATGTAACTCAATACAGCCATTGTACCAAAGTGCGATGGTGATCGCTTCATCCCAAAATCTTTTCTTTGCATCTATTCTATTTCAATGAAACTTGTTGCAATCAAAATATCTTAGTATTTAGATGTACACGAAAGAATGGGATATCCACATTTTTTTTACCGGGGAATAGGAATAATTCACATAGATTTGTTTTATCGACATTCATACTCAGTCTGGTCTCCTATGCTATTTTTAACATATATTTTATTTGGATATGCTACTGAATCAACCCTACAGGAAATTTGGAGCCGCATACTCCTTGTTAAGTAAATGTATACATATCTCAAACAATTAAAGAGGGCGCTACTGAAATGAATTTTGGTGGCATCACTGATGAGAATATAATATTCGAAACACGTGTCTGGTACAGGAAAAATTGGTTTGGAATTTTCTTCATGAAGGTAAAGAGTTGGAACATTTCCGTATTATTATGCTTGCTGTTGGACGGGGACATCCGTTGCCTCGCCAAAAAGGTAATTTTGAATATATCTTGAACTTATTTAGACATCAGATAATGTTGAAAATTAGACCATTTTTATCATTTCTTATTTTATTTTTGGCCCATTATTAAGATACGTTAATGAGGGTTAAATACTAAATAAATGTTTCCGATTGAAACTTTAGAGTACTTTGACCATCAACTTTGTGTGCATGATCTGTGTGCATGATCTGCACTTCCTCTGTACAGCAAATTTAAATGGTTTTATTTCTAGCTATCTTATATTTTTATTTTTTTTTAGCTTCAGAAAAAAATTCTTATCTAACCCTTAGGGGGTGCTCCTCAGTCAAAGGAGGAAAACTACTGTCTGAACTGAATGGCTTTATGAAACTGCATAACGGGTGTACCATGTGATAAGACAAATATATATATGGACAATGACCATACCCCAGTACACAGCACAAAATAGACAATTCAGGAAATCACAGACCAAAGGCATACAAAAATCAGGAAAAAATAGGAACCAAAGCAAACAAACATGCAAAAACCTCTACCACACGAAAAGAAGCGAATTCCCAGTCTAGGAGTTAGACCAGGTGCCCAGGAAGAGTCGACAGAAATGTCACATGGATCAGTTGCTTCCATTTCGGAAGATACAAGTATAGTCTGTGGTTGATAGGTTCAAATGATCTAAGACAGAATATCATTCATGCTAGAAATATTAAGTCCATAGAATTGGTAGGGAGAAGATCGACAACGAGACACTGTTGAAATAAAAACGGCGAAACACACACTCACACAAAAACACCATGAAAAACAATCACACTAATATACAGAAGAGCATAAGGCTAAACTGGCTAAGGATAGAGCTGTACCATCAGGGAGGTACCCGAGATTTAAAGAAAATTTCACGTTTTGTGAACGATAATTTGTAAATGTAATCACGTCAAGTGCCCAGGAAGAGTCAGCATCTCCTGCTTGCATTCAATACCCGTCGCTTCAATTTGACAGAAATATCACATGGATCGGTTAAATTACTTCCATTTTGGAAGATACAAGTATAGTCTGTGGTTGATAGGTTCAAATGATCAAAGACAGAATATCATTCATGCTAGAAATTTTAAGTCCATAGAATTGGCACATGTATACTTGATTGTTAAGTGCTTATTAAAAAAAAGACATTTGTTTTTTTGGTTAAATTGGTTATAAAATTTCTAAGTGACCTTTAATTTCAGACAATCCGTTCACAGTTCAGTGTTTTCCTTCTACTTTCAAAAACCCATCGTCGGAACCCACGGTCGGTCACGCTAAACTGCGATGTAAACGCTCTCATTTCTCGTTATCAATGAAAGAACTGATCCGGACATATCTTTTTAACCGTTGAAATTACTTTTCGGAAAATTTAGCGGACGAGTTGCCTTGTTCAGTTTCCCATATCACTTGAACTCTTACATTGACGCCATCGTTCTTCAAGTTTTATGAAATTTAATTTGAAAATGTAGACCAAGATCTAATTTAACAAGAAAAAAAGGTAATTTTCTAAGATTTATGTGAAAACTTATGCTTCTTTAGTTTGCGGCAGGAGATTTTACCGAATTTCCTCGACCCCCCCATTTTGAAAGCCACTTTTTATAATAATTGATGCAATCAGGGATGCAAATAAGCGCTTGCCCACTCGCCATTGCGACTAAAAACTCAGTAAAGACTACTAAAATTGATTTTACCTGTTAACTTCCTAAGAGATCTGTCAACTAGTCCACTAATTTCAATGGAAACTGAGGAGCTTCTTTACTTTTTGTCTACTGGTGTCGGAACAGTTTCCGGACAGTAACAGTTTCTGGACCGTCGCCCTTTTCAATTACTTTTTCATGGGCGGATCCAGGATTTTTTTCAGGGGGGGTCCTAAAGTCCGAATTTTTTGAAGAGCAAAAAAAAAAAAAAAAAAAAACGCAAACGCAAGAAAATAAAGCTTTTGTTAGTTCTGTTTCTAATTATTATTAAAACAGGTAACTGGAGTGCAATGGCGATCATTAAGCTTAAAATCTTGAATTTTCACATCATAGTACTTGATTATTGATTGTCAGTTCTAATATGTAAATACAACAAATGGCGAGCGATAGCGAGCCAGCGAAATTTTTTTCCGAGTATTGGAATAAAATCCACAATTTGTGTCATTTTCAGTTTCTTTTCGTTTGCTTAGTGCCCTTGTTTATTGACCTAGGTGTACACTGTATATGTGTTGTATATAGGAAAGCGCAGCATCATTTGAAAATATAACGTACAGATGTATATGTACGTAATAAATTCTGGCGAGCGGAAACGAGCCTAAGAAAATTTTGAAATGCTGACGGGTCATGCTAAAAACAGCCCGGGGCAGCCCGGAGCAGCCTGGGGGAAAAATACAGCGCCCGGGGCATTGTGATGGTGTTTACTGTGAATAAATACCCATTTTAGCATTAATCCTGATTTATTGAACTGTTTTCTGAAAAAAAAATACAGAATATTTGGGTGCACACTAAAAAAAGTGGTAGTCCGTCCGAGTCGGGAAAAGCCAAGTTGAGATTTTCAATTTTATATTTCTCGGCAATGGATGGATAGATTTTGATGAAATTTTCAGGAAATATCCATTTTATACATACAAATCGACATATGTTATTAGATTTTGAAACATTTGTATATCTTGGAAGAAATTAGCTATATACCGATTTTTTTCACACTAAAAGTGGTAGTCCCAGTCCGAGCTGAGAAATCAAAAAACGTAGATAATTCATGAACGGACGGATGGATTTTGTTCAAACTTTCAGAATTTGTTAGAAATGGATATTAGAATGCTAAGAAACCTCATTTTCCCAGGTCTAGGGACAATATTTTGTTTTAGAACTAAAATAAATGAAAGCCGAGTCCAAGTCAAAGACAAAAAGCCGAGTTGAGATTTTAGATTCAGATTTCTCAGCAACGGGTGGATAGATTTTTATGAAAATTTCAGGAAATATCCATTGTATACATGCAAATCGATGTATATAATTTGATTTTGAAATATATGCTTATCTTGGAAGTATTTATCTATAAACCGAGTGGTAGTCCTAGTCCAAGTCGAGAAATAAAAAATCTCAGATACTATTATCCATGCATGGACATGATGGATGGATGACTTTTTCCAAATTTTCAGAATTTGTTAGAAATTCAAATAAGAATGATCAGACACATCTTTTTCCTAGATTACTTACAATATTTAAAAAAAAAAAGAAGCAAAAGCCGAGCTGAATCAAAACGAAAATCCGAGTCCGGGCTGAGATTTCAGATTCGAATTTCCCTGTTATGACTGCATAGATTTTGATGATATTGTGTAGATTTGTAAATTTTTTAGCGCAAGTGTGACTGGAGTAGTCGTGGATATATTGTGGAATCAGGATTTGAATAAATCGTAGAGACTAAGTCATCTTCTAGTTTCCTTAGTCCTAAGCAATTATACAGCGTTGGCAGCAGAAACACAGACCATGCTTATTCTGCGATTTATAATGGGTAGCCACGTCCAGTCCTGGCAGAAGGCAATACCGATTTGTAATATGTTGATATTCAATAATGTACAGTCCAGATTTACACATACAAATTTGTATTGCCTTTCGCCATTATGTGTGACGTTGTAAAAGAAGTAATCAGAACTTCGGTTCGAGACAAAATCTCAGTTTCCAATGATGCTTCCTTGTCCATCTGTAGTGCATTATCATGATATATAAATTTGCGTTTTGATGCTTATCAGTGTACATATCTATGTGCGCATATACATGTTATATGTACCATGGTAATTCTTTATGTTATGTGTTGTGTGCCCCAAAGATCCCTGATTTGGAAAAATAATATTGATAATCTTGTTTCTCGTGATCATAATGAATATGTAGTAGGCAATATTTTTTTTCTGATTTGTAGAGTGAACATGGAATTAGTTTTTTTTTTTTACTTCATTTAACTGTCTCACGAATTTGTTCTGTGCATTGGTAACCTTAAACAGCATATCTCCATTTGATCTACGTACAGCTGCAGCGGAGAAGTGATTCACGAAGAGAAAAAAAACTCTGTTTAGTTAAAAAAAACCCAAATATTTATTATTGCAGTGGCAACAAACAAATAAAATAAATTAATATGAAATAGATCTCTCTCTCTCTCTCTCTCTCTCTCTCTCTCTCTCTCTCTCTCTCTCTCTCTCTTTAGATGTGCACCAATTTTAAAAGAGACTTGTCAACACAGTTCTTACTTCCTAAGTAAACGTATAGTGCACAATTAATATCTCAGGAAATTTCAGATTGGCCAGGTCTCTAACAAATATATTCATCCAGTAAAATTTCCAGATTACAGAATGAACAGATTCTCTCTATATATATGTACGATGTAGATCCAGATTACGCAGTCGTTATTCAGTATCACAAATGAAGTCACAGAGGAACATGTCTGATCTGTATAGTCCACTTATCGAAAGTTCAAGGTGGTCGTTTTGGCACTCCTCACGCTTTCGCTGACCAGGTTTTTTCGCTGTTCTGGGGGTTTTGGGGATAGTAAGGTTCCCGTCGGCTGAAACTATAGTCTTTGCATTCACATGCTTGAACTTCAAGAGCCTGGTGAGCAACTTCTTCTTCTCCTCTTCAGACTTTGCTTCCCAGCACATTTGATTGACCAGAAACTTCCTGGTCCATGGCGCAAGTTCATAATTGCCTTGTCCGTGAAGGGCAGCGGACATCCCTGTACTGCAACTTCACAAGGCGATGAAGTTTATCCCGCAGTTGTGGGAGCTTTTGTGTGGTCCAGTTCTGTCGCAATTTGATTATGTGGTTCATGGACTCACATGCATTATTCTTCCAGTCTAGGGATGTCAGTTTATCCTTATGGGGTCTCCACACTTTGGCTTTCAAGAGGTCGGCTGTTCTCTCGAAGTATGCATGGAATGGTTGGAGATCATTTTCGATTCTGTCCCCAATCTCCATTTGAAGTAAATCAAACTCATTTTCAGACTCTGCTTCAAGGGGGGAGAAAATGTCTTCCATCCAACGTTTTGTAGTTGATTCTGACGAACCCACTTGCTGCAGTTTGTGTCTGACATTTTCCTCGATGTGTCGTCTGCAAAGGATATGGGTTGCAGTTGGAAAGCACATCTTCATTGCTTTAATAAGGGCTGCCTCCTCATCACTGCCTATGATTAGGTTGTCACCACCTAACTCCAACGCATCCACGCTTACTTCTCCTGATAACTTTCTTTGTAGGTGGCTGAAGAAGCAATGATTGGTGTCATAACTACCATTCCAGTGCATGTAGCAAGGTCCCAGCATGATTGGAGCTACATGTGTAGTCTTCCTAACTAAGTTTGTATTCTGGTATACTATCAGGGTAAGATAAACTGCCCCTAGATTAAAAGTTCTATCAATCCCTATGACACCATTTCCTCTTGGATTGGAGCAAAAGTTTTTGAGCTCTTCAAGTTGTTCCTCTGTATACAGGATTATGTTTGTTAGGCCGTCTTTGGACTGTATGACCTCCTGCTGATACTCGTGCGTCGCCATATCACTTAGCAGGATCTGCAGTTCATCAGCAGTATTCTGTGACTTCGGTCCAGCATCCGGACTTCTGTAAGCATAGTTCTGGACTTGCTTGAGGTCTCTTGGTGCACACATTGACCCATTTAAAGTGAGTTCCTCGTAGACGTCATGAGGCGATGAAGTTTTTGTCTTCTCCCGTATGTCGTCTCGGACTTCTTTGGTGGTCCTGACGTATTCTCCCGTTGATTTGGTTCTGTTGCCATGGATAGAGGGGGTCGTCGGGAATTGGCCAAGGTACTCAATTATGGCTGCACATTGTGTCTTCCTGGTAAGGTCTGTAGGAATGTCTCCCTCTATCCATGAAATGCGACGTCTGTAGTCCGGAGCTCTCTTAAGACTAGTGTAGACCCTCTTTAATGTGATTATTTCTCCGGCTGCTGGCTGTGGGTCCATTGGAACTCGTTTTCCCCTTACAGTCACCAAGTAAACACCATTTTTCAGGTCAACATATACATACTCGTTGTTCACCCTTGTAAACAGATGTTTCTTGGAGGAGGAGGATTTCCAGGCTCCACAATCATCCACAAATGAACTATTCTTTCCAACTGCGCGACGTTCCGCATTCTGTGAGTTATCTACTACAAAGAAGACATTACACTTCACTCCACGAGGAATCCTGTCAATGGCCGTCTCCCGTCGCAAAATGTAATTAATCACAACAGGAGTGTCTAAGAAGGATCCTTGGAGGGGTTCTGAGCCTGGAAGAGGAGCACAATTGACTTCTTCACTATCTGATTCCAACGAACTGTCTCCTGATGTGGATGTATCATTGGTAACTTCATCAGCTGCAGGCTTTGATGTCATGATAGAGCTGTTGTCAAGGTCAAGGTCACAAGGTCAATAATTTTGGTATGAAGGAAAGGTCTTGTCACAAGGAATTCACATGTGAAATATGAAAGCCGTATCACTTACCATTCAAAAGCGATTTATAATTAGTACATTGACGGTATGAATCGGAGAGTAAAAGAGAATATATGAATGAATCATGATGTGTATATTTTATATGTTTACGTGAATAAAGTTCCACTGATTCCACTATGAAAAAAAAAGATCAGTGTAAAAAAATATATGTAAATAATATAAAAATTCGCTAAATGTATTTTACTATGAAAAATCAACTCAAATTATTTCATGATGAAAAATTCATGTACAAAAAGATCGAGAACACTCTAAAGAAAACGTATAAAAAACTAATTCAATCATTAAGAAAAAACCAATCCAAAACAACTTTACAGACATTTTTCTAAGAGAAAATCAAAGTCTCCAGATAGTAAGATAACTGAGATAATTTCTTTGAACATTCAAACATTTAAAGAATTGTAGGCTTTTCTTGTTTTCAATGTTTTTATGGGTGTTTGAAACACAGTTACTTGAGTCAAAGAAATTTGTCTCGGGCATAACGAAAGGAGTGTGTGATTGAAAAAAGATATATATACAAATTTCTCTGACTCAAGTACCTGTGGTTAAAACTTGGTCACCCTACTAATATATTAGATGGAAAATATTGATGTTTGGCCAGAAAATATATATATACAAATACGATCTATACAATTAACAAGAATAGCTATAACTTTAGTGCATTTCACTTTAACCATGTAACCATTGAAAACCGTTTCATGCAAAGTTGAAACTTAGGTAAAAACCACACACACACCCTCTCACACACACACACAAAAGAGAAATAATTAAATGAAATTAAATAAATAATTAAATAAATAATTAAATGAAATTTTAAAAAGTCGATTTTATACATCGTGTGGGGTTTCCTTGACCTCAGATGAACACAATGATTTCACAAGATTTCAGCATTAAGCTATATATCATTATTTTCTACAGATATTTTTCTTCATGACCGTAACCTACTTGTCATTGATTATACTTGCATTTAGCCGCAATTAATCCAAAAACATGAAATGGAGTCGAAACCTACACTTTACGTTATTCTTAGCATGCGCAGTTTATTAGTTGGAGTTGTCATCCTTGCCGCTAACGGTAAAGTGTAGGTTTCGACTCGATTTAAAACATGGGAGCTGTCATGCCTTGTAAAAGGATAAAGAGAAGAGAAAGGCATTTTATTGGTCGGATGGGTTAGAGTTTTATCTCTAGGAATCTGGTGCCTGTGCTTTTTACCCCTTTCTGCCCCGTTTAATATCGCACAGTGGGGGGAAGTCGCCGAGAACCATACTATTTTAATCTATGTTATTTGAGAAGTTTCGGTTCTATTTTCAAAATTATTTTTACACAGTCATTTGTAGAAACGATTGAAGAAAAGAATATCCAAAAATCATCCAGTTTGGGCTGAAATTGATAGAGATTGACAGATTTAAAATCAGGTGTCCGGAAACTGTTCCAGTGATTTGCGAAAAATAGCCAAAATATAGGTATCAGACCCCAATTATTTTTTCCTATATATTCCTTTGTAAATTATACTAATATGACGATTAAATATTCGAATCGCACCACCATTTTTTGCTTGAAACTTTTATATCTGCTAGATAGTATCAAAATAAGCTCAGAAATGGATTCATGCAAAAATCTGTCGCTTAGTAGACTTTTAATATCTTTTTAAACCCGAAAGGGGGTATCTGTGGCTCTAATGTTCTACAATCTATCAATTCTAGAGCCTCATAACACATCTGGCATTCCGCGATTAGGATGATGCAGTATCAATCAACATGCTAGAATATTTTTTTTCAACTCATCTGCGACTCATTGACGTAAAAAACGAATCATCTAGTGTAAAAAGAGTCATAGAAATTAAATGTAAGAAGACGAGGGATTGAAATAATCAGGAACTATTTGCGTGGTCAACGAACATTCAAAATTAATTGTGATCTGTAATCTATAGGGTCATAAAATTGGTCAAGAAACCATATTTCTTGAGAGATTTAATATTGATACCCCCCCCCCCCCCCCAACTCGTTTGGGGGGTATATAGTAAACACCCTATCTGTCCGTCTGTCCATCTGTCCGTCTGTCCATCCGTCCGGTTAAGAAGTTCTTAAAGCAGATAACTCTTCAAGTATAAGTGATAGGGCTTTCATATTTCATACATGCATTCACCATAATAAGTACTACATTTTGATACCAAGAATTTTGACCTAGTGACCTTGACCTTGAACTTTGACCTTGTATATTTATATATATAGATTCCTATATGTCATACATGAATCCGTTTAGAAAAAAATGTCCCGCAGGGGGTTTAATTCATCACTTTAGGGCAGTTCTAGTTTCTTTCAACAAGAGTGTCTGTAGAAAGGGCATAGCATTATTTGAGAGAAATTTGAATGATTTCCATTGATGGACGGAGGAGTTATCCCCGAAAAACCTTCAAAATCGTCCAGAAACTGTTCCGACACCAGTAAGTGCAACTTCAGTTTCAAATGTGTACTCCATATAAAAGTGTGTGGGGAAAATCTGCGATCAGAGCTCGTTGTGTATCTTTAGATTGTCAGTGTATTTTCAACTGCCTGTCAAAAATAATGCATGTGCATTGAATTTAATTGATCCCACAGGGATCAGTCTTAGGACCGCTTTTATTCATTCTATTCATAAATGACATGCCCTTAATTGTTAAGCATTCCGTCATAGATATATTTGCTGACGACGCAACCATACAAAATTCATCAAACAAGATCGATAAAATTGGCGAAAACCTTCAAACAGATATCAACTGCATTCAAACCTGGTGCAAACAGAACGATATGGTTTTGAACGAAACTAAAACAAAAAGTATGGTGATTGGAACGAAACAACGTATCTCTAAGAGCGACCAAAACTTAGCCATAAAGATAAACGATAAAAATATTCAAAATTCAGAATGTGAAAAACTCTTAGGGGTCTTAATTGATCAAAATTTAGACTTTGACCAACATATTGACTATGTTTGTAAAAAGATATCTTCCAAAATTGCACTCCTAAACAGAATTAAGAAGTTTTTACCCCTACAAACGAGGAAACTCTATTATAACGCTTATATCTTGCCAGTAATGGACTACTGCCTAACAATTTGGGGATCTGCACCAAAATTCCAGTTAGAAAGACTACATAAGTTACAAAAATGTGCTGCCAGGACTATATTAGAAGTGCCACCTGAAACACCATCTTTGCCACTCTTTGAGCAGTTGGGCTGGCTAAACATATATGAAAGGCTTGAATATATAACAAATATATTATCTTGTATAAATCTACTAAAAATCTTGTTCCTAGCTACTTAAAAGACCTATTTACATTCAATTCAACTGACAATTACAACTCTAGATCAGCAACAAATAATGACATGTATATAAAACGGCACAAAACTAAAAATTTTGAAAAATCACCTCAATACAGTGGTCCCCGATTGTGGAATTCACTTCCGGTAAGTATACGTGAAACAAATAACATACATCAATTTAAGAGGAAAATAATATCCCTGCTAAATTCCAAGAGAGAAAATGTATGAGAGTGCTATATATATATATATTATATATATTTCATTTCAGGAAATGCTAAACAATACACCATGTACACAAGGCAACGAAACTATAGACATTATACATGTATATAAACAATGGTTACCATGTTGAATTAGTATGTTGTGTACATGCATGTATGTAAGGGAGAGTGAGGGTGAGTGTGCAAGGGTGTGTGTGTGTGAGGGAGGGAGAGGGTGTGTAAATGTGAAAGAAATATTTTCTTTTCAGGAATACATATTTTCTTTTCAGGTTTTGTGACTCATCTGCTATTATCTTCTTTTCAGGTTTAGTGACTCAGGCCTAAAATAAAATTTAGTTTGTTTGCCGTTAACCGACCAACCCATGAAAATTGCCTCGACTCGGAGAATTTTATTGCTATTTTCATTCTGATATTTTTTTATTGATTATATCTTCCCGAGATTTTGGAATGTCCAGTTTGGATATAAGATTATTCAAAATGAAAAAAAAACCTTTAAATTTAACAGGTCACAATTTCAGTGAAGAGACAGTTAAGTATTATGTCCATTTAAATGATGTTTGATAGTCGTATTTTATGTACATGTACGACCGCGAAAAATCAGTTACTGCTTATCACATTTCAATGACAAGAAATGCCCACAAGACAGATGGTCCTATTTAAATCACATGGATTTTAACATGTGAAAAAGTTTATTTATATACCCGGTTCCGATCAACAATGGCAACATATTATCTGTAGCCCCCTTCCCCCCATTACTAGCTCGCGTAGCTGAAGTGGTTGTAACAAATGCAAAATGAAATTTCTTTCGGGGGATGCTAACACTGGACACTTAGATTGTGCTTGAAATAATATTTACTGCGTGCTTTTGTATAAGTTTTGGTAAAACGAGCAAGGAAATTCCATGAGACTTCAGCGCCAGAGTGCACGGTTTGCTTCAATGATCCATAATTATTTGGGGGGGGGGGGGGGTCTCCAAACTCCCCCACTTCATACTCGCAGAATAGCAGTTGAAATAGGTTTTGAACGAATACATATATTGAAAAATTAGATATCATGTGTTGAACCAAACGGACAATAATAATAATGACAACGCTCCAACTCTCCCCTCGTTCAACTTCTAGTGGGTTTGTGCAATCACGTGGACACTTCTAGACAGTGGCGAAAGGATTTAACCTATATTTTCAAGGTCAGGAGTCAAAAGTCGAGATCACTATTGGTAATGATAAAACTCTGTGGACAGTCTAAAGATCACAATTTACTTTGGAAATCAATATTCAATCTTTGCATTGACTTAATCATATTCAGAGCCAGAGGACGATACCTATTGGGTCTCAAGGGCAGGGGTCAAAGTTCACATTAGGCAATAATAGATAAACTCTAGAGAATTTGCAGTTTAATAAGGTGTTCATCAAACTTTGCATGCGATTTGCCAATGGTGCAGTGGGAGGGGACGCCTATTGGTTTCAAGGTTCACAATAGGCAATCATGCAGAACTACATGGTGTACTTTTGATGCTCTTCAAAATTCCATGTGAGTTGCCCATGGGTCAAGGACTATGTACGAGTACACCTTGTGATTTTGAAGGTCAGGGCTCAAAGGTCAAGGTCACAATGTACAGAAATAGATTAACCTTATCGACAGCCTTTAGATAACAAATGAAAGGAAATAAAAAAGATATTAAAAACGTTGTTGTCATGCATGGAGGTGCTACATTTTGTGTGAACATGTTTTCATTTTGACTGTTAATTAATAGACAGTGTGCATATAACAATTGTCTGTCACTTTTGTAATTACTAGTATTTGAAAAAAAACTATGTGTTTGTGAAACATGAATGCCCCCATCGGCATATTTGTCAGTAAAAATTGTATAATGGTCGAACGCCAAGGTCAAGGTCACAAGGTCAAAAATTTTGGTATCAATGGAAAGGTTTTGTCACAAGGAATAAACATGTGAAATATCAAAGCCCTATCCTTTACCATTCAAAAGTTATGGCCAAGGTTACAGTTTTTGCGGACAAACAGACAGACAGACGAACCGACAGGAGAAAAACTATATGTTCCCGAATCTTCAATTACGGGGGCATAAAAAGAGCTTTCATTGACCATCAGTCTGTTGGATTCAGTAAGTTTAAATTCTTCCAGCATGCAGACTGAAACAATCATACATGTATAGATTATGTAATAAAAATGATTTTAAAAATGTCTCAACGCAATACATACAACGATGAATATGAAAATAAAAATTTAAGGTCATGTCTACTCATATACCATAAAGTTTATAGACTTCACAATGCCATGCTTCAGTATGCTATAATAAGCTTCTTTTAATTTTAGTTGAAAGAACATTAAAAATAAGCAATATGCTTATATGTTGAATGTAGGAAGTCTTGTGTGGCTAAGTATTTATAAAGTTATTTTCAAATAAAATAAAGTATTTTTCCTATCTACCTACCCATAGGTAAAAGGGTAGAGTCAGTTAACAGCAAACATAAAATATTTTATGTCTGGCCTCATACGATACATATCTTCTTTTCAGGTTTTGTGACTCATACAATGCGTATCTTCTTTTCAGCTTTTGTGACTTTTTCTCTTTTCATCATTGTAACTATTTATAAATTGGGGGGGGGGGGGGGTCTTCATTTATGTGTTTTGTTATGTTTTTCTTTCCTTGTTTACTAAGAGAGAGAGAGAGAGATATCTTTTCTCGCTTATACCTGTTGTAGAGTAGAGTAATAGAGTTTGGAAGTTGAGGTTAGGCTTTAAATTATGCTTATGTATAGGGTGTAATGGTATGTGTGAGTATGCATGAGGATGAGAGAGCTAGAAACTGAGACACAACTAGAGAGGAAGAATAACATTTATGATGCTGTGTTGAGTTTTATGTTTTACTGAGTGTCAAAAAGAGAGAAGGCGAGCAAGTGGGAGTGGTAGTGTGATTATATGTTTTGAGTGTGAAAAATAGAGAGTGAGCGATTAGAGAAAAGAGGAGTGCTGTAGTGTGATTGTGATTTGTTGTTACTTGTGTAAATGAGAGAGAATAGCATACTGTCTGTATTCAATGATATTTTGGAAGGCCCCGGGGAAGAAAAGCTCTTGCTTATCGGGCTACCTTCTCTAATAAAGTATTTATTATTAAGGATTCCGACTTCCGTCGGAATCCTTTCTGTTATTGTATTGTCTTTCTTTATTCTTATTATTCTTATTAAGGATTCCGACTTGGATACTACGTTACTTATAGGTAGTCATTTAATGTTGACCTACTTTCAAGGTCAAAGTTTCATTCTCAAGGTCACAACAAACTTTTGGCTGTAGAACAAAGACTATTTGACCTTCAGAGTTCAAACTTCATACATAATATCGTTAAACAAAGCTCTTTCACCTTGACCTTGACCCAAGGTCAAATTTTGATTCTCAAGGTCACAACAAAGTTTTGCCTATAGAACACAGACTATTACACTTTCAGAGTTCAAACGTAATATATAATATCAGTAAAACAAGCTCTTTCACCTTGAACTTGACCCAAGGTCAAATTCTGATTCTCAAGGTCACAACAAACTTTTGCCTATAGAACAAAGACTATACGACCTTCAGAGTTTAAACTTCATACATATAATTGTTCAGTCATGCTCTTTCACACTGACCTTGACCCAAGGTCAAATTCTCATTTTCAAGGTCACAGCAACTTTTGCCTATAAAACAAAAACTATTTCACCTTCAGAGTTCAAACTTAATACAGATTATCAATAAACCAAGCTCTTTCACCTTGACCTTGACCCAAGGTCAAATTCTGATTCTCAAGGTCACAACAAACTTTTGCCTATAGAAGAAAGACTATACGACCTTCTGAGTTTAAACTTCATACAATAATTGTTCAGTCATGCTCTTTCACACTGACCTTGACCCAAGGTCAAATTCTCATTTTCAAGGTCACAGCAACTTTTGCCTATAAAACAAAGACTATTTCACCTTCAGAGTTCAAACTTAATACATAATATCAATAAACCAAGCTCTTTGACCTTGACCCAAGGTCAAATTCTGATTCTCAAGGTCACAACAAACTTTTGCCTATAGAACAAAGACTATATATGGCCTTCAGAGTTTAAATTTCATACATATAATTGCTCAGTCATGCTCTTTCACATTGACCTTGACCCAAGGTCAAATTCTCATTTTCAAGGTCACAGCAACTTTTGCCTATAAAACAAAGACTATTTTACCTTCAGAGTTCATACTTTATGCATATAATGCTCGGGCCCAGCTCTTTCACCTTGACCTTGACCCAAGGTCAAATTTTCATTCTCCAGGTCACAACAAACTTTAGTTTATAAAAAAGGACTGTTTGACCTTGAGAGTTCAAACTTTACACAAATATTCCTTGAATCAAATCCTTTCCCCATGACCTTGACCCAAGGTCATTTTTTCCATTTCAGGGTCTTAAATGACTTTTAGTTGATTAGATATTGAATTTTCCTCAGATTAAGATCAATCGCTATGAGAATAATCACAATACTTATTTTTCATTCATGACATTGGTTAAAGGCCAAATAATAATCCTCATGGTCATAAAAATCATTTACTATTTTATAATTCAAATTTTTTATCCTATTCTATTTATTCTTCACACAAGAAGTCCTTCTTATTTGAACTTAGCATAGTATAAGAAAGATAACTCTTTTATTCTCGTTCTCTGTTTCTTTTTTTTTTCTTAGTAGCATTACATATATGAACTTTCATGTTGTTGTCATTTTCTATTCATAGAAATTATCTCATTGCAAATTCATTGTGCAATTCTGTTTTGAGAAAGTAATTGTAAAGGATTTGTATATTGAGAGGGCATGGAGTTTAAATCTTTCGAAAATATGAAAGGTATTTATCATTTTTCCGCTCTATTTTGTAGATCAATAAATAAGGGTCCAAAGTTAGACATAAGCTCTTTTGAGTCATTTGCTCAAGTGAATAAGGTACTGAAGCAACTATTCTTTTTTCCACCTTCTTTATTCGGATTTGAACAATTCAGCTCCGAGGAAGGTCTAATGAAGGAGGAATCCGACTGTTGCTTGCAACAGTAGCCATCTAGTTATTCTTATTAAGGATTCCGACTTCCGTCAGAATCCTTTCTGTTATTGATTGTGTTTTCTTTATTCTTATTATTAAGGATTCCGACTTCCATCGGAATCCTTTCTGTTATTGTATTGTCTTTTCTTTATTAAGGATTCCGACTTCCGTCGGAATCCTTTCTGTTATTGTATTGTCTTTTCTTTATTCTTATTAAGGATTCCGACTTCTGTCGGAATCCTTTCTGTTATTGTATTGTCTTTTCTTTATTCTTATTAAGGATTCCGACTATTCCGTCGGAATCCTTTCTGTTATTGCAATGTCTTTTCTTTATTCTTATTATTATTCTTATTCTTATTATTAAGGATTCCGACTATTCTGTCGGAATCCTTTCTGTTATTGCAATGTCTTTTCTTTATTCTTATTATTATTCTTATTATTATTATTATTATTATTATTTTTATTCTTACCCCCTCATCATTTCCAGACACTTTATTCAAAGGTCTTTTAACACAGAGCAAAAGGGATGGTACCATCAGAAAGAGCATTACAATATCTTTTTAAGTATTTTTTGTTTGTCGATAAGCTCACCAATACCCCCGCTGGAGGTCATCAAAAGTCAAATCTTTAAACACTTATAACTCCTAAATTAACCGTACGATTTGAACAAAATTTGTTTTAAAATGTTCTTTGGGAAAATTGTAAACTTTTATACGCTTACATGCTCGATAAAATATTTACGGTTTTCGTGCTATTTTGAGTTGAAAATGAATCTTTAAATTGGCACAGTGCCAAGTTCTACAGTTTTTGAGATTTTGAGTTGAAACTTGGATGGTAGGCTACTAATAGGTAGTCATTAATGATGACCACGTTTCAAGGTCACATTATGATTCTCAAGGTCACAACAAACTTTTGCCTATAGAACAAAGACTATTTGACCTTGACAGTTCAAACTTCATAAATACAATCATTGAGCCAAGACCTTTCACCTTGACCTTAGGTCAAGGTCAAATTTTCATTCTCAAGGTCACAACAAACTTTTGTCTATAGAACAAAGACCATTTGACCTAGAGAGTTCAAACTTGGTGCAAATATTCCTTGCATCAAGTCCTTTCACCTTGACCTTGAACCAAGGTCATTTGTTCGATTTCAAGGTCACAACAGACTTTTGTTGATAAAATATTGAGCTTTGAATGGATGAAAAGTAATCTTGATGAGAATAAACTAAAACGCTAATTTTTCATCCATGACCTTGGCTCAAGGTCAAATAAACCTTTTTAAGGTCATAACAAACATTTACTCTTGTAGGATTGATAGGATTTTGTTCTTAAATATTTATTCTTCACACAAGTAGTACTTCTTATTTGAACTTTACATAGTAAGATAGATAACTCTTTTATTCTTGTTCTCTGTTTCTTTCTTTTTTATTATTAGTAGCATTACATATAATTAGTTTCATGTTGTTGTCATTTTCTATAAATAGAAATTATCTCGTGACAAAATCATTGTGCAATTCTTTTTTTTTTTTTGAGAAAGTCATTGTAAAGGATTAGATATTGATTGAGTATGGAGTTTAAAGCTTTCGTAAACATGAAAGGTATCTATTATTTTTTTCTTCTATTTTGTTGCTAAATAAATAAGAGTCCCAAATTAGACATCAGCTCTTTTGACTCATTTGCTGAAGTGAATATGGTACTAATGCAACTATTCTTTTTTCCATCTTCTTTATTCGGATTTTAGCACTTCAATTCCGAGGAAGGTCTAATAAAGGAGGAATCTGTCTGTTGCTTGCAACAGTAGCCATCTAGTTCTTATTATTCTTATTCTTATTATTCTTACCCCTTTCCGTTTCCAGACACTTTATTCAAAGGTCTTTCAACACAGAGCAAAAACAATGGTACCATTAGAAAGAGCATACAAAGATCTTCTTAAACTATTTTTTGTTTGTCGATAAGTTCACCAATGCCCTCGCTAGATGTCATCAAAGGTCAAAATTTTAAACTCTTATAACTTCTAAATTAATCACACGATTTGAAGGAAATTTGTTTTATATCATTCTTTGGAAAATTTGGAAACTTTTATACGTGTACATGCTCGATAAAATATTTACTGTTTTTGCGCTATTTTGAGTTGAAAATGGAACTTTAAATTGGCACAGTGCCAATTCCTACAGTTTTCGAGATTTTGAGTTGAAACTTTGATGGTAGGCTACTTATAGGTAGTCATTGATGATGACCTAGTTTCAAGGTCAAATTATTATTCTTAAGGTCACAACATACTTTTGCCTATAGAACAAAGACTATTTGACCTTGGCAGTTCAAACTTCATAAATACAATCATTGAGCCAAGCCCTTTCACCTTGACCTTGGCCAAAGGTCAAATTTTCATTCTCAAGGTCACAACAAACTTTTGCCTATAGAACAAAGACCATTTGACTTTGAGTGTTCAAACTTGACGCAAATATTCCTTGCATCAAGTCCTTTCACCTTGACCTTGACCCAAGATCATTTGTTCGATTTCAAAGTCACAACAGACTTTTGTTGATAAAATATTGAGCTTTGATTAGATTAAGAGGACTCTTGATGAGAATAAACTCAAATGCTTATCTGTTATCCATGACCTTGGTTAAAGGTCAAATAAACTTTTTCAAGGTCATAACAATCATTTACTCTTGTAGAATTCACAGGATTTTGTCCTTAACTATTTATTCTTCACACAAGTAGTACTTCTTATTTGAACTTTACATAGTAAGATAAATAACTCCTTTATTCTTGTAATCTGTATGTTTCTTTTTTATTCTTAGTAGCATTACATATCAGTAGTTTCATGTTGTTGTCATTTTCTATTAATAGAAATGATCTCATTGCAAAATCATTGTGCAATTCTTTTTTGAGAAAGTCATTGTAAAGGATTTGATATTGATTGAGCATGGAGTTTAAAGCTTTCGTAAACATGAAAGGTATTTATTATTTTTATACGCCCGTCATTTGACGGGACGTATTATGGTATGGCGAAGTCCGTCCGTCTGTCCGTCTGTCCGTCCCCCTATGGAACGCAATAACTTGAATACGCGTCAACGGATTTTTATGAAATTTATACATAGTGATCAGACTGTGGAGAGGAAGCCGGCTTTCGATTTTCAGGTTCATCCGATTTGTCGTTACAGAGTTATGGGACTTAGATTTTTAAAATACAGTGAAAATATACTAAAATATTTAAAAATTATTTAAAAATCTATTTCTGGTCGAAATGTTTTGAAATTTGGTATACTTCAAGTAGAAAGAATGTTCTTTGACATATGTAACGGGTTTTTAATTTTTTTGTCGCATAACCGAGATATTGTGTGTAATGGGAAGGGGGGGTGGGTTATATGCACATACATTTTAAGCTAAGGGCAAAATATAGGCGCATGGAACGCGATAACTTGAGTATGCGTCAACAGATTTTCATGATATTCATACATTATGATTGGACTGTGGAGAGGAAGCCGCCTTTCGATTTTCAGGTTTATTCGATATGTCGTTACAGAGTTATGGGACTTAGATTTTTAAAATACAGTGAAAATATACTAAAATATTTAAAAATTATTTAAAAATCTATTTCTGGTCGAAATGTTTTGAAATTTTGTATACTTCATGTAGGAAGGATGTTCTTTGACATATGTAACGGGTTTTAAATTTTTTTGTCGCATAACCAAGATATTGTGTGTAATAGGAAGGGGGGAGGGGTGGGTATATGCACATACATGTTAAGCTAAGGGCAAAATATAGGCGCATGGAACGCAATAACTTGAATATGCGTCAACAGATTTTCATGATATTCATACATTTTGATTGGACTGTGGAGAGGAAGCCGCCTTTCGATTTTCAGGTTCATTCGATATGTCGTTACAGAGTTATGGGACTTAGACATTTTAAAATACAGTGAAAATATACTAAAATAGTTAAAAATTATTTAAAAATCTATTTCTGGTCGAAATGTTTTGAAATTTTGTATACTTAAGGTAGAAAGGATGCTCTTTGACATATGTAACGGGTTTTTAATTTTTTGGTCGCATAAGCAAGATATTGTGTGTAATAGGAAGGGGGGGGTTATATGCACATACATGTTAAGCTATGGGCAAAATATAGGCGCATGGAACGCAATAACTTGAATATGCGTCAACGGATTTTCATGATATTCATACATTTTGATTGGACTGTGGAGAGGAAGCCGCCTTTCGATTTTCAGGTTCATTCGATATATCGTTACAGAGTTATGGGACTTGGATATTTTAAAATACAGTGAAAATATACTAAAATAGTTAAAAACTAGATGGCTACTGTTGCAAGCAACAGACGGATTCCTCCTTTATTAGACCTTCCTCGGAACTGAAGTGTTAAAATCCGAATAAAGAAGATGGAAAAAAGAATAGTTGCTTAAGTACCTTATTCACTTCAGTAAATGAGTCAAAAGAGCTTTTGTCTAACTTGGGACTCTTATTCATTTATCAACAAAATAGAAGAAAAGAATAATAAATACCTTTCAGTTTTACGAAAGCTATAAACTCCATGTTCTATCAATATCAAAATCCTTTACAATTACTATCTCAAAACAGGATTGCACAATGATTTTGCAATGAGATCATTTCTATTAATAGAAAATGACAACAACATGAAAGTACAGATATGTAATGCTACTAAGAAAAAAAAAAAAGGAAACAGAGAACAAAAATAAAAGAGTTATCTTTCTTATACTATGTTGAGTTCAAACAAGAAGGACTACTTGTGTGAAGAATAAATAGTATAGGACAAAGTGTGTGAATTCTACAAGAGTAAATGGTTTTTATGACCTTAAAAATGATTATTTGACCTTGAACCAATGTCATAAATGAAAGATAAGTATTGTGATCATTCTCATCATGATTGATATTAATTTGAGCAAAGCTCAATATCTAATCAACCAAAGTCGGTTGTGACCTTGAAATCCAACAAATGACCTTGAGTCAAGGTCATGGTGAAAGGGTTTGTTGCAAGGAATATTTGTGTAATGTTTGAACTCACAAGGTCAAATAATCTTTGTTTTATAGACTAAAGTTTGTTGTGACCTTGAGAATGATAATTTGACCTTGGGTCAAGGTCAAGGTGAAAGAGCTTGACTGAACAATAATATGTATGAAGTTTGAACTCTGAAGGTCAAATAGTCTTTGTTCTATAGGCAAAAGTTTGTTGTGACCTTGAGAATCTCAATTTGACCTTGGTTCAAGGTCAAGGTGAAAGAGCTTGGTTTAACGATAATATGTATGAAGTTTGAACTCTGAAGGTCAAATACTTTTTGTTCTATAGGCAAAAGTTTCTTGTGACCTTGAGAATGTAAATTTGACCTTGAAAGTAGGTCAACATTAAATGACCACCTATAAGTAACCTACTATCAAAGTATCAACTCAAAATCTCAAAATCTGTAGAAATTGGCACTGTGCCAATTTAAAGTTCCATTTTCAACTGGGAATAGCGCGAAAACCGTAAATATTTTATAGAGCATGTAAGTGTATAAAAATTTACAATTTTCCCAAAGAACATTTTAAAACAAATTTTGTTCAAATCGTACGGTTAGTTTAGGAGTTATAAGTGTTTAAAGATTTGTCCTTTGATGACCTCCAGCGGGGGCATTGGTGAACTTATCGACAAACAAAAAATAGTTAAAGAAGATCTTGTTATGCTCTTTCTGATGGTACTATCCCTTTTGCTCTATGTTAAAAGACCTTTGAATAAAGTCTCTGGAAATGATTAGGGGGTAAGAATAAAAATAATAATAATAATAAGAATAATAATAAGAATAAAGAAAAGACATTGCAATAACAGAAAGGATTCCGACGGAAAAGTCGGAATCCTTAATTATTTAAAAATCTATTTCTGGTTGAAATTTTTTGAAATGTTGTATACTTCAAGTAGAAAGGATGTTCTTTCACATATATAAGGGGTTCTTGAATTTTTTGTCACATAATCCAGAAATTATGTGTAATGGGGGGGGGGGGGGGGGTTATAAGCACATACATGTTAAGCTAAGGGCAAAATATAGGTGCATGGAACGCAATAACTTGAATATGTGTCAACAGATTTTCATGATATTTGTACATTTTGATCAGACTTTGAAGAGGAAGCCGCCTTTCGATTTTAAGCTAGGTTCATCCAATTTGTCCTTATGGAGTTATGGGACTTAGATATTTTGGTGTTGTGAAAAAAATCCCAACGGGCGTATCTTGCTGCGTGAGCGTAGGCTTTATTTTCTTCTATTTTGTTGATAAATAAATAAGAGTCCCAAATTAGACATCAGCTCTTTTGACTCGTTTGCTTAAGTGAATAAGGTACTAATGAACTATTCTTTTTTCCATCTTCTTTATTCGGATTTTAGCACTTCAGTTCCGAGGAAGGTCTAATAAAGGAGGAATCCGTCTGTTGCTTGCAACAGTAGCCATCTAGTTCTTATTATTCTTATTCTTATTATTCTTACCCCTTTCCGTTTCCAGACACTTTATTCAAAGGTCTTTTAACACAGAGCAAAAGGGATGGTGCCATCAGAAAGAGCATACCAAGATCTTCTTTAATTTTTTTTTGTTTGTCGATAAGCTCCCAAATGCCCCCGCTAGAGGTCATCAATGGTCACATCTTTAAACACTTATAACTCCTAAACTAACCGTACGATTTGAACGAAATTTGTTTTAAAACGTTCTTTGGGAAAATTGTAAACTTTTATACGCTTACATGCTGGATAAAATATTTACGGTTTTCGCGCTATTCCGAGTTGAAAATGGAACTTTAAATTGGCACAGTGCCAATCTCTACAGTTTTTGAGATTTTGAGTTGAAACTTTGATAGTAGGTTACTTATAGGTAGTCATTTAATGTTGACCTACTTTCAAGGTCAAATTTTCATTCTCAAGGTCACAGAACAAACATTTGCCCATAGAACAAAAACCTTTTGACCTTCAGAGTTCAAACTTCATACATATTATCATTAAACCAAGCTCTTTCACCTTGACCTTGATCCAAGGTCAAATTCAGATTCTCAAGGTCACAACAAAGTTTTGCCTATAGATTAAAGACTATTTGACCTTCAGAGTTCAAACTTCATACACATAATTGTTCAGTCAAGCTCTTTCACCTTGACCTTGATCCAAGGTCAAATTCTCATTCTCAAGGTCACAACAAACTTTAGTCTATAAAACAAAGACTGTTTGACCTTGGCAGTTCAACCTTTACAGAAATATTCCTTGCCTCAAACCCTTTCACCATGACCTTGACCCAAGGTCATTTGTTCGATTTCAAGGTCACAACAGAGTTTGGTTTATTCGATATTGAACTTTCCTTAGATTAAGATCAATCATGATGAGAATAATCACAATACTTATCTTTCATCCATGACATTGGTTCGAGGCCATATAATCATTCTCAAGGTCATAACAATCATTTACTCTTGTAGAATTCACACTTTTTGTCCTATACTATTTATTACTCACACAAATAGTCCTTCTTATTTGAACTTCACATAGCATAAGAAAGATAACTCTTTTATTCTTGTTCTCTTTCTATTTTTTGTATTAGTAGCATTACATATCTGTACTTTCTTGTTGTTGTCATTTTCTATTGATAGAAATTATCTCATTGCAAAATCATTGTGCAATTCTGTTTTGAGAAAGTAATTGTAAAGGAGTTGATATTGAAAAGCATGGAGTTTAAAGCTTTCGTAAACATGAAAGATATTTATCTTTTTTTTTTCTTCTATTTTGTTGATAAATAAATAAGAGTCCCAAGTTAGACATAAGCTCTTTTGAATCATTTGCTGAAGTGAATAAGGTACTAAGGGTACTATTCTTTTTTCCATCTTCTTTATTCGGATTTTAACACTTCAGTTCCGAGGAAGGTCTAATAAAGGAGGAATCCGTCTGTTGCTTGCAACAGTAGCCATCTAGTTATTATTATTATTAATTTCAATGGAAACTGAGGAGCTTCTTTACTTTTTGTCTAAGCGCAACCTCAGTTTCAAATGCGTGCTTCATAAAGTGTGTTGGGAAAATGGAAGATCACAGCTTGTTGTGTATCTTTCGATTATCAGTGTATTTTCCACTGCCTGTCCAAAAATGATGCATGCATGATGCAAATTTTTTTGTCGTGAAATTCCTAGTTTTACCATTTCCAATGAGTAATCCACAGTACATATGTATCACAGAGCAGCCAAGACCAATTTTTCAGCCACCTAATCTGTATTTTTCAAATCGTGTCCACGTATAGACAGCTATGTAATCATTTCAGCTTTGGTGATAGAAGAGGGGGGGGGTGCAACTGACATTTCTGTACAAATTTTATTACTTCAATTTGTACCTATTGACTGGCCACTTAAAATGACATGATAATTTTATGGACTAATTAAAAAAGGATGAGCGAAAATGTAAAATATAGGCCCCAAATCACAGGCAACGCTTATGTTCTTGAATACTTTGGTGACATAATTGAGTGAAATTTCTTTTCAGAAGTTGGACCAACTTGAAGAGCTTAGAAATGGCTGATAATGATCAGAATACTTTTACGGTCTTTG
The DNA here is from genome assembly GCA_028142955.1 of Pinctada fucata. Lineage (NCBI taxonomy): Eukaryota > Metazoa > Mollusca > Bivalvia > Pterioida > Pteriidae > Pinctada > Pinctada fucata. The sequence goes on along the minus strand of AP027105.1, from coordinate 24,412,626 downwards.
ACACGGAAACTCAGCAGCCAGTCACCGTGACCGTAACACCAAATGACGAGGGCCACAGTGTCCATCAAGGTGTACAATACATAACACCTGATGGGGTCCCTATCCATCATATTACACAGCCTGGAGGTGAAGTTGTTCAGGTAAATATACTTGTAATACTTTAGGGTTTTATCCTTCAGATCTTCTGAACTTGTAGTCGTTTAGATAAGAGTACTTTAGCATCAAATTTTACATTAAAAAACAAGAGCTTCATTTTAGTCTTGGTTTGCATCATCATGTCAAGCAGTTTTATGGAGAATGGAACCTATGCACTGTAAAATCTTTGTATTTACATGTACATTGTACCAGAAAATTAAAATGTGAAATGGAATAAGCTTCATGCATACATGTTCTTGAACATATGAATTTGAAATTAATAAAGGATATTTCGTCATTTTGTTTTCACTAACCCCATCTTATTGTAATTTTGTCATCATTTGATTTCAGGTGTCAGATGCTTCTTTATTGACAAACACGTCATTCTCAAGCGTGAGTCAAGGGGCACAGAACAGCAGTGTGCCAGTGATGGTGTCTGCTGGTTCATCTCCGGCACAGAGTGTGGTGCAGCAACAAGGCAACATGATTGTACAACAGCAACCTGCAGCACCGCAAGTGGCAAACACAACATCAATGACGCCAGCAGTGGGTGTTCCACAGATGTTGTTTCTGAACCAGGTCACTGTGAATGGTCAGACGTCCTTTGTTTTGGTCGATGCCAACAATAAACCTGTACAACTGCCGCAAGGTACTTAACTTACTTTTATACAATCCTATGAAGATTAAGATCTCTTTATACTGTAAAAAAATTAGAGATCTTGTAACAATCGACTGGAGGTCATATTCAATGAACTCTCCAATTTATATCTTTGAATTAAAATTGCATCCAATCAGATACAGTGTGTCCAGATTGTGGTGATCAGCACAGCAGTCAAAAATATCAACCCCACACATAATACGTATTATGTTCCCCATGTGGAGAGAAAGAACCCTTTTGATTTTTGATTTTTTTTGGGGGGAAATTTCTTGTGACAGGAGGGAAAAAACATATACTCCAGAGAGGGAGGGGGGGAATGGGGAATATGGTCGATTTTTTTTTTTGGAAAAAGAAAGGCTAGAATCACCAAACATTTCACAAATGGTAGACTAGAGTATAAACACTATTGATATTCAAAGTCACTAGTAGCTTCAATATTTTGCCCAACCCACATGTTGTTTCTATTTGGTTATTTTGTGTGGCAGTGTGTGAGAAGGCTTCAATTCCTCCCCATAGACTGGTGTGGTGCAAAGCCGATTTAGTTTCACAATCACATGTTACCGCATGATGACAGGATTGTAATGCATATTTAATTTAAACTTACATTATAACTAAAAATCTCTGCCTTTATACCGGTAAAATTCCCTTTTAGATCCCTTTACTCGACGATTAATATTTGAATCGTGTGAAAAACCTTGTCAAAATAAACATATCATAGTAGAATGTGGATTGGATGAGAAATTTTACCGTTATAGTGCATTTAATTTTAGCAAAAATGTTTGCTATACATTTAGGTTTTGACACATGAGTTCATTATCATTCATGGTTTTCATTATAATATGCACTATTATCTTGCCATTACGTGGTAACATGCAATTGTGATACACAAGTAACTCATGAGCAGTACATACAAAGATTGGAATTCCATATAACACATCTGAAAATGTTAATCATAGCTACAGTACATGTAGATTCAACTACAGAATAAATCTCAACATTTTGCTTACTTTTCAGGTATCCAAGTTATTAACTTGCCAACACAAGCAGCTAATCAACAAATATCAGTAAGTATAAAAATCAAAACTAAAGGGGCAGTTTTGAACAAAATATAATGAATATACAAAGTGCAGCCTGGATAAAAAAAAATTTCTCACTATGCATACACCTCACAAAGACAATAAAAGACACATCTGTTTTCTTGTCAAAGGCCATCCTCAATATCAAGTGAGAAATGTCCATATTTACTGGAAAAGGGCAGGTTTGAAAAAGTTCACAATCTGTAAACCAACTTGTTCTATTTGCTTAGTTTTTGACATAAGATGTAATGAATAGAAGGTAGTTTACTGTATCCGCAAACATGTATGTGGTAATTCTGTGTCAGAAGTATATAACGAATGAGCAGTAACTGTAATTAAAACATTGATGTGACGTCATGCCTTTGTTTGAACAGTCCGAAATTTACCTTTGACTGTCCAATATCAAATCTAGGTCGCGTTTATTAGAAAAAATATACGCAACCTAGATTAAATATTGGACAGTCACAGGTAAATGTTCTTTGACATCTACAGAGAAACCGTTACAATCCTTGTTTAGAAATCACGCGACAAGAATTCCATGTTTTCCAATTTTTGTTATTTTTTCCAAAGTTGACAAAATCCGGCACAATCTTATACAGTCAAACCTGTCTTATGTGACTTTGCAAGGGCCGACATAAAATAGGTCACATAAGACAGGTGGTCACTGAATACAGGTTCAAGCTGATCTGAATTTGACCAACAAAATTTTCGCAGTATAAGAGCAATACTACTAAATGAATCACTGCATATATCAATTCGTGTAGTTATTGATTAATCGTATTGCACATATAAAATCACATTAGATTTTATTTATCACTGAAGATATAATTATGAAAGACACTGATGAAGAGATTTCATGTAAAATATTACGTAATTAGGGTCCTTTTCAACTCTAAAAGTCGTAATATACAGGTTTGGAATTCAGTACGGGACAGTAAAATTACGGTCGTTGTCGCGTTAGACAGGTTGTCGCTATAAACGGGTTAATTTGATCGGAAAATTTCTCGGGAGGAATAAAAAAGGTCACATAAGGCAGGAAGTCGCTAAAAAGAGGGTCACTTTAAGACAGGTTTGACTGTATATCTAAGGAATCGGCCGTTGTGTCGGAAATGACAATTTAAGAGACACAATAGTTCAGCCCGTTTTTTCTCTTTTTCTTCGGTCTATTTCTTCCCATCTTTTTAATTTTACTTATAATTAAGATTTTTGCTCAACTTTCTCTAGTCCGAAAAACCTGACCTAAATCCAACCTTCCACAAAGCCCCCCCCCCCCCCCCCCCGTCGTTGCAAATAACTGTCAAAGGCTGGGTTTAGGTCAGGTATTTTGAACTAGACTCCTTCAAAACATCTTCCTGAATTGTTTCTTTCATTTAACCTTGCACATAGTAAGTTGAACGTCCCCACTGATTTCTTTTCAGTATTTAAAGGCACACTATATTATTTCTTGCTTGTTCGGAAAACGACACTTTTAGAGACACGCCCCTTTTATTCTATATATCCAAAGAAGCTTCGACTAAATCGTCATCATGCAAAGTATTCTCGTTGATTTTTTCCCCAAAAATTGCACCCAATTTCGTCTTGGTTTACGGAATCTGCGTCATAATTTGTCACAACTTTTTTTTCTGATTGAAAATTTCATCTCTGTTATCTTCTTATATATATGACTCCCTACTGCTAGTAGCAAGAATGTTAGAACCTGGAGTGATTACATTTCATTACAGTAAAGGCAATTAACATAAAAAGAACAAAGTCAAAGGTCATGCCACTTGAATAGTGATCAATGTTTTAAGTACGATATACGCCTCAAACAATTCATTCTTAAAGATATTGGACAGTTTTTGGCCCTGCGGGCCTCAAACTGTCCAATATCTTTAAGAAAGAATTGTTTTCGGCGTATATCCAATACTTACATGTAGTGTTGTATAATCGGACAAATTTCATAATCGATTATCGGTTTATAATCGGAGAGGATTTTAATCGATTATTTCGATTTAATCGGAAATAAATTTTACTTGCTTTTACAGAAAAGAATATGACAAGTAATGATAAAACTTCACTAAATCCTTATGCTAATATACATCGTAAAATGTCTGGAAAGAACTCCAACCACAGAATGATAAAATCCTGTCTAGTAAATGAAATATTATGTTAAGATCACAGCAGTAAGGGAGCCAAAACAAACATGTGATTGTAATACTAATATAGTCGGCAACTTTACATGGCAGATGCAGAGTTTTTGGTTTTTTTTTTCGGGGGGGAGGGGGGGGGGGGTCTCCATTTGACCCAAGAGCAAGGTTTTTGCTCATTCAATGATGAATCAAACAATATCTTCGTGTAGTTAGGCTGGCCTTGTCCTTCTGACAAAGCTCTGGAGTTCGGCGTAAAAATTTTTTTTTCCCTAGACGAGTAGATATTGACGTATCGAATCTGACGTTGAAGTTTTCTATTAGAGTACTTGCCATTACTATTAAATTCAATGAGAATCCTAATTCCACCCATTGTATGCCTTAGAAAGTGTATTCTTTTCGAGTTATTTACGCTACGACCGTAACTTTAACTCATGGAAACGATCGTCGATCTTCTTTCGTTTTATTCGTACGTGTTACACGCGTATTCGACCGAGAACTATGTCATTCTTTTGTACGTTTTATATTTCCGATTATAATCGATTCTTGAAAACACAATCGATTAATCGAAATCGAAGGGTATTAGCGATGATGTCGCCGATGTCGGCGATAATCGTTACAACACTACTTACATGTATTTGGTAATTCTGTGTCAGAAGTATATAACAAATGAGCAGTAATAGTCCAGTCATGTAATGCCAAAAAATGGGCTGAAATCGAAGTAATTGCAAAAAAATTTTTAAGACTTGATTTAATGTCTAAACACACGTACAAAACACATGTTAAAAGTCCTCACTCGATACTTCACTGGAAGTGCAGTTTATAGACCCCCCTTCATTTTTAGTCAAAATGCAAAAAGACCAAATGTGGCATATTTAGTTCATCAGAACAACAAGAGAAAGATTCAGTTTAGCATAAAAAATTTTTATGACATCTTTAGTAACTATATAAGACATTTAATAAAATTCAAGCTTGCAGTTGTAAGCAAAACAGAAAACGGACCAATCAAAAATGGTAAAAATGACAATTTTCAGTCAGCAAAACGCCTCAAGCACGTGTTTGTAGCCTTTGTTAGGAATCAAGATAAACAACAAAAAGCTTTATTTCCGTTAATTGAACGTTTGTATTACATATTTTTATACTTCATCAAAATAAGTGAAATAATATCTATGATATCGGAGTTATTTATCTCAAAATTTGGTCGAGACCATACTTTTTAAGAAATTATTTAATGAGAATGAATATTTTGTCAATTTGATTCAGATAATTCTCTAAACTGAAATGGGTAAGCATATAGTTTTTATTAGCTCACCTGAGCCATAGGCTCAAGTGAGCTATTGTCATAGTGTTGCGTCCGTCGTCGTCCGTCATCGTCGTCTCCGTCGTCGTCGTCCGTTGTCGTCGTAAACTTTTCACATTTTAAACTTCTTCTCCAGAACGGCTGAAGGGATTTTGATGAAACTTGGTAGGTATGAAGTACTCATGGTCCCCTACAAGTGTTGTTGTTTTTCGTCCGGATCTGTCAATAGGTGGCGCCACCACAGCCAAAAGTAGGTCACGGGGGGTACCCTCCTTTGACAAACTTCTTCAGAACCGAAGCATGTATCGACAAACCGAAAGCATCAGGTTGATCTAGAGAGATGTCTTAAGAAGTGTTGTTATTTTTGGTTCCACTTCGAAGTCAAATTTTTGACGCGTTTTTGACGTCTTTTCGGACTTTGTCAGAAATGCACATTTTTGCACTATTTCTTTAAATAACTCAATAAGTGTATGATTTTACACACTCATTTACTACATATTTATCATATTTAACTTACTTAATGCTTTGATATTTATTTTATGCTTAAAATTTATTTTTTTGATTTTTTATGAATTTTTTTCTTATGTAAAAAGGAAGGGGGGGGGGTTGATTTTCATACATTTTCTGCTTCTTTTCTATAACCACTCTTCAGATTGTCATGACAATTTGTAGGTATGAGGTACTCATGCATGGTACCCTACAAGTGAAAGAATTTTGTCAAGATATCCACTTTTGGATTTTTAAGGAATATTTTTTAAGATTGTACATAGGTATAATGTATGTTTTCCATGCCAAATGGACCCATGGGGAGTAGCTTCAAACCCCGGCGGGACCCCAACAATTTTTTTTCCCTTTTTCAGTTTTTTTTTCTCTTTCTATTTTTATATTTATCGCTAGAAATGAAACTGTGAAAGAATTTTGTCAAAATATCAACTTTTAGATTTTTAATGATTTTTTAAATAAGACAAGCTATAGCTAGTTTGGCTTTGTGTACTTATTTTCATACTTCGAATTAACTTGGCCACATACACTATCAAATATACTCTGAATTTATTCTTAAGATGTTGACTTTTTGTGTCGCCTGCGAAGCACAGCGACACTTAGGGATCACTTTGTCCGTTGTTCGTCTGTCCGTCCATCCGTCCCTCCGTCTGTCTGTCACACTTGGGTGTCACACCCCATAACTTTTGATTGGTAAGTGATAGGGCTTTGATATTTCACATGTGTATTCCTTGTGACAAGAGCTTTATACACATATCATAATTTTTGACCTTGTGACCTTGACCTAGATATTTGACCTACTTTTCTAAAAATCTAATATTGGCTATATCTCTTGATTGATTAGTGATAGGACTTTGATATTTCACATGTGTATTCCTTGTGATTAGACCTTTCTACACATATAATGTTTGACCTTGTGACCTTGATCTAGATATTTGACCTACTTTTCTAAAAATCTAATATTGGCTATATCTCTTGATTGGCAAGTGATAGGGCTTTAATATTTCACATGTGTAATCTTTGTGACAAGACCTTTCTACGCAAACCAAATTTTTTGACCTCGTGACCTTGACCTAGATATTTGACCTACTTTTCAAAAAATCTAAGATTGGCTATATCTTTTGATTGGTAAGTGATAGGGCTTTGATATTTCACATGTGTATTTCTTGTGACAAGCCCTTTTTTCACATACTATATTTTTTAACCTTATGACCTTGACCTAGATATTTGACCTACTTTTTAAAAAGAACCAAGATTGGCTATATCTTTTGATTGGCAAGTGATAGGGCTTTGATATTTCTCTTGTGTATTCCTTTTGACAATACCTTTCTACACATACCATAATTTTGACATCATGACCAAGACCTAGATATTTGACCTACTTTTCAAAAAATCTTAGATTGGCTATTTCTTTTGATTGCTGAGTGATAGGCTTTGATATTTCACATGTGCATTCCATGTGACAAGACCTTTCTTCACATACCATCATTTTTAGCTCACCTCGACGAAGTTGACTGAGCTTATGCTATAACCCCCGCGTCCGCGTCCGGTTAAAAAGTTTGGGGTAGCTCAGTATCTGACAAATTACTAATGCTACAGTAACCAAACTGGCACAAGTGATTCATCTTTGGATGCTGAGGTGAACCCATTCATCGTATGCAGCATCTGACCTACATTTTCCGCTTGAGTGACTTGGTTAAGAAGTTTGGGGTAGCTCAGTATCTGACAAAGTACTGATGCTACAGTAACCAAACCGTACAAGTGATTCATTTTTGGATGCTGAGGTAAACCCATGCATCGGATGCAGCATCTGACCTACATTTTCCGCTTGAGTGACTTGGTTAAGAAGTTTGGGGTAGCTCAGTATCTGACAAAGTACTGATGCTACAGTAACCAAACTTGCACTAGTGATTCATCTTTGGATGCTGAGGTGAACCCATGCATTGGATGCAGCATCTGACCTACATTTTCCGCTTTAGTGATTTGGATAAGAAGTTTGGGGTAGCTCAGTATCTGACAAAGTACTAATGCTACAGTAACCAAACTTGCACAAGTGATTCATCTTTGGATGCCGAGATGGACCCATGCATCGATGCTGCATCTGGCCTACTTTTTCCATTTGAGTGATTTCGCTTTTAAAAGCCAATATTGAGCAGAGTATAAGTGCTACATGTACCAAACTTGCATATTGGATGTATCTTTGATCAAACTTTCATAAAATGACCTTGACCTACTTTTTCCGCTTGAGTGATTTTGCCTTTAAAAGCCAATATTGAGCAAAGTATAAGTGCTAGATGTTCCAAACTTGCATTTTAGATGTATCTTTGATCAAACTTTCATAAAATAACCTTGATCTACTTTTTCCGCTTGAGTGATTTTGCCTTTAAAAGCCAATATTGAGCAAAGTATAAGTGATTCATGTACCAAACTTGCATATTGGATGTATCTTTGATCAATCTTTCATAAAATGACCTTGACCTACTTTTTCCGCTTGAGTGATTTTGCTCTATAAAGCCAATATTGAGCAAAGTATAACTGCTACATGTACCAAACTTGCATATTGGATGTATCTTTGATCAAACTTTCATAAAATGACCTTGACCTACTTTTTCTGCTTGAGTGGTTTTGCCTTTAAAAGCCAATATACATGTACTAAGAAATATGTTTGAATTGAATTTTGCTGTCACGAGGTGAGCTTCGTAATCTATGATTACCTTAATATGTTTTACCTCGTGCACTTGCCCTATATATTTGACCTACTTTTCAACAAATCTATGATTTGCTATATCTTTTGAGTGGTTAGTGATAGGGCTTTGATATTTCACATTTGTATTCCTTATGAAAAGACCTTTCTAAACATTCCATAATTTTTAACCTAGTGACCTTGCCCTTGATATTTGACCTAATTTCAATAAAAAAAAAATCCGCTATGCAGGCGACACAAGCATTCCTTGGATTGCTTTTTTTTCATACATGCATATTTCAGAACAATTTCCCTATTTAATGATTATTTTCTCTGTCTTATTTCTGTTTCTATGGTAAACATAGTTGCCATATATCTTGTGTTACAGATTTGATTGGTTCAATACCTCCTTGCCCCTTTAGTAGGGGTAACTACTGGAAATAAAAAGGTGCACACTAAAAATTTTGACTGACTTGAAATGCCCGGAAGTCTGTAAAATTGGTCTTTTTTGATTGCGAATCTTTGGCACGCATAAAAATGTAAAGAAAAAAGGGGGGGGGGGGGGGTCATGCATGTCCTTTTTTCGCAAATTTCACTTTTTTTACAGGAACTCTGCGTCCTCATCGAAAATGTTCCGAATTTTGCATATTTTCAAACCTATCTGTAGATTGCATAAAAGACAAGATCAAGTTTGAAGTTAAATTTATCACGACTATTGATTCAATATGCTAAAAATACATTTCCAAGCGCCGCATTTCAGCATATTTACCGAAAATAATTTGTCCAAGTGGCTTCACTGGGTCATGAGGTTTGATACACCGTACACTGCTGTTTGGAAAATAAATTGGCTCAATTTCTGCACAACTCACTTGAATTAATATTGTCCGCTAACAACTTGTCTGTGTTAATTGGATTAACATGATTTTGACTGTACGTTACATGTATTAAGATGAAATCAATACTATTCAAAAGCTCTCATTCATAGATTTCTGTATAATTTAATATGAATAAAGGCAAAACCGAAAAGTCTTTGTTTTTTATGCTTCCGGAATCAAAGATACGGGGGCATATAGTTTTTGGCCTGTCCGTCTGTCTGTTTGTCCGAAAAACTTTACATTGGGCATAACTTTTGAATGGAAGGTGATAGAGCTTTCATATTTCACATGTGTATTCCTTGTGACAATACCTTTCCATTGATACCAAAATTTTTGACCTCGTGACCTTGACCTTTGACCTACTTTTCAAAAACTTTAACATTGGGCATAACTTTTGAATGGTTAGTGATAGGGCTTTCATATTGTACATGTGTATTCTTTGTGACAAGATCTTTCCATTGATACCAACATTACTCTGACCCTGACCTCTCACATACTTAACAGAAAATGGTATTTATACCAACAAAGATGCCACCGCGGGGCATTCGTGTTTCACAAACACAGGCTTTATTATTTTCTGGCATACTAGCTATTAATAATGAAAGATTTGGTGTTCACTTTTAAATAAACTTAATTTATGAAATCATTTCATTGTTTTATTCTGTTTCTGTTGCATATTAATGTGGAATTTTACAAAATGATTTTATTTTTGATGTTGCATAATCAAACTATACTAGCTGGGCATATGACTTTGGATCGCATAATCCATCTTTTCAAATCAGTAAAAAAGTTGTTGTTTTGAAATGTGACTATTTTCTCTTGTTTGTACTTTTAAAGGTTGAAAAAAAAACTTGTCTGCATCCGGCAAAAATCTTGTTAGAAAGGTTGTGGGCTAAAATCCTGGTACTGGCACTATCAGTATTCAATGTCAGTATGTCAATTAGAGCGTGCATGGGTATCAGGTGAGCGTTGTGCCCCCTGGGGCTCTTGTTTGATTTCATAATTATGCTCAATATACTTTATGAATATTATAAAATAAAAAGTAAATTTTAAGTTATGTAGGGAAAAATTAAGTATGAAATTGAATCAGAATGATATTTTGACTTAAAGTGAGAAAATTGACTAAGTCCTGGCTTTTTAAACACATTTTTGAGAAGGACTTTTTATGCCCCCGAAATCAAAGATTCGGGGGCATATAGTTTTTGGCCTGTCCGTCTGTTTGTTTGTCTGTTTGTCTGTTTATCTGTTCGTCTGTCTGTTTGTTCGAAAAACTTTAACATTGGACATAACTTTTGAATGGGAAGTGATAAGGCTTTCATATTTCACATGTGTATTCCTTGTGACAAGACCTTTCCATTGATACCAAAATTTTTGACCTCGTGACCTTGACCTTTGACCTACTTTTCAAAAACTTTAACATTGGGCATAACTTTTGAATGGGAAGTGATAGGGCTTTCATATTTCACATGTGTATTCCTTGTGACAAGACCTTTCCATTGAAACCAAAATTTTTGACCTCGTGACCTTGACTTTGACCTTTGACCTACTTTTCAAAAACTTTAACATTGGGCATAACTTTTGAATGGGAAGTGATAGGGCTTTCATATTTCACATGTGTATTCCTTGTGACAAGACCTTTCCATTGATACCAAAATTTTTGACCTCTTGACCTTGACCTTTGACCTTCTTCTCAAAAACTTTAACATTGGGCATAACTTTTGAATGGGAAGTGATAGGGCTTTCATATTTCACATGTGTATTCCTTGTGACAAGACCTTTCCATTGAAACCAAAATTTTTGACCTCGTGACCTTGACTTTGACCTTTGACCTACTTTTCAAAAACTTTAACATTGGGCATAACTTTTGAATGGGAAGTGATAGGGCTTTCATATTTCACATGTGTATTCCTTGTGACAAGACCTTTCCATTGATACCAAAATTTTTGACCTCGTGACCTTGACCTTGACCTTTGACCTTCTTCTCAAAAACTTTAACATTGGGCATAACTTTTGAATGGTAAGTGATAGGGCTTTCATATTTCATATGTGTATTCCTTGTGACAAGACCTTTCCATTGATACCAAAATTTTTGACCTTGTGACCTTGACCTTTGACCTTTTAACCCAGTGACCTCACATACATGTATTTAACAGAAAATAGTGTTCATACTAACAAAGATGCCACCGGGGGCATTCGTGTTTCACAAACACAGGCTTTATTTATCTCAAGACTATGCATGGTCCTTTTAGTTTTTATATGTTCTTTATACCAAATGAAAGATCTTCAAAAAAGTCCTCTAACATTTTCTAATCTAGAAAAAAATTATGGACAATTTTAAGTCAGTTCCTCATGCCCCCATTATAAAAATTAAACAATGTTTGATTTTTCAAATATAATATGAAATTCTAGCTTCAGATAACTTTTTGCACCAACAACTGTCATGCAAAATTTCATGCAAATCGGTCAACATATTTTTAAAATATTTTGAATTTTAAGCTAAAAAAGCTTGCACTTAGCCGGTTTTTTTTTCAACAATTCTCCAAAAAGATAAAAATTGTCTACTTTGATACTAGATTTTGACAGAGTCAGCAGTCAAAACACTATAAAATCACATTCATTTAGTTCATTTGACTCCAAATAATTAACAAAATAACTTAAATTCAATTAATCTTCGACAATCAGGGTGAAATTAAGCTTTACTTTCTCTCTTTTTGCTATAATTTGATGAATACCTGAACAAATGATGGAACCAGCTGGTTTTATGGGCGATTTTTTAAAAGAAGAATCATTGTGAAACGAAAGTTTATGCATAATCATTGAATATGCTGGAAATGTTTTTACATATTTATGATAATGAGATGATGTTTCGATTCCTTTCCATGTAATCTTTTTCTGAAAATGGAGGATACCCTCATTTTATCAAATTTTGACGCTTCTTTTGGCAATTTCAAACCAATAAAAATGTTCAATCATATTCATAATCATCCTAAATTTGGTTTCAGCAGATAATATTATAGCCAGTCTTTCCAAGGAAAAAAATTTTATGCTATGAGTCATGATTTATGGAGAAATTAACCACCAAAAATGACAATTTCTCTAATTTGAGCAAAAAATCGTATTTTTGTGAGGCCAAAAAATCATATTTCCACTAAGAGGATTTTAGAGGACTTTTGATATGTTGTTCCAAGTGTCTCAACGTACAACATAACACTAAAAACATTTCTTTTGCAATTAGTTCAATTTCAAATCATAATATGACTGGACTATAACTGTAATTACATGTATTTGGTAATTCTGTGTCAGAAGTATATAACGAATGAGCAGTAACTGTAATTACATGTATTTGGTAATTCTGTGTCAGAAGTATATAACGAATGAGCAGTAACTCTAATTACATGTATTTGGTAATTCTGTGTCAGAAGTATATAACGAATGAGCAGTAACTCTAATTACATGTATTTTTAATTGCAGACAGGTGACACAGGAGAGGAACCTTTATATGTCAATGCTAAGCAATACCATAGAATTCTGAAGAGACGGCAAGCTAGAGCTAAACTTGAGGCTCTCGGAAAAATACCCAAAGAAAGACAGGTAACAAACCTGTAGGGTATTTTAACACTATCATATCACATGGTAGTGATTGTATTTTGCCCAATTTACCACCGAATATAGGTGGTTTCCCCTCTCAAAATATGCTTATTTTCCCAAAATTCTAGGTACAAATTCACAATTTGAAAGTCCGAAATTTTGGTTTTAAAGTATGAATAATTTGCATACAAATCTTTTTCAGAAATTGAATGTAGATAGTTTGAGTGCTTTTTATTACCCAAATGTTTCATTGAATGATTTTCAACAAGTTTTTGAGTGTTAGATATAGGAAGTAGCTTTGGTCTGAGATTTCCCAATTCATCCCTACATGTTGTTAAAGGGTAGGGGTGGCTTCTAAAAATGACAAAAAAATCACCGCATGGTCACAAAATAATTGTGATTAACCGTGTAAAAGCCATGGTACACACTCATAAACCCTTGTTTAGGTTGCTGATAGGTTAGTTTCCTGCCATGCTGAAAATACATTTATATACTGGATGCTTCATTGAGTCAACTAAGATGTAGGCTTCTTGAATGCCTTACATGGAACTTAAATACCGATGAAACAGGATAACAAATAGAGAACCTCCTTGATACAGGGATCATTTTGGGGCGCGATTTTGCGAGATTCTCGCATCTTTTTCTCAAAACTCGCATTGATTTTACTTGGATGCGAGAATTCTCGCACACATCAACATCGAGTCTTTTTTTGTCCCAATTAAGGTTTTTCTATGCGTTATTTGTCCGCGATATCGAAAATAAAATGACAGTGTCGTGTCTGCAAAAACAAATTTACCCATTGACTGACCAATTTTTAAAGTTAAAATGACATGATAATTTTACGGACGAACACATACACAAGTACAAAGTACCTGTACGTAAATAAGATACGTATTAAAGTTGACGTTGGAGATTTAATTAAGGCGCAGAAAGCATGTTGGAGAAAAATAATAGAAAAGAACCTCTTGGATGAGCAGATCCCTACGTTACAACGTAAATATGAGAGATAGATTTAATTAAAAGCCGAAAATGGACACGGTCACCGTAGAATAATGTGCACCAGGGCGCAACGAGTTGCCGATTTAACGGGCCATTTTTGATTGGAATGGGACTATGTCACATACGACCTTCCCTGTCCTGTAAATTGTCCAACTGATGAGTTCGACTTCTTTCCCCTTTTACGAGAATTATTACTGAACGGTGTCCTACTACGCTCCGTCTACGACATGCTTATGTACTGGGTGCAACATCCACGGGGCAGACGAATACCCATGACGGTGTAGAGAACGCCACGCTAATTACTTTGTATTTCCAGCAATATACCTGTCACCTGTGAAAATGTTACATTTACTGGTTTGTTTTGAAAATTGTTTAACTGGTCACTACAATCAGCGTAATGCGTAACACAATACACAACTGGGGATTTTGTATTTCATCTGGAGAAATCTGGAGAATTTTGGTTTTCGTCGGGAGGACTATTTTCGATCGAAAGGATCCTTGTTTTGTCGGGAGATTTCGTCCTCCTGCTGGGGAACTGTTCAAATGTGTGTGCATCAGTAATACTTAATATGTCATTATATTATATTTATATAGAATAGAATATTGATGACGTGTTCGTGGCGTCTTATTTTCACAAATCAAACTCCTAAATACCGCAGAACAGGGTATACAGTGTACTTTAAGAACTGTACATACTATAATTAGAACATATTTCAGATATTCTCTCATTGCTTTTCAAATTCTCTCATTCAATTAAAACGAATGAGAGAATTCTCTCATGCATAGCAGCAGCCAGAATAATCCCTGTTGATATGACCTCTACAACTCTTACCCATTAAGTTATGGGATATAAAGATATCCTGTGATTCAATAAGTGAAAGTGGGAATATGAAGGTTGAATTATGGGGAAGTTTCAATCTGGTCAAACTTAACTGATTTAGGGGAGTGTATATCAGTTCTCAGTTTGTGGATTCATGGGCTTTAATGAATGGCATTGGGTTGTTTTGAATCTTGAAAGCAGCATTGTTTAAAACCTTTGGAAGGGACAAACTTGAGGTTCGATATATAAGATGTCTAAAAGACCTCATTGAACATGTCAAAATTCCAAGATGTAGTTGTATCTAAGTAGGTTATGCTTAGCAGATGTGGTCTATAAAACCTTTGGGGATTCCTTTAATTCATTGGATCAATTTTTAAAAGGTCAAGGTCACTTTTGTTAGATTTCAAGATCAGGGAGTAAATTTCATCCTATTCATGTCATAGCTCTTTTTCACTTGTAAAATTGATAAAATGCTTTCTTTTGCGCTTTTCAGAAATACTTAAGATTTGAATTTTTGAAACATCGATGAAATGCTTTATTTTCACTTTTCAGAAATACCTGTATGAATCTAGACATCGTCATGCAATGAACAGGCAGCGGGGATCTGGGGGTGTGTTTGTTAGGGGAGGAAAGGAAGAAATGGGAGATGACGTAGTGACGGAAAGTCGCAATGGCAGCATAAGTGTAAATGATACCAAGCCGGACCCCCCTCCCAGAACACCTGTACCCATCGCCATAGCACCCAGTACTACGACATCCCAGAATTCATTTTCCGTTTCGCAGTTGAGCGGCAATCACTCTTCCACAACCCTGGAGCTCCCCCTAGGTCTTGCCCAGCAGATGGGCGTGTCCCTGGCACAGCAGATATCCTCTGGACAGATCACCATAGCTCATAATCCTGGCATTAGTAACACAAATATCACCACTAATGGCACGGCCATAGAAAATGCTACAGGGGACATTCTAAATAATTTGCAAACATAGACCTATATAAAGAAATGATTTTAATCAATGCCTGGTGACATTCTCAGATCTGCCTTTTGTAACACAGCATTTGGATTTCCTGATTTTACAATTTCTGACCACACCCTTCAGATACATGTTGAACTTCATGTTTCAGCATTTTGTAGATCTGTAAGAGTTGGTTGAAATTGTCATGGCGAAAGATTTAAAAAGAAAAAAAAAATGTAACACAGGCCTGATTTACAGTGTTTTGCATTCAGTTTGAAGCAAAAATAAAAAAGATGGATTGATTTAGAAAAAATCAGATCCACTGTTATTGATTGATATGTTGCTATTATACAGAATGCACAATGAATACATAAATGTTATACAGTGTATTCATATAGGTGTATGGAGTCAATTTTACTTAAATTTACGAAATTTTAGCCTATACCAATAATATTCTCCCTTTTCTGAAGGAAATACCCACAAAGTTCTTACAATATGGTCAGTTTTCACAAAAATAGCAACACTGTCATGAAGGGGCTAATAGGACTGATTACAACTCCAATGGTCGTACAATTAATTGTTTCTGCATATATTGCACATTGATATGCTGATGTAGAAAACATTTCAAACAATGGTCATTTTAAACGGCAGAACTGTTTGAGAAATGAGCCACATTGAAGTGAGACAATATTGCATCATGTTTTAAGTCTTTTTTTCATGTTACTGTAATTTTTAAGTACATGTACATACATTTTGCATTTCGTTTGTTTATTATTTTCACAATTGGTGCCCTGAAACTCTGTACGAAAGGGTTTATTTGAATTTGGCCTCTCTTTTTATCTCTGTAAAGACCTTTAATCTTTCTTACTTTCTGTTTTGCATTCTCGTTTTGAACCCAAAGTCATAAAACAAAACAAAATACATTTAAAATCTTTTGCAAATGAAATGTGTATTCTACAAAAATTAAAGAGTAAATGAATTGTTTAATTGTTCATATTTCATATAAATATTTAGAAGTACTGCAATGATTCAAGACATTGCATTATTTATCATTCTTTTGTTGAATAATCAAATAAAACAAGTTTCACATACTATGAAATTGAAACAAATTTATATGCTTGTTCATATTGCTCCCTGGCTGGCTGGTAGCTTTCTCAATTTCAAAAGGATGCAAAACAGAGTAAAAACGAGAAATGGTCAAAGGGAAAGATATAGATTTCGAATATCAATTCTGTTGTTCATAGACACCTTCAGTTTTGCAGATGTCTTATCCAGGGAATAAGTGTTAAAGTGTTGTACAAAAACAATATCAAACTATAGATATAATGAAAACTCTAAATTTTAATTTGTCTAGAAAGGAACTTCCTGAAGTATTAACACCATTTATTTGTGAAAAAAGTTATCTGGATTTGAAGATTGTTAATATCTTTATATGTAAATAAATGTTTTTCATGATCCCACATACTAGTATATCATTCTGTAGGTAAATTTGTGTCCTTTTGTATTTGCATGTTTCAAGTTTCTTTATAGATCTGTTAATAGATGTAGATGACCAAAGTTATAAATGATCAAACATGTTTTCTATGACTTATGATGAACGGTATTTTTGGTACTTGTTGTAAATAGGTACAAGAAATGAATAAATAACATCATTCTAATAAAGGCTTTACTTTCATCTTGATGTTCTCTTCTGTCTTTTCGAAATTCAGAGTTACTTCCCAATTTGTGCAGGTATCTGACATTTATACCTCAATCACACTTAGCCAATAAAGCGAACGGAGGAGTAAGGGATTAACAAAATTTTCTATCTGTTGGTCTCCATTCTATCCGTTACTCATACGTTAGTCATCCGTTACTTGTCCGGTCATGCCCATTGGTCTCGGTTCCGTCCATTGGAAAGTTTTAAGCATGCACAAAACTTTCCACCAAACAGAATGGATTAAGGCGTCCCTTACTTGTAGGTAACGTGTCCGTTGGTATCCGTTTTGTCCAGTACTCAGCCGTTACATCTCCAGTAGCTGTCTGTTAATATCTGTTGGGTGTCCAATCAACGGATGAGTAACGGATGTCCGCTCATCTTCTGTTTTGTCCGCTTCTTATGCATTGCGTTTTCGTTTCATCTGTTGCTTCTCTGTTACTCGTACGGTGATGTCCGTTACACGTCTGTTACTTTTTCGGTAGGTGTTAGGGTACATATCTGTATATAGCGAGAGCCTCGAGCAGAGGCAGTGTCGATTCTTAATCAACAAATGACCAACAGACTAAGGAGGGAAATAGGGCTATGAAATATTTTTAAAAGAATTAATGACTTTTTTTTAACATGCTTTAACGTCAGATACCTGCACAAATGGGAAGTAATTCTGTATTTCGAAACGACCGAAATAAGTTGCTGGGAGTATGTAACTTCCATTTGGCTGTGCTGAATAAATTGAAAATTTGTTTCCTGATGATCCCCCCAAGAATTTACATTGATAATATCGGGGAGAGATAGTTTATGTACCTATTGATTACACTGCATCGAGAGTTGCTACAAGAGACATTCTGCAGTAGGGACATGTGTTTCAGAAGCATTCTTAAAGAACTTGCATTCTTTAATTTGTTATTCATTCTTCCAAGTGAATTTGACCTTTCTGGAATATTTATTTCTCTGATTTATGCCATACAAAGACATCAATGTTCCAGGAAAAAATATCTATAGTGTCACTGACTTCTATCCAATTCTTAATAGAGTTACAGCTCTTAGAACATTGATTTGCCCTCTAGTAGTCCCTGGTATCTTGCAATATTTATCTCGACAACATGAAATGTCATAGCATTACACTGATAGCTAAAGGATAAAAAACCAGCACTGCTTATTTGGTCAAAGGTCAGCGTAAAATGTTTCCTTTGCTGCATTATCTTTTTCAGTGTCGAAATCCCACGATCGGTCACGCCAGCATGGTGATATGTGCAAAATCTGATTTTTTGTCTCCGAAAGAAGAATGGCAAGCATATTGAATTCTGTCTGTCCGAAATATCAGTTCGTTTTAGCGAGTCGTGACAAATGTCCTGTGAGCTAATGACATAGCATGATCGTCGGCGTCGCTACTTTAACTTTGACTAGGCATATATCTCGTGAACTATGAGGTAGGGCTTTGATATTTCACATGTGGATTCCTCATGATTTGACTAGTCACCTTGACATTGGAGTTTTAAAAGTAACCTGGGCTATATCTCAAAAACTATTAGGGGTAGGGCTTTGATATTTCACATGTGGATTCCTAATGACCAGACCTTTCATTTGGGACCTTGGCATTTGACCTAGTGACCTTGACCTTGGAGACTGATCTACTTTAAAAATCTTTAACCTGGGCTATATCTCATGAACTATTAGGGTTGGGGCTTATTTATGTATTTCAGATATGGATTCCTCACAGACTTTCATTTGGGACCTTGACCTTTGACCTTGTAATCTTGTCCTATAAGTGTGTCCATCTTTTAAACTTTAACCTGGCCATATCTCACCATTTGAAAAAAGAAGTCATCATTTTAATACCAAAAAACCTACACGGCGAGCGATGTTGTCTTCTGACAAATCTTATTTATGCCCGTGGGCATATATATTTTTTTGGCCTGTTTGTCCATGAAAAAAAAACTTCAATATTGGGTACAACTTTGAATGGTAGCTGATAGAGCTTTCATATTTCACATGTGTATCTTTCCATTTCCACCTATTTTTACCTTGTGACCTTGACCTTTGACCTCATTCGAAAAGCTTTAGCATTTGGCATAACTTTTTGGTGGTGAGTGACTTTCACATTTGGCATATATTTATTGAGACAAACCTTTGCCACTGATACCGGAATTTTTTTAACTTGTGATCTTGACCTTTGACATATTTTTGAAAATCTATAATAACATGATGTGGACATTAGTGTTAAACAAACACAGTTTTTATTTCCCTGGTCTACATCTTTACTGATTGAATACTTTAACGTCATCGTGGGTGCGTGCAGGATTGTATAGGTACTCTCGCAGTAGAGATTACTTCAGGTCTTTATAAAACATAATGTGAAACGTTCATGGTTAGTAGGCGTTGCCTCTTGCTATTCAATGTCGGGGTCATAGGTCAAGGTCAATCTTTATTGCAATTGGCAATAATAGAAGAAAAAAAAAACGATTCACTCTAGGAGTCACAGTTTACTTCTGATATTCATCAGACATTTGATGCGAGTTTCCTTATCAAGATGACATTGAATTTCAAGGTAAATGGTTAAGGTCACAGCTTTTCCGATCTTGTTAGAAAGCACAAAATGTCCGAGTCAACATCTTAGCGTTGTCATACATTATGACATCACTGTTAAAAGACGCAATTCCATTGAGACGTAATGTTCAATGAAAAAGTGCGCAAAAATTGCCTACCTCGGACATTTTTCGTCATTTTGTCAGCCATTATGAAATGTGGCAAGTGGCCTATTGAGTACGATACTATAGAAGCCAAAGATTAATCTTTAAGTTCATAAAATTTCCTAAGTTTACCTTTGGTACGAGGACAACAAAAATTTGTGTCACTAGATAATGTTGCACTTATTGTTTATTTACTTAGCTATTAATCATGTTCTAAAAATATATTAATTTATGTAGTAATATACATGTAGTCAAAAGGTATTTGAATTTTTGTTTTACCAGTACATTAGTTTTTTATTCCAATTAATACATACTTTTAGCACAAAATTACCTAGCATCCCTGAACAAGACAGTGAATGTTACCCAAATGTCGGGACATGAACTCGTAGAACTCATGCGAAACATTTTTTGTTAATTTCATTGGTTTTATGACCAGTATTAAAAGTGGGAGAAAAACTTGTTCATATTTACAAATTGATACTCTAATTTCCGTTTTATTGGCATAGGTTGATGGTTTTCAAACAAATACGACAATAACACAGAGCAATTACTAAGAAAATCATTTAGCTGAGCGCAAAATAAAAAAGATATATATATTTTTTTCTTTTAGGTTAGATAATCGTCTCGCCACAAAATCTCCTCCTGGCTTATTTCTGACACAAAATATATTACGAAATTCAATCAGGCAGGGTTAAGGAAGGGGAATAATCGAATTTCGACGAAGAAGATAAAAAATGCTCCGAAGAGAATGCAAAATAATCCAGCAATCTGGTATGTTGACGGTACATTCCAGGGTTTCAAAGCAAAATACACACTTATCTTATCCGTCTCCCCAGAATTATGTCAGAAATATGGCAAAATGATGTTTCAGTACCGCATGATACGTAACATTCTATATAGCTATTATGATTTCAAAAACTATTCATTCACAACGTAGAAAGAAAGAAAACCGGGCTACTATATTCAAAACACATCATCTTTATCTTATCTGTGTGTACTAGAATAAATATCATTTGATATGTTATTCAATTAAAACAGACATCAAAATGTTTCGACGCATCAACCAGAAAATTCATGGCCTCGCTAGGTCTGGGAATATACATCCGATGATTTTTGAAGTTAAAGGACCACTTATTACATCAAAAATGAAGTAAAGCGATGAAAATATGAAAAGATCATTGAAAATAACTCCCTTGATACTCTCATCTTTCTGTGAAAAAAATCCCAAGTCATGCGATGAAAGAAAAAAAAAACAAAAACAAAAAAACCAAAGAATGCAAGGAATGCATATTTTAAACTTTTATGCATGAATGCCAATCTTTTCGTTTCTGAGAACTTTCCTTCACCTTAAAGAAATCGAAGTAAAGAAAGAGAAGGAGAGATAATTTTGAACCTACATGTACTATAAAATTGTAAAATCAAAATCGGTTACTTTACGTAAATTTGACAAAAAGGGCTTTCCGAAGGTATATATTTTTAAAACGTTAGTGCAAATATCATCGTCAAAAAAGCAAAAGGCAAATAAAAAAGGTATCGTCACAGAAAAATGCTGATTGTAATGTTTGAAGGAACAATTAAATTGAATTTGACATCTCCGGAGAAAACATTAATTTTGTGGAATCATATTCAATTTCATAGCTGTCGAGCGAAAGTAGATGGATAGAAATACAAACAATACCCAAGTCATATACAAAAACAATGTACCGATACGAATTCTTTCATGTTTAATTAAGCACTCGAAAGCTTCTAAAATTCGAAAGAATGAAACAAATAAAAAAAAAAAAAAAAAAAAAAAAAAAAAAACACTCAAGAACACGGCCCTTTGGCATTTATCAAGTGCAAATAAGGTATCCTAGGTAGAAGTTAGGTATAAAGTGCATATATATATTTGTCGTTTTGGCACTTAAGGTATCCGATGTACAATAGGGCATTTTTCGATGCCTGGTAAGGTACTATAAACTATATGTTTTCTGAAAGGTTATAATGCCCACTGCTCAAAAATAATAATTTTGGGGTCAGAAAAATAAAGGGGAATAACCGGTTAAGCATTCAAATTGTCTATTTTCTCTATATAACCTATGCAAAATGACAAATTTGTACAAGAGTTTTTCCCCTTTGATTTTTAAGACCCGGGAGTCTTATATCTGTACTCAGGGCATCATTACCTTTCAGAAAATATATAGTTTATAGTACCTTACCAGGCATAAAATTTACCATACTTTACAATGGAGATGATTAAAACGCTATGTAAAATGACT
Organism: Pinctada fucata; assembly: GCA_028142955.1. NCBI lineage: Eukaryota > Metazoa > Mollusca > Bivalvia > Pterioida > Pteriidae > Pinctada > Pinctada fucata. The sequence continues at coordinate 24,390,270 of AP027105.1, read as the reverse complement.
CTATTGTACAACTGATACCTTAAAAGACGTCAAGAGACAGCAAATTTGTGTACTTGAGTATTTATTATTTATTTGTAACTAGTTAGTGAAATTTTTGACAAGCAGATATTTCCATCTTCGCAAAGTACTATATACATGATGTATAGTGTTGGATAAAAGAGGGGACCGACTGCATTATGTCACATGATATTCTTCAGTGTCAAGGGTCATATGCGACTAATTAACATGCATTGTCTTTGATTAGATTAATCAATATTTATTCATTAATTCTAGGAAATATTAACCAAGATTATGTTGCAAGAGTTTGTCGGTGACAGGACCCAGGAGATTTATTCCTGAAAATGAGTATAATCATTGTTTTTGTGATTTAATTCCAGTCTGATTCATTCCATTTAAAAGCCAAGTTGATTAAATTTTTCCTCTTTCCTATGGAGTAGCTATCCCGTATTTTTACGTCTCAATTCCACTTTAATGGTATTGTTGTAAAAAAGATAGTCCTGCCTAGGCGACGAAATGAAAAAGGGTGAAATTGATTATGGTGTATGCTTTCGGAAGAAATACCGGCTTACTTGAAAAAAAAAAATGATGATGACCATCCAGAACAGTAAACAAAATTTGTTTATTTTGAATCAAGCCAAGGATATAAGGCTCCCGTGGCCCATTTACAATATTTGAAGTATTGAGAAGAAAGTACAACTTAGGTATCGTCTAATCGAAACTAATCCCAGAAGAGTCCGGAACCGGCTAAATACGATAATCGTTTGAAAAGTGAAATGATGTGTTGATGATTTATGGCGAAATGATTCGTAGAACTGTGTTAAAAACGATCTAAACATGTTCTTTTGACAATGATGAATCGCTTTGACAGGATGAAGAATCAATTAATGAATTGCAGCAACTTTCGAGCAGATTATAGTCCCGAAGAAATTAGACGGAAGTCGCTTGGATGTCCGTCTTTTGCGCCCATAACGAGATTTTAAGACGAGATTTCGATGAAGCGATAAGTATCTGCAGACCAATATTCAATATTGCTGTGTAAATGTTTGCCCACGGAAAACTAATTTGCCTTCTAAAGATTATTATTCCCAATCTAGTCGAAATCAATTTTCTGGAAAAATGAATTGGTCAGATTTTAGTTACAATTAGAAATTCTATTTCATAACCTCTCGTAAAAACTAGTCGCCCGGAAATTTTTGGATTAAGTAACACGTTTTCAGTAACATACGAATGAAAAAGATTAAGCGCATGTCGAAGTTTTCAATTTTGTTTCCGTTTTTGATTGTTCCCCAACTTTTCATTCTTTGCGCTGTTATATTACAAACCCACGGCATTTCCCTAATTTTTATCGAAAAAAAAAAATGAAATGTCATGGTAAAGGAATTTTTAGTTCAAAATAAAGTGCTTTACCATTGAACACAGAAGAAATGTTAACACATTCACATATCTACTGCAAGGGCGACGTAATTAGAGTAGCTATGAGAAAAAGAAAACGTAAATGTGTTAATGCAAGTAATATGCAGATGTATTAATTCATACAGTTCAATAGTAAAACACTTTATTTTTTACTAAAAAATCCTTTACCATGACATCTCATTTTTCGTATACATTAATGTTAATTTTCCCTCCATCGCTTCTTTTTTTCATCAAGGAGAGGAGGGGATCTCCAACAACACTCGGTTGTAGCACCAACAGCAAAACTCCAAAACATCCACTGCAAAAACACAAAGCAGACACGCACAGAATGAGACGGAAATGATACAATGAACGCCAAATCGCATAGACACAGCAAACATAAATGACTACACATAAACCAACGAGACCAATGGGCAATCGGTGCCGACTTAGGACGGCCATCTGCCACGCCAGTAGCAGACGGTGTGGTTATCCTGGATTACGTTCGCACAACCCTCCCACTTTTCCGATTACCCAGAGGTCTCGATGAACGTACAATTGTGGTGTAAAACAACCTCCTCACTGTTAGATGACCACACCAAACAATACCGCAAAATGCAGGGGCCCAAGCAACACAGATGAATATGGATATAAAAAGAGGGCTTACGTGATACAGTCCGTGCTCTGCCGTCTGTAGTGAGCTCATGTATGTTATCACCCGAGGAGTCCGACTGACATTCATAGAGGACAGGTGGTCGGGGCCCTGTCTTTTCTAAAGAGTTTTGGACAGGGCCCGTCATGGAGTCCCGTCGTCACAGTCAGTGCAAGTCTTAAGAATGCGCTGGTACAAAACTGTAAATTGGTCAAGTACCAAACCTATAGTGTCCGTCTGGTGACTTTAGGATCATATCCACGACATAAAAGGCGTTTGATCATTCTGACGCATCAATTAATAAGGAAATTCTTTAAAAGTTACGAATTGGTAAAAAATAAAATGACACGAGTATAGTCGGTATCATTTCTCAGATTTTTCTAGAAATCATATAAATTATATCTGGAATTTACTGTTTCATATCACCATTGAGTAATTTCTATTTCATGTAGCACTCATGAGCAGTAAGGGGATCCCCAACTGAGGATTAATAATTCGAAACAACGAGAGAAGAATTCCTAGAAGAATTGTGATAGTTTTGGTCAATTCGATCTTCGACACGCCATATTGTTTTGATAAAATTCTCTAACTGTGCTACATCTAAAATTTCGCACAGACGTCCAACTTTTTATCTATTTTCCTACATTAATTCGACTGGAAACATAAGAATTTATTGTCTCTGATTATGATCTAACTTGCAACATTTAATTAAATGTTTGAAGCGACTCAACAAAATGTCCTTGCGGATGTAGAATTTTTGTGATATGACAGCTATATCGACTTGATTTTATGTCGTTCGGGACGGCGATAAAAACCTCACAGACAATGGTTTTCATTTTTAGCGTTTTCTGTTTATAGTCTGAATAATCACTCAATGTCAAAATATAACAGAAAGGTAATAATAATGTTAGGGTTCAGGATATAAAAACAAAAATATTCCTTCATATAAGTGATAGGTACCGCAAACTTCCACCAACGATCTGTTACCTAAAACCATAGGGAGCTCGATCGGGGACTTTATATAGGTACACCGCAGATTGAGTATTCTGATTACATTACATCACAGTTGCGGGATACTGGACATTGGTCCAAAAGTTGTGAGGGTGTTCAAACAATACTATCCCGCAGACCTCAAAAGTTCTGACTTCCAAACCCCAAACTCACCCACACACCTCCCAATTTAGCCCTTTTCACTTTCCAATCGGATTTCATAACTCAACAAAGAGATCAATCACGAATATAATTATATATTGATATCAAGACCAACCAGTTTTATGCAAAAAAAAAAAAGGTTTTATAAAATTATAAAATAAAGCATAGCGGATGTCGATTATGAGTCAGATGGTATAATGTATAGCTAGTATACATAGATTGTTTTCTGATGTTCATCAGAATTTGATAGAAAAATATCAGCAAGAATATCACAAAATTCTTAAAGATTGGCTAATGGCTCGTGGAATGGAAGGGAAGAAAATATTCCCCGCCATATTAATTTTCTGTAGCCCAGAATCTGAACTGTCTGTCTGTAGTGTGATGGAGCGAGACGCTCATTTAGCGTTATAAATCAAAATTTATCATCATTAGTGATCGATTTACTTTTATTGTTCTCACAATTACTTATTAAAGAGATCGCTTCCACGAGCGAGTCATTTACATGGCACAGGTCTAATGGACTATAGGTTTCATTATACTCCAATCTTCTGGATACATCATACACTGTTTGCTTTGAGACATCATCATGAACTTGATGCAAAATGCATCGAAACCATATGGATGTTTCCTTTGTTTCCATGAGTATTTCGGACTTGGTAGGGGTTAGCATTAAGGTCGTATAAATGATATCATTTGCTAATGCCAAAAAGCAAATATATTTCTTCCCGCAGGGAAACTTCTTTTTAATGAGACCCTTGCTTACAAAAAGCGATGATACATTTAGTAGATAAAGGAAAAAAAAAACGTAGACTATTTTAGCGTTCCATTCTATGTTTGATTCAAACTGTGTTAATGTACAAAATAACCATCATTAGTAGATTTGTCGCGTGCAGAAAATAAAGACAAATACATGGACTTGATGGATAAAATGTCCTTAAAAACTCCGCAAATCAATTGGCATTCTGACTGACTCTGATGGCGGGACTCGATGGCGGGCTCTGTCCAAACCTCTTTAGAGAAGAACGGGCCCGACCACCTGTCATCTCGGGAGATAACATGCATGACCTTTCTGCGACCGACAGAGCACGTACTGAATTTCGTACGCCGTTTGTCTTTATTTCCATTTACATGTACATATTCATCCGAGTATTGTGTGGACCGCTGCTTTTTTGCTCTCTTTTTGTGTTGTCATCTTAGTTTTAGTTAAAACACATCTTATTTCTCAATAAATAAAGAAATGGGAATTGGACAAAAGTTTCCCAACAATACATGTGCCTTTTCCTTATGTACAATGTTGTGGTTTACACAAAGAAAAGGGAATGATCTCCAGCATGACCACCCTCCATTCACCACAACAAATCTTGGATGACAATCATGGTGGTCAGCCACCATGATCTCACATGACCTGACATCGAAGTGTTGCTTGAACCCCGTTTTGCTACAAATTGTGCATTCTTCAAGACATTGGATAACCGCACGTTATCCGGATAAACACACCATTTATTACTGGCGTGGCAGATAGTGGTTCTAAGTCGGCATCAATAGACCATTGGTCTCGTTGGTTTCTGCGTAGTCTTTTATCTTTAAGGTTTCTATGTCGTATGTCTCTTTTGAGTCTCTTGCTGTGCTTTTGTTTTCGCTTGGGGGTTTTCGTTCTTTGCCGTGGGTGCTACAATAGAGTCCGATCGGGATCTCCTCCTTTCTGTGATCATGGACAAAGCTTTCCGATCACAGAGTCAGGTCTCTCTTTTATCTAAACATTTGACATTAAGATTGCTAAAATTAGCATACTTTATGATGTGCTTTGTGAAACTGGACACAATTTGTAAAACTTCAATTTCCTCAAGTACGTGTATGTGTATGTAGGAATACCAGAAAATCGATCGCTCAAGTCTAACTATCCAACCAAAAACTCAGAAAAAACAAAATGACACAGGGTGGGGGGAATGAAGGGAAAAGTCGTTTCACAAGGAACATTAGACCGAGAACAGGCCAACATTTTATTCTTGAGTTGGTATTTTGGCCTGAGACAAGGGCATTTGAAAAGTGGTAGAATTTAAAGTTATACAATTTTTTTCATAATCTGCTCATATTTTGATTTTTTCTATTGGTTATGTCATTACTCACCTTTGTTCATTTGATTTTGCGATTTTCAAGTCCATTAAGTAAGATTCCTCTCAATTTTCTGTGATTCAAAATACTCTCCTTCTTCTACTTTTCGGCACGTTTCGTACTGATGTCTTTTCAGTCCAAATTTAAAACCATAAATTCACAGAAATACAAGCAATTATAGTCAATATTTTCATTTATTTGGTAAAATCATGAAAGTATTCAATACTTGTATCGGTATTTTTCATCCCAATATGAAATTGATATGCATAATTTCGATTTTGTAAGCAAAAACTATGAAAGAATTCAGAGCAAAAAGTCATCAACACGAGACAACTTGAACTTATAATAAACAAGTTGAAAAGAGAAAGTAAAGTTGTACATAGAAAAGTGACTAGAAATCTTACTTAAAGGAATTAAATGATGATAAAGGAAATGTAAAAAAGCAACTTATTACATAACTGACCGAAAAATTCAAGGTATGAGCAGATTCTGAAAAAATTGTATAATTGTAAATTCTACCACTTTTCAAATGCCCTTGTCTCAGGCCAAAATACCAACTCAAGAATAAAATGATGGCCTGTTCTCGGTCTAAAGGAACACATGCCTTTTCACTTTAGGTCAAAACTCATTTTCAGCGGACCAGCAGACAGGCGGAAGGATAGAACAAAACCGTTTATATGACCCCTAATATCGAATAACCGGGGCACAAACAGAAAGATATTACACTCTTGTTCTATACAGCAGGATAAGAAAACACCATTTTCCATCAATATGCGCATTAAAACTTGTCATATCCTGTTTAGAATTATTGTATATTGCTGTGTATGGCTACAAAGGGTTTTATTGAGGATTTCTCTCTATAGATACTAATGACTTACAATATATGATAATTGACGCTGGTTTATCTGCATCAGCATATTTACAAATACCTGGTAATATGTATTTCATATTTGTATTTGATTACTATTTAATGGCTCTATCACTTTGCCCAAAGTGCTCGGATGTCCGATTGTGATTCTGGTATAACAGAATTTTGCACATCACTGATTTACCGCATTATTTATTTTAAAGCGTCCGCAATATTGGACCATGCTACTTTTAATTGAAACATAGGTGCGTCGTATGGCGTGTAATGCTTTCGAATTGTAAATTTTTGTTATCATTTAAAACATATTTTGTCCATGGATATTGCTCATTGACCACAGAGCTGGTACATTTTTGTTCATTGAATATCCAAGACATTCTATTTAAAATTAATTTAAGAACTATGAGCGTCTATGTACAATACTTCATTCAGCCATCAACAATTCAACAATCATACAAAGAAAAATAAACGCCATAGAAAACAAATTCAAAATATTTCAACATCATTATTCCATGGCCTTTTTTATGCGCATCTTACATAGAAATTAGTTTCCTAACCGATGTCAATTAAAGAAGCTTAGTCGAGATATAGTAAAAACTTTAAATCCTTGTCCTGTCAAACATTATTGCTATACGTAGTGACACTCGCACGAAATTTTCATTTAAAATATTTATGTTCTTTCCATGCATGCAAAAATCTTGTCAAGACAGAAATAGATAGCTCTACACAGGGTCGTCGAATTGCACTTTTATACTTCTTTTCATCTACAACCGAAAATAATTAATATAATGAAGACTGTCGAACCCATTTCCCCAGACGCTCTGTATATTTTGTTATTTACGATAAAAAAATAAAAGCATATTTAAAGGCAACGAAACTCTTAAGATTTATTTCATCTTATCTGTTAATGAGTATGCTGTATGAACATTAGATATATAAAATCCGCTGGAATTACAAATGATAGTCCAAAAATTATTAAGTCTGGATGCATATATGCTATATGCATACATCTTCCAAAGACAATCTATACAAAACACAATATTCCGAAAGTAACATTTTGATATGTATTAAACAAATGGAAGCTGAGAGAGATCTACAACCACCATGGCATTTTGGATCAAGGAAAGACGATGGCCACAACTGAATGCGTTTAACTGGTCGAGTTCATCAAGCCTCATCTAACAATAAAAGAGGTTATTTTACACAACAATTGTGCGTTCATCGAGACCTTTGGGTAACCGGAAAAGTGGGAGGGTTGTGCGCACGTTATCCAGGATAACCACACCATCTGTTACTAACGTGGCTGATGGCCGTCGTAAGTCGGCACCGATTGCCCATGGGTCTCGTTGGTTTATGTGTTGTCTTTTATGTTCGATGTTTGATGTCTTGTTTGCTCTTCCTTGTCTCTTGCTATGTGTGTCTTCTCTGTGCTTTCACTCGGGGTGTTTGGTGTGTTGCTGTTGGTGCTGCAACCGAGACTTGTTGGAGAACCCCTCCTTTCTTTCATAAACCAACAAATAGAATGGGCAAGCGGTGCCGACGTTGGACTGCCATCTGTCATGCAAGTAGCAGACGGTGTGGTTATCCTGGATTACGTGCACACAACCCTCCCACTTTACTGATTACTCGGAGAACGCAAAATTGTGGTGTAATCTAACCTCCTCACTGTAAGATGAACATACAAACAGACATTAGCCAAGAAACACACAGATGGATATTAAATGGGTATAAAAACAGAAGGCATACAAAATGCAGCCCGTGCTCTGCCGGCTGTAGCGAGCTCATTCATGTGATCACCCGAGGAGTCCGACTGAAATTCAGAGAGGACAGATACTAGTATAGATATCATTTCCAGGAAAATAAAACTTCTCGAAAAGTGTAAAAAGGTATGACTGAGTGCGCGTATTATTATAGGATTTATTCCTAGCTGCCACACGTCCTACGTGTGCCTTTTATAGGAGTGAAAATGTGTATAGGAATCCTATACCCAATTTACACAATTGCTTTGGGTATGAATAAACCCTATCACTAATATATGTAGATTGCCAGACAAGGACAACACGCATATTCTGCTTACAGGCAAATATCCTGCACACATACAAATGTAAGGGATTGGATCTCTCACTTGTGAGTGCATGAACATTAACGTTATGACGGAAACAGGACCATTGGAAACAGTCATTCTTGACATCATACAATATACTATGGTAGAATTAGTAAAGGAAATTGCCATGATTTGGATGTATACTAAGAATGTACTTGTGGATTTACAGGGAATTGTTGTCATTAGTTCTCATTCAGATGCATAATGAAGTAAGGTCAAAGATGGGACAATAAGCCTGAAGTAATTCATCATTTTATACAAATTATCCTATAAAATAAAATGGTCCTAAATACAGAGAAAGTATGTCCTTTACATGGAACCAAAATGTCAAAATTATCATGGACTCTTGTGAGGAATATATGCAAGACGTTGGGCAAAGAAAGAGAGGATGTACCGCTCGACACTCTTTCCGAATGGATAAAATCTATCAGAGGGTACCTTTTATCTAGAATTTACCGATTGAAATCAACTGTGAATACCAGATTCGAGTATATCTTTAAAGACCCTGATGTTATCATAGACCTTGCCTACCTCCAAGAACATTATGTCATCACACCAGCAGACAAAGCCTCAAATAATTACACATTAACTTGCAAAAAGTACTATTTCGACAGTCTAGTTAAAGAGTTGGGTTTAAATTCGATACCTGGAAATCCCACTTACACCCCAACAAACCATTCTGCCTCTGAAATAATAGATAACCACAAATCAGCTCTTGCTTCCTTTGGCATCGACACGAACAATTCAGATTCAGATTTACCATACTTATACTGCATACATAAAATGCACAAGAATCCGTACAAAGAACGTTTCATCGCTTGTTCCTCAAAATGTTCTACCAAACCTGTATCGATCTTTTTCACCAAAGTTTTATCTGAAATCAAATCTGGGCTTCAAAAATATTGTTCGACAGTATATTCTCGCAGTGGTATCAACCAGATGTGGATTTTAAAGAATTCGAAGGAACTTTTAGAACATCTGAAATCCATTCATTTTAGTAGAGTCCATTCGATCAAAGCCTTTGATTTTTCGACACTTTGCACTACAATCCCACATTCTAAATTGAAAGAAAGACTCGCAAAAATGATAAGTTATGCTTTAACAAGTAAGAACGGGAATCGCAAATACAAATTTATTGTTGTTAACTATGACAAAACCTACTTTGTAAAAGAAAAGTCAGATTCTGAAAATAAGTACACTGAAACAGATATTATTCAGATGTTAAACTTTCTGATCGACAACATTTTTGTGGTGTTTGGAGGAAAGGTCTTCCAGCAAATTGTCTAAATTCCCATGAGGACCAATTGTGCCCCACTCCTTGCCGTCATTTTTCTTTACTCATACGAAGCTGAATTCATTTAATCTTTGGTCTCTGAAGGGAAAAGATACTTAGCTTCTGACTTTAATTTCACTTACAGATACATAGACGATGTGTTGTCCATCAATTTCCAAAATTCGCGGATTACCTCAGTAGTATCTATCATTCGGAGCCTGAAGTCAAAGAAACTATAGAGACAAATAATTCAGCATCTTATTTGGACAAAATTTTGTCCTACGACACTGATGGTCACATGAACACCTCACTCTATGACAAACGTGACGACTTCAATTTCAGCATTACAAACTTTCCTTTTCTGAGTAGCAACATCCCTTCATCGCCTGCTTATGGCGTGTTCATATCTCAGTTGATACGCTATGCCAGAGCAAGTACCAAATATACGGATTTTGTTCTGAGAGCTAGGCGTCTTTCAGATAAGCTTCGCAGTCAGGGATATGTATGTGACCGACTAACATCGTCACTGAGGAAGTTCTACGGTCGATATGTGGAACTCGTCATACACTATGATGTCCCACTCTCCAGAATGGTGGATGATATTCTGTCATAGACCATTTGAAACATCCAACCAAAGATTGTACTCTATGTCTTCCGAAATGGAAGTAACCGGATGTGACAGTCCTACCGAATTATAGCGGCGGGTGTTGCATGCAAACAGGAGATGCTTACTCTTCCTGGGCACCTGGTCTCACTCCCATATCGAAAGTTCGCTTCTTTTCATATGGTGGAGGTTTTTGTTTCTTTGCTTTGGTTCAGTTTTATCCTGATTTTGTATGCCTTCGGTTTCTGATTTTGTGAATTATCGATTTTGTGCTGTATACAAGGATGTGGTCATTATCCACATTTGTCATTAAAACAACGAAAACCAAATTAAATGTAACCAAGATCATATTTACGGTATAAAAGGCGATTGAAAACTCTGACGTATGATTCGGTATATCCTCCTTACCATTGGGTTTCAAAGGGATCAAATATCCATAGTGGCTTGCACTCTGGATGAACAAATTTTCTCTATTTCAGAAATTTTAGCTAGTTGCGTTTTTTATATTATATGACATAAAGTATTAACCAACCTATTAAAAAATAAGAAACAAATCCTGCAAATGATTGCTTCAGATATTAAGATTTTTACTGCCCAACTACGGTGAAAGATAGGACATTATTTCTTGCTCAAGTTTGCTATCCTTGAATCTTCCTTCTATATTTTTTCTAAATACAAAGTTCTTGCCATTTAGACAAAACCTATCTTTTCTTTTTTTTACCAGTATCTGTGTATGACTGATTATAGTCACATAGTGTGTCAAGTACATGTTAGTCCCCATGGATATCTTTCCCTAGTTTCCCTGTGTTTCGCCAGACTTGAAATATATTTGTAAATTTTCTGTCATCGAGTTTGATTAATTAAGGAATAACTCCCTGAAGGTATAGCTGTGTCATTGGCTGGTTCTTTAAAGCATTGCTTAGAATGTCACTCTTCATTTATCCATCATTTGGATTTTCTCCGTTTTGACATAGTGTATCTCTTGTGAGACTAATTTGTTGAAATATACATATGATGTACTTATTACAATACAACAAATATGTCGATATTGATACATACTCCGACGTATTCTCATTATGTCATTTTACTCAGATAATATTAAAACGTGTTTAAATGTTAAAACAATGGTAACTTTACTCAGTGCAATATAAACATCGAAGAGGTACCCATTATTATTCAGTCTCAAAGTCGAGAAGGTTAGGGAAAATAATCAGAATTTCCACTGGAACAGTAACAAAACAAACCACGAAGTAAACAATAGTCCGAAGTAAGACCAGGTGCCTGTTTTACAAAAATACTTACGAAAATTTTTACGAATTTTCGTAACTTTTCATCATCAAATAAAAGCTTAAAATCTTATTCACTTTAGATTATGTTGTCCTTACTAATAGCCTTTTTACATACTAAATGCAAATTCAAGAGATTCGAATATTCCTTAAATTTTAAGTATTTTTGTAAAAAAAAATGCACCAGGTGCCTGGGGCGAGTGAGCGTCTCCTGTTTGCATGTGTTAAACGTCTTAAATTCAATAGCATCATTTAAGAACAGATAAATTTTCAGCATGGGCCAGACATGCACGTTTCGGGTACTTAACCCTCGTCAGTGATCCTCAATCTAAACAATCTAATATGGCAAAAGAGTGTGAAAATTACTATATCTAAAATATACCGAAAAATGTAGCAGGATGGGTGGGTTATGATGCTACAGGACCCTTTTTAGAAATTTCAAGATTTTTTGATAACAGAAATTTTCGAATGCGTTGAATAGACAGACGATCAACCGAAGTTGATCGAACTTGGCTACATGTGCCCTCGGGGACTCCTGGTCCACCAGCAGTGACACTCACCAAGTGATTCAAATGTTAAACGTATTCAAATTCAATAGCATAATTTAAGAACAGATCAATTTGCAGCATGGACCAGACATGCACGTTTCGGGTATCAAACCCTCGTCAGTGATCCTCAATCTAAACAATGTAATATGGCAATCAATCTGTACATCGAGACAATCACCGAATTTGAAAAAAAGTCATGTTACTGTAGCGTACTGTACTATCAAAAACATTTCTGTTATCAAAAAATCTTGAAATTTCTGTAGCATCATATTCCACCCATCCTGCTACGTTTTCGGTACATTTTTTTGACATAATAATTTTCACACTCTTTGGTAATATTTCATAGTTTAGATTGAGGATCACTTACGAGAGTTAAGTACCCGAAACGTACATGTCTGGTCCATACTGCAAATTGATCTGTTCTTAAATTATGCTATTGAATTTGAATACGTTTAACATTTGAACCACTTGGTGAGTGTCCCCGAGGGCACATGTAGCCAAGTTCGATCAACTTTGGTTGATCGTATGTCTATTCAACGCATTCGAAAATTTCTGTTATAAAAAAAATCTTGAAATTTCTAAAAAGTGGGTTCTGTAGCATAATAACCCACTCATCCTGCTACATTTTTCAGTATATTTTTAGACATAGTAAATTTCAAACTCTTTGGCCATATTACACTGTTTAGACTGAGGATAACTGACGAGGGTTACGTACCCGAAACGTGCATGTCAGGTCCATGCTGCAAATTGATCTGTTCTTAAATGATGCTATTAAATTTGAAGACGTTTAACATTACATATCTGGTAATAATGTCTTGTTTGGTAATTTTTACAGCCATTAAATCGCAATCCAGAATGTCACTGATCATTCTGAAGAGAGAAATCCCACAATCTTTAATTTATAAGATCCCCGTAAAGAACGTCCTCAATGATAATTTCAGACACTGTATGATATAATCCTGTATGAGAAGCTTACTTGCAGGCCGTCTGACTAAAATCGTCATATTTTTATCATGCCCTGGCGTACCGAATTAGCTAAGAAACAAAAACACCATAAGCAGGAGAAGACGGAATGTTGTCACTCAATTTTGAAAGTTTACTCAATACTGAAACAACAAGTGGCGTGTTCAAGATCGAGAGCGCTCGCTGACATTCACGCGCGCTAGCTTCTGAACGAACGCGAACGGGATAGCGCTCGCTAGCACTAGCGTGCACTCTGGGGAGGTAGTTCGCCACTGTTATCTATTGTTTCAAAATGGTGACGAATATCATGAAATGGAAAGTCTTAATCTTGTTAATGAAAATACTACAAAAATACACCATAATGGTCAGAACAAGACGATATAGAAAGCTAACAATGACGCAAGCCTCATTTTTAGAACCTGACACTGTGTTTTAAAACATTTTTCTCAAAGTCGAGAAGAAATGATTTAGCTTTTTACGGAACACATCAAGTACGAATATGATGCATTAATTTACCTATATAATCTTCCTTAAGAATGTTATGCACTTTCGAGAATGATCATCAATTAACATCAAAGAAGTACCCATCCGTTATTCTTATATCCATCTTATATCAATATAAGATGTTGAAAAATCCTTCGTTATTCTTGACCAATGATAAATCCTACCATTACACACTGTATCGTAGAATGAAGGAATGACGAATGCATATAAATAATGATGATACTGAAGACATAAAAATCCTGCGCTTTGCGGAACGCATCAAGTACGAATACGGTACATTAATTTGATAATGAAATAACGAGTGCCTTGCACTTTTTAGATCCGGAAAATATCCAAAGGAGAATGATTAGGATTGATTGAGCTGGCATAGGTCTGTAGCCGTATATAATCAGAGCATTAGCTGTATGTATGGAGGGTACTTAGAGGACGCTTTTATACAGGGAAGAATTATGTGCCAAATGAGACAAAGTACGCCATGCATTTATCCAGGCTTATAATTCCAAGTATGCAAAAATAAATTTGACTTTAGGAAAAGTACAGACCGATGGATTCAAAGCATGCAATGGTGAATCAAAGTCATTCTGAGGAGTAAAAGTTTTACTATGTTTTTAAGATACTAATTATAATAGATTTTATTTGCCTTTTATGATTATGGATATACAAATGTACCTCAAGTAGAATTCAGTTATACTTAATGATGCAACAATCAAGATCTATCAATTTCAAATCAGTCAACTGCGTCATGCCATCTGTTTGTATGTTCATCTTACAGTGAGGAGGTTATTTTACAGCACAATTGTGCGTTCTTCGAGACCTCTGGGTAATGGGAAAGTGGGAGGGTTGTGTGCACGTAATCCAGATAATCATACCGTCTGCTACTTACATGGCAGATGGCCGTCCTAAGTCGGCACCTGTTGCCCATAGGTTTCGTTGGTTTATGTGTGGTCTTTTGTGCTTCATGTTTCCATGGTGTGAGTTGGCATTCTTTGTCCCTTTTGCGTCTCATTCGCGTCTCTTTCTGTGGATGTCTACTCTGTGTTTCTGCATTGGGTATTTTGTGGTTTTGCTGTGGATGCTACAGCGGAGTGTTGTTGGTCCCACCTATAGCTTGCTATGGGTCCGTCGATGATCTATTTTGTGCTCTATTGTGAGTGCTGATGAGATTATTGTCAGGATCTTCTTTAACTCATTGGAGATACCCTCCTTTCTTTGAAATTTATTAACAAAATTAGAAGGATCGAAGGTAGATAGAATTACCATCGAAATTGTGTTAGAATCATCAAAGGCCTTTTATGCCGTGTATATGATCCTTCTGTCACCAGAGGGACACTTGGCTTGGTACTGGACCAATCTACAGCCTTGTACCAGTGCATTCTTTAGAATTGTACTCTTACTGTGACGACAGGACCCCATGACGGGCCTTACCCAAACTTCCTTACAGAAGACAGGGCCCCGACCACCTGTCCTCTCTGAATGTCTGTCGGACTCCTCGGGTGACCACATTCATGAGTCCGCTACATACGACAGAGCACGGACTGTATTTCGTATGCCTTCTGGGTAATCGGAAAAAGTGGAGGGTTGTACGCATGAAATCCGGATAACCGTAATGTCTGCTATTTGCGTGGCTGATGACCGTCATATGTTGGTACCGGTTGCCTATTGGTATCGTTGGTTTATGAGTGGTCTTTTGTGTTTCATGTTTCTATGGTGTAAGTTGGTGTTCCTTGTCCCTTTTGTGTCTCTTTCTGTGGATGTCTGCTTTGTGTTTTTGCATTGGGTTTTTGGATGTTTGCTGTGGTTGCTGCAACCGATTGTCCTTGGAGATCCCCTCCTCTCTTTTTTTTTTATCCTGTTGATTTGATTGTTATTCGATGTGCCATTTACAATGACTTCTTTTATCAGCCTATTTAATGTATTTCTCTTTATATGTTTTCCCGCTGTTTTACCCTGTTGCTTGTCCGTTTTGATGTGATTATTCTCTTTGTCTCTGTCTATTTGTTGCTATGGTTACCCTGTTTGGTGGTCGTTTTGATGTGATTATTCCCGTTGTCGCTGTCTGTTTTGTTGCTGCGGTTTCCCTGTTAGTTGGTCGTTTTGATGTGATTATTCTCGTTGTCTCTAACTGATTTGTCGTCATAGTTACCCTGTTGGTTGGTCGTATTGATGTGATTATTCCCGTTGTCGCTGTCTGTTTTGTTGCTGTGGTTACCTTGTTGGCTGGTCGTTTTGATGCAATTATTCTCGTTATCTCTTACTGTTTTGTTGCCATGGTTACCTTGTTGGTTGGTCGTCAGTCAGGGGCATCACTGATTTCAGTACCCTTTCATAAATTACTAAAATCAGTAATTTTGATTTTGACTTTACTTGCTGCTTTACCTCCAAATGACTGAATTCCATACTTTTTGCGCGCATTCGTATTTCTAGAAAATCATTCCTGCGCATTTTCATTTTATGAGTTCATTGGGTGCAGAATAGAAAGTACTACAAACCCATGGAATTAGATTTCCCTAAATAGTGTAGTAAAGGCAATCAAATGGACAAACTTAAGAATATGACGGGATTCAATCATTTTTATGTGACTGATTTCTTTCATTTGCAAAATGAATATCTTTGATCATGTTTAATTACAAAGGAAATCGAAAAATAAATTATAAGTATCAATCATTTCCAAAGAGGACTGAAATCAGTGATGCCCCTGACTGGTCGTTTTGATGTGATTATTCTCGTTGTTTCTGGCATGGTTTTACGTGCTGTCACCGTTTTTCTTGTTATCAGGCGTGTATGTTTCATTCTGATCGCTACAAGGTCGTCTTGTTGGGAATCTCTTATTTTTCGGTTTCTAAAACCATATGATCGGGTCCCTAAAACCATATGATCGGGTCCCTAAAACCATATGATCGGGTCCCTAAAACCATATGATCGGGTCCCTAAAACCATATGATCGGGTCCCTAAAATGTTAATAGTCTTCAAAATCGTCTTCAAATTCAATAGTATAATTCAAGAACAGATGAATTTGCAGCAGCGACCAGACATAACATACTCATTTGAACATTCAAAGGTTTCTAAACCATCTTCACTCTAGCTCATTCTCTCTTTATAAACAGCACCGTGGAGTATATGCCATATACACGAAAGTATGGTGGTTACATCACATACGAAACTTACTTAAGAATCTGTATATAATGTGTTTGAAATAAAATACATATAGACGTGTCGGTGGTTATTTGCAGTTCCATGTCAAGTGGGGAGCTCAATTACTTTGATTCTTTTTGAGAGGCTCTTGCATGTCAATATCTTCCTTCTTTTTACTATACCTTTTCAAGACGAATGAGTTAAGTATAATAGATGCTTTCATATGAATATGTGCAATAGATTTAGGGAACTCCCATGAAGATGAACTTATCTAGGATCACCGGTACCGAAAAAATTATTTCATTTCTTAAACAATATGTAAGATATGTCATTCTCTTCTAACAATGCATTGTCGATTTTTCTAAACCAAAGCTTTCCTCGTTCTGAAATCTTCTTAAGGATTCATATAGCTAAGTATATAATAAAGCATATAGCGTCCTGACCTAAGCATTAGGAGGTTAGACATAACCGCAGACAGTGAATGCATTTTATATATTGTTTTTATTTTCGTGCATGGACATCGGCGGCGGGTACGGCTGGCCAAAAGGGGATGCTTACTCCTCCCGGGCACCTGGTCCCACCTCTGGCTTGCTAGGGGTCCGTCGAAGCTCAGTTTGGTGCTCTGTTGTAGTGCTGTTGAGATTTTTGTCAGGATCTCCTTTGACTCATTTGTGTCACACTTATGCCCTTTGCCGTGTGGAGCTCGTGAAAAAGTTCCCCGCGAGGGGTTTGACAGTAAGTGTTTTGAGTATTTTTTCCCTGACATGGTCGTCAAAGCACTTTCTATATAGACATAACCGCAGACAGTGAATGCATTTTATATATTGTTTTTATTTTCGTGCATGGACATCGGCGGCGGGTGCGGCTAGCCAAAAGGGGATGCTTACTCCTCCCGGGTACCTGGTCCCACCTCTGGCTTGCTAGGGGTCCGTCGAAGCTCAGTTTGGTGCTCTGTTGTGAGTGCTGTTGGGATTTTCGTCAGGATCTTCTTTGACTCACTTACATACAAAATATACTGAAAAGTACATCAGTTTTGGAATGAATATTTGGATTTGGATAAGAATCAGGTGCATCTATAACTTGCTGACTTGCTGACTTAACAGAACACGTAACTTCTACACTTTTTTTGTGTATTAGACGAATTTGTTGAGTTTATCTATAAATTGAAAATAAAAGATGGATACATCGAATCACATTATTGAATTTCATGTAATTATGAAGCGTTTTGATTATACTTTATGCTGAATAAAATGTCAGAAACAAAGCTTATAGATATCATAACTGTTGAATTCTTTCAACACCTGGCTCGACTCAATGGCGACATTGCTGATCCCTAAAAGTGTTAAGCCTATTCTTACAATAAAGTCTTTTTTAGCACAAATGTGTTTTAAATGATAGCATGAAATTCCATTTCCAATTTTTCGCTTTATGGAATATTTTCTGAAAATTGCTTTTATATACTTTTTTTTCTGTAACAATCTTACACGATTGCATGAAACATTTATGGTGCATTTAGATCTGCGTTTACTTACATGTATATGTTATTAATCAATTGGTTAACTATTCATTTATTTATTTATCAAATATTGTATATTCATGTACTGCTCTTACTTAATAATATGCACATCGGTGTATATTTCTCCTCTGGTCACATAAAACATGAGAGCTGACGATGAAAATAAGTATTTTCTTCCTGTTTATGCATTTCCGTGCATGTTAGATGCCACTTAATTAGTTTACGAGGTATCTTAATCTAACTAATTGCATAACATGCATGTTGCAAATGCAGGTTACTGATTTGGACAAGCCAAATGCACTCAAAAACTTTATCACATTGTTACATGTTTGGATCAAGAGGATTAAGAACTACAGCGTACAAAATGCGATGGCGCAGGGCAAAATTTTGTGTTTCCTTTGTCTAGAGGGAGAATTAAGATTCATCATCTAATATTAAATTCGAGTTTTTTTGACAATTCATTTCATAGAATAGAAGAATTGATTACTGTTTTATATTCAAATTATGAATTATGTCCTTACCTTGAAAATATCTTTACGCTTTTAAAGAATATCTCAGCCCAAATGACCGAAGAAATTAATAAAAGCTATCAATTTACCGGTATAACAACCCCGCGTGAAAATTACAACCAGAATAAAAAACTTAAGGGAATACTACTCCAATTCGCCAATATTACCAACACGCGGACTGTTTCATTCATAATTTCTCTGACCCCCCCCCCCCCGCGGAAATAACTACGTTTACAGTATTCGCCTCCGAAAAAGGAAGACCTCAAACAATAATCTATTGCACGTGTGAAAAATCCTACAAAGAAAAAAGATAAAGTTACTTGCGAAGGGACATATTGAACATTCAATTATACCTTCACTGATCTTTTTATTTGTTTTCAATGATTCAATTGTATGAAAATTATCTCCAGCAAGACAACTCGGCACTGACAACGGCGGAATACACCCACAGGAACGTTACAAAAAGAATTTTAGATAAGAAAATCTTCAACAAACAAAAGGGGACGACGAGAACACAAAAACTTATGTTTAGTCTTGAATGTTGATCCCTTTGGTGAGATTGTTGACGCGGTCGTTATACATACTGCTTCAAACCCTTTCCTCGTCTAATGAGCGTGTGTTCCTATGATATCTGGAAAATCCATCATGAAGTTCCGTCTGAACATTTAGTCAATGTGCTATCATTTTTGTTGTATTCAATAATACGAAATTATTCCAACTCTATGCCTTATTGAAGAAAATTTCAAACCATTTTCCATGCATCAGACACGTGTTTCGAATATTGAATTCTTATCAGTGATGCTTCCTCCCTTCTTTTCCAGCCAAAGTGCTTTTCATAAGCCGCCCAAATTCATTTCACTAGCGCCCTCAGGTTTTATTTTTAGAATTCAAATTTTTGCATTCACTTTTCAGAGATTGTGCGGCTCCAAACTTCCTGTAGGGTCGATTCAGTAACATATCCAAATAAAATATATGTTCAAAATAGCATTGGAGGGATAGTACTAAGATATTAACCTCCTTTAATTCCGATGAAATGGCAAGGTTCCGAAATAGCAATATATATATATATATGTATATATATACATAAAGTAAAAGAAAATCCCTGAAGATTCCCTGGAGGGATGAAAACGTTAGGAGAACATAATAGTGTAAAATTGCGATGTTTTAACAAAATTGATTTCTAAATTTAATATATTTCCACTGTTTTGATTTCAATTTTTCAAGTATATATACAATGTATATATATATATATATGATGACAAATTGTTAAAGGGCCAAACAAAGGTAGAAAGCAGTAATGAAGAAATGACCATGTTACTAATCTTTATGTTTGAACCATAGTAAATGTATTTGTAAAGGCTTTGACTTTCCCAAACTGGACTGGAATAGTACTAATTTTAGTACTAATTCTTTTTGACCCACACAATCTTTATACATTCCTAATGTCAAATTAAAGACTTTAGGTATATCATACTTATTATATTAACTAAGCATAAAGCTTCTTATGATGGATTCTCTTACATTCCTGCCAACAGAAAGTAAATGCCTCTTTGTAATGACGATGCTACCAATAAGTAAATATTGTTGGTGCATAGAAGTTTTCAGGAAAAGGATTCTGAAAAATAATCAATAAAGAAAACATCTCGACCTATCTCTTTGATAGCCGCAAGGATTTATTGAAGGAACCCAAGTTTTGCCACAATTGATTTCTTTCGGATGTAATTAAATAATTTCAGGACACTTCTATTTGGTAAACACGTAGTCAATGTAACATAAATTGCAATATCTTGTAAAGGAAAACCAATCATAATACCTTTTATTTCCACAAAGGAACAGTTTTTATCTTCCAACTTATTTGGAATTGTCCACATGGCTTTCTAAGGATTGTTATTGTAGGGTAAAAGTAAGAGGATGACAAAACTGAAACGTTGTACATAATATGTAGCCAAGTACGATCTACTTCGGATGATCGTTTCTTCAAACGCGTTCGAAAATTTCTGTTTACAAAATTTTCTCGACATTTCTGAAAATTGGTCCTGTAGCATCATATCCCATCCATCTCGCCACGTCTTTCGGTATTTTTTGGACATAGCTTTCTCAGTCTTTGGTCATTTTTCATTGTTTGGATTGAGGATCACTGACGAGGGTAAAGTACCCGAAACGTGATTGTCTGTTCCATGCTTTAAATGTATATGTTCAAAATATTAAAGAGGGCGCTACTGAAATTATTTTTGGTGGCTCCACTGGAAGCATCTCTGATGAGAATTTGATATTCGAAACACGTGTCTGGTGCATAGAAATTGGTTTGGAATTTTCTTCAAGAAGGTTTAGAGTTGGAACCCTTCGACATTCTTAAATGGAACCATAATCCGACTGCCTTTACTTGTTAGATCTAAAGCTGTGAATGTGTGCAGCTTCGCACTTATTCATTTCAATGGTATCAACTTCAACGAGCTTGGTCTTTCCTGTGGAATTTGTTCGCAACCATTCCTATGGAAATTCTACTGATCTTTGCCTTGTCTTCTCGACTTTGAGACTGAATAACTGATAGGTACTTCTTTAGTGTTGATGCGTATTATTCCTATATGTATGGTGTTGTCCTTCACGATTTTAAACTGTTGTCCTGTGATTGATGTCGTTAAATCTGTCTGTTTGTTCACGTAATGGTTTTGAGAGCTGTCTCCATTTTTTTTTCGTTCTATGCGTATGTGTTCCGCTGTAATCACTGTAACGTCGACATGTATTAAACGTCTTCAAATTCAAAAGCATCATTTTAGAACAGATAAAATTTCAGCAGACATGCACGTTTAGGGTACTTAACCCTTGACAGTGATCCTCAATCTAAACAATGAAATATGGCCAAAGAGTGTGATAAATATTATGTCCAAAAATGTACCTAAATACGAAGCAGGATGGGTGGGTTTGATGCTACAGGACCCACGTTTTAGAAATTTCAAGATTTTTTGATAACAGAAACATGTGCCCTCGGGAACTCCTGGGCTACAAGCAGTGACACTCATCAAGTGGTTCAAATGTTAAACGTCTTCAAATTCAATAGCATCATTTTAGAACAGATGAATTTCAGGTTTTAGAAATTTCAAGATGTTTTGATAACAGAAATTTTCGAATGCGTTGAATGAGTTAAAGAAGATCCTGACGATAATCTCAATAGCACTCAAAATAGAGAACAAAATTGAGCATCGACGGACCCCTAGTAAGCCAGAGTTGGGACCAGGTGCCCGGGAGGAGTAAGCATCCCCTGTTTCTGGCCGCACCCGCCGTCAATGTTCACGCACGAAAATGAAAACAGTATCTTAAATGCATGCACTGTCTGAGGTTATGTCAATATAGAAAGTACTATGGCGACCATGTCAGGGAAAATATTCAAAACGCTTACTGTCAAACAACTCGCAGGGAACTTTCTTACGAGTTCCACACGACAAAGGGCATAAGTGTGAAACAAATGAGTTAAAGAAGATCTTGACCATAATCTCAATAATACTCGCAACATAGCGCTAGATAAACGCTACTGTATGTTATGTTATATACAGAGCGTTAGTGCAACAGGTTCGTTTGGTTGGAAGATTAGTTTTAGAGGAATATTGTGCCCTGCATTTTTCAAATCAGCTCATCAATTTACTCAACTTTTCCTAGGCATGGATAATTTTAACTGTTAATGTTTTAAAACTTGTAAATTCACGAACATTTGTTTTTGTCTCAGTTCTATACAGAAATGTCTGCCATTTTTCCGGATGTACAATATCCGATCAATTCGACCTTTGCGCATTTCAATCTGTATGAACCTCTCCTTTGTTGGTGCTCTCACTCTATGGGGTCATGTATTTCGCATGTACTGACATTATAAACCTGAAAATTAACAAGAAAGAACTTGGAACATTTGAAGGAATGATTTTGTATACGTTGTCTTGGTTTGACCTTGATCCATTGAGGTGAGTGCTCCTACAAAGGAGAGGTGCTTTCCGATTGAAATATGGGTAGGTCGAATTGACTAGATATTGTACATCCGGTAAAATGGCAGTCATTTATGTTTAGAACTGGGTCTAAAATAAATGTATGTGGATTAACAAGTTTTAAGACATTAACAGGTAAAATTATCCATGCCTAGGATATGCTTAGACCACAAGAGAGTCGTCTTGAAACAAATGGGATGTATAGTATTTTTCTTATAGGAAATAATTTGCGCGCATACATGTCTGCGCTCACCTTCCCGTGAACATTACCGTTTTCACCAAAGCGATGATATTTAATACATCGCTTTTGCATCTAAAGCTACTCGCAACATAGCACAAAAACTGAACATCGACCGACCCCTAGCAAGCTAGAGGTGGGACCAGGTGCCTGGGAGGAGTAAGCATCCCTTGTTTGGGTAGCCGCACCCGCCGTCGATGTTCATGTTTAACGTCTTCAAATTTATTAGCATCAATTTAGAGCAGATAAATTGACAGCATGGACCAGACATGCAAGTTTCGGGTAATAAACCCTCGTCAGTGATGCACGAAAGTGAAAACAATGTCTAAATTTCATGCACTGTCTGAGGAGGTTATGTCTATATAGAATGTGCTATGGCGACCATGTCAGGGAAATATATTCAAAACACTTACTGTCAAAGAGAAAGACGATCAACCGAAGTTGATCGAACTTGGCTACATGTGTCCTCGGGGACTCCTGGTCCACATTGTTGGGGATTTCCTCCTTATCTTTGTGTGTTGCTTCCCTTTCTCTCGGGTGTGTTCCGCTGTGATCACTGTAACGTTGTCATGTTGGAGATCTTCTCATTATCTACCTTACATAACATTGTTAGAGAGCCTTTCTAATATTTATTTGGATTATTATAAACGCGACTTTAAACGTTGTTGCTGGCGGAAGTTGCTTTAATTTCAAGATATTTGATTCACTTGGCTTCTCCCCTTTTCTGGGTTCATAAAGTGGACTACATGTATCTCATTTTGTTGAATAGTACAAAATTATTTTGGCTTTCAGTGGTACTGATGAGGAGATATTATCCATTACATGCATATCTGTTGCACCGCATGCAAAATTTATTTTACAGAAGGCTGATCCGTGGCAGCAAAGTTGGAAATTTCCTCCTGACTATCAATAAAAATTAAAATAGCAATACAGGTTTTGTAACAACAATTTTTATTCATTTTTATGTCAGCATAGAAACCTTATTGACATATATGTAATCTTTGTCATAGAATCAAATGAGTTAAAGAAGATCCTGACGATAATCTCAACAGCACTCACAATAGAGCTCCAAATTGAGCATCGACGGATCCCTAGCAAGCTAGAGGTGGGACCAGGTGCCCGGGAGGAGTAAGCATCCCCTGTTGGCTAGCCGTACCCGCCGTCGATGTTCATGCACGAAAATGAAAATATTTTAAATACATGCAATGTCTGTGGTTCTTTCTATATAGAAAGTGCTATGGCGACAATGTCAGGGAAAAATATTCAAAACACTGTCAAACACCTCGCGGGGAACTTTTTTACGAGCTCCACACGGCAAAGGGCATAGTGTGACACAAATGAGTTAAAGAAGATCCTGACGATAATCTCAACAGCACTCACAATAGAGCTCCAAACTGAGCATCGACGGACCCCTAGCAAGCTAGAGGTGGGACCAGGTACCCGGGAGAGTAAGCATCCCAAGTCAATTTGTTGCTTCTATGAATAGCTGAATTGAAAACAAACCAAAATATCTGATATATCAATATTGCTGAAAATAGTAAGTTGTTAACCAGTTTTATATACATGTATATAGTTTGCACTGTTCTTAACATAATATATTCCATCATATTGAAGCAATATATTAATACATATCACACGTAATCTAATATGAATCAAGGCAAAGCCTTTTTGTGCAAGCGGAGAGAAAATAAATATGATTATATGAAATGAAAAAAAAAATCTTTCGTTTTTATTTTCTTGCATTATAGACTATGATGGTTTATCTTATCTTACAAAACTTTCTGTTTGATGATTGCCAAAAAAGGTAGTATAAGGCGAGTGGAAACACGGAAGCCTTTGTAAAGTTGATCTAGACCAGCAGATGAACATTTTAAGGGGGGGGGCTTAAAATATGGTTCTTTAAAAATATGGTTCTTTATAATTAATTTGTATTTTGTAAGAATAATGTTTAGGCTAGCTGAAAATGAATTACTTTTTGCATATCGAACTAAAGAAAAAAAAAACATATTCCGACTTCTGACAGTACGAAACCACCCGAGACGAGGAAAGCAATCAGAGCAAAACGTCTCGTTTAAAACCGGAAATGTCGGATTTCCTAAAAAAGATTCCGTGGTTAAGCCATCTTGTTGATGCTTTATCGTTACCTGATTTACGAAAAAAAGTTTTCAATAAATTTAACTTATGAACAAAAATTGAGAATAACATACACGTCTGCTTGGAGTCGAAAAAAAATTCAAATGGCAATATCCAGCATCTCCGCAGCAACTCTGTCTGCGAGGGGACGAAAGTTTTTGAAAGCATAGTAGTACATTCTCATTCTTTGATTCAGCATATTTTCTCAATAAGGTATGTGTATACGCGTTACCATAAGGGCGAGCTTCGCTCGCAAAGGTCTTTCGGGCCTTTGCAGCGAACTCCGCTCGCTATAAAGCATAATCTAAAATGTGAATTCATCAAATTGAGGAATATCAAATTTTAATTATCTTTATCTGTAAAATGATACAATCAGGATCGAGCAACATCCATCGGGGTGTAGGATTTGATTTACTCCTTTTAGAAAAATGAATTGTGGTAAGACAATACCATGAGTTAATTAATTTCCGAGCCCTTAGCACCTGTTAGTAAAACCTTTCATGATGATTTGATAACGGAATGATGCGTAAAAATGCTTCCAGGCGATGTAGGTGCAAATGTTAGGATACAATCTTATATAATGATACGATCAAAATCTCATCGAAAGTTGGATTTCAAACCTCTTATCTCATCGATATGTGTAGTGTGACACAAATGAGTTAAAGAAGATCCTGACGATAATCTCAACAGCACTCACAATAGAGCTCCAAACTGAGCATCGACGGACCCCTAGCAAGCTAGAGGTGGGACCAGGTACCCGGGAGAGTAAGCATCCCAAGTCAATTTGTTGCTTCTATGAATAGCTGAATTGAAAACAAACCAAAATATCTGATATATCAATATTGCTGAAAATAGTAAGTTGTTAACCAGTTTTATATACATGTATATAGTTTGCACTGTTCTTAACATAATATATTCCATCATATTGAAGCAATATATTAATACATATCACACGTAATCTAATATGAATCAAGGCAAAGCCTTTTTGTGCAAGCGGAGAGAAAATAAATATGATTATATGAAATGAAAAAAAAAAATCTTTCGTTTTTATTTTCTTGCATTATAGACTATGATGGTTTATCTTATCTTACAAAACTTTCTGTTTGATGATTGCCAAAAAAGGTAGTATAAGGCGAGTGGAAACACGGAAGCCTTTGTAAAGTTGATCTAGACCAGCAGATGAACATTTTAAGGGGGGGGGCTTAAAATATGGTTCTTTAAAAATATGGTTCTTTATAATTAATTTGTATTTTGTAAGAATAATGTTTAGGCTAGCTGAAAATGAATTACTTTTTGCATATCGAACTAAAGAAAAAAAAAACATATTCCGACTTCTGACAGTACGAAACCACCCGAGACGAGGAAAGCAATCAGAGCAAAACGTCTCGTTTAAAACCGGAAATGTCGGATTTCCTAAAAAAGATTCCGTGGTTAAGCCATCTTGTTGATGCTTTATCGTTACCTGATTTACGAAAAAAGTTTTCAATAAATTTAACTTATGAACAAAAATTGAGAATAACATACACGTCTGCTTGGAGTCGAAAAAAAATTCAAATGGCAATATCCAGCATCTCCGCAGCAACTCTGTCTGCGAGGGGACGAAAGTTTTTGAAAGCATAGTAGTACATTCTCATTCTTTGATTCAGCATATTTTCTCAATAAGGTATGTGTATACGCGTTACCATAAGGGCGAGCTTCGCTCGCAAAGGTCTTTCGGGCCTTTGCAGCGAACTCCGCTCGCTATAAAGCATAATCTAAAATGTGAATTCATCAAATTGAGGAATATCAAATTTTAATTATCTTTATCTGTAAAATGATACAATCAGGATCGAGCAACATCCATCGGGGTGTAGGATTTGATTTACTCCTTTTAGAAAAATGAATTGTGGTAAGACAATACCATGAGTTAATTAATTTCCGAGCCCTTAGCACCTGTTAGTAAAACCTTTCATGATGATTTGATAACGGAATGATGCGTAAAAATGCTTCCAGGCGATGTAGGTGCAAATGTTAGGATACAATCTTATATAATGATACGATCAAAATCTCATCGAAAGTTGGATTTCAAACCTCTTATCTCATCGATATGTGTAATATATACACAAGAAGCTGCTGCTTATGTATGCATGGGGAACATAGGACAATAGAAAATTCTATAATGTGATGGTATATAGAGAAAGTTGAATGGAACTTCTTACCATTTTATTGACTACATCTGATTTTGAATTCAATTAAATACTGCATTTCATCGTTAAGCAAGAGGATGCTTATTGCTTATACCTATTGAAATATTATCAGCGTAGGTGGACATATATGATATACAATAGCTCGATATACATTTGGATTAAGTATGTATTTGATTTTATCACGTGTGATGCTTTAGAAGAGGATGCCATTTATGAAAGTGATTGTTTATCGGGACATATAAATATGAACAACAATGACGCCCACGAATCAATGGAAGGGAGGATCTGCTTTTCTCCGTGATACAGGTAATTAAAAAAGGTAAAAAAACCTTATGATATAAAAGTTATTTGAAAAAAAAATACGTATAACTTTCTAAATAATTGCAATGATTTGTTAGGTCGTGCCATGCAGGCCAAATTATGACAACATTCATTTAATAGAAATTGGGCTTCCTTTGGTGGTTTTGGTTGTATCTACATTTTGTTCATTTATACTGTCATTTGTGATCACTGATGAGAATTTAATATTCAAAACACGTGTCTGGTGCATATAAATTGATTGGGAATTTTCTTCAAGAAGGTAGAGAGTTGGAACCCTTCGACATTATTGTATGCCATGTTTCATTTTATAAGTTTATGACAAATTAGAATCAGCTAGAATTGAAAAGCCATAATAAGTAAGCATCTTTAAAAATACCAAAACCAAAGAGAAAGGACATTTCACATTGAGAAGAGATCAGGTGCCCGAGAAGGAGAAGAGATCAGGTGCCCGAGAAGGAGAAACATTGCCTACTTGCTAGCAACACCCTTAACTTAAGCTGAGCAGAAAAGGTCAAAACCGGTCAATGTTTCAAATTGGGCGATTTTGGATAGCTCTAACCTATTATTTATTTCAACAATGAGATGTAATTTGTTCACTTTTATTCTCTTTTGCTATGGTTTAAGGTTTTTTTTTATGTCAGTTGATACCCTTTCCATTTTATCAGTTTTAGAGAGAAATCTTCCAACTTCATTTCATTCGTTTCAGATCTAGAGTCGTATAATATACTCTTCCTCAGAAATTGTCAGGCAAATTTAAAAGGCAAGCTTTTTTTTAAACAAAACAAATATGTTCCCTACCTTTCGACCTCTTACCAACTCACACCATAGAAACATGAAACACAAACGACCACACATGAACCAACGAGACCAACTCACACCATAGAAACATGAAAAACAAAATCCACACATAAATCAACGATACCAATAGGCAACCGGTGCCGACTTAAGACGGCCATCTGCCTCGCAATTAGCAGACGGTGTAGTTATCCGGATTACGTGTGCACAACCCTCCCACTTTTCCGGTTACCCAGAGGTCCGGATAACGCATAATTGTGGTGTAAAATAACCTCCTCACTGTAAGATGAACATACAAAGAGACAGCATGACGCAGGGGTCCAAGAAACACACAGATGGATATCTAAATGAATATAAAAAGCAGACGACAGACTGAGGTTTGGGCAGGATCCGTCATGGAGTCATGTATTCAAAGTCACGGTGCAATTCTTAAGAATGCGCTGTTACAAGGATGTAGATTGGTCCAGTACCAAGCCAAGTGTCCGTCTGGTTACAGAAGGATCATATCCACGGTATAAAAGGTGTTTGATAATTCTAACAGTTTCGATGGAAATTCTGTCTACCTTCGATCATTCGTATTTTGTTAATTATGTCACCATAAAATACAGGTTGTGAAATACTTGGCGAAAGCACCTCGCATCTCAGTTCAATTTACCTTCAGATACATAGTTGCCGTGTTGTCCATCAATAATCCGAATTTTAAGTATCATCTACATGAAATCTATCCTCATGAACTAGAGATCAAGGAAACAACCAAGATCGACAGATCCACTTCGTACTTGGATCGATGGAAACGGCTAGTTGAACACCTCTAAAGGTATGACAAGCGTGATGATTTAAGCTTTCACATAACTAACTTCCCTTTCATGAGTAGCAACATTCCGTCTCCTCCTGCTTATGGTGTTTTTGTTTCCCAGCTCATACGGTACGCCAGGGCATGTTCTAAATATGAAGATTTCACCGTTAGGCCAGACGACTTGTAAGTAATTAAGCCACTCGTTCAGGGTTATATTGCACAACGGCTGAAATCATCTTTGAGGAAGTTCTTCGGTCGCTACGGGGATATGATAAAAGCTTATCAGATCCCCCTTTCCAGAATGATCAGTGACATTCTAGATTGTGAATGAATGGCTGTCATCATCATCAGACAAGACTTACCTGATGTGTACATCAAAATGTACATCGAGACAATCAACGAATTTGACAAGTTTCCATGCAGCTGTTGTGACGGTTGTTGCAAGCAATCAGCTGACGCTGACTCTCCCTGGGCACCTGGTCTCACTTCGGAATTTTATTCATTCCGAGGTTCGCAACCGTTGCTATGGAAAAACTAATGATTTTGCCTTGCCTTCTCGACTTTGAGACAGAATAACTGATCAACACTTCTTTAATGATTACCCAAAGTAATGTATGGATCCGAATTTCATAAGAAGTTGGCAATAATTTTGTAAAATTCCAGAAAGTCTTTACTAGTTTGTGAAAGCGAAACCTTGACCAAAAGTTTCTTGGTACATTGTAAAGTTCTACTATGAAAATCCAAAACATCAGCGCATGCTCTAGCATACCGGATTAGCTGCGAAATGTAGATACCGTATGACATAGAACATACATTTCAATACTAGTATTGACAATTACAAGGGACCTTTATGACATGAATAGTCATAGTATTCTTCAACATTCTCGGTGGCACTGATTTTACCAGGATAATGGACCCAGACTTCAGTGTAAATATCAATCACATAGCCTTCTTTTTATCTTCAAAATGTTGACTTTGTGTGTGAGATGATGATCTCTTAATCGGTTTTCAGTTTCCCATGAACATTACACTATCCTATAGTCACAGAGCATAACGAGATGTAATCAAATCCAATTTTCTCATAACAATTTGAAATTGTCATTTTTAAGGCAATGATTTGAAATTCAGACGACCCAATTAAACTCAAAATGAATCCACTTCATTAGATGTGTCTTCTTCAAATAGTGCGTGGTGTATCCAAGAACGAGGTTATCTTTGTCGAACAGAACATCTAAGAACGTTTGAATAAATTCTTATTTTCATGGTTAACTTTTGCTCTCGTCAAGTTAGATAATATCTGCGTGTGGAGCCTGTTAATTCCTGTTAGTTAGATTCTTAGTCAAAAAAGTCACTTTCAAAATTATAAAAATACATGTTTTTATACTTAAAATTTGCAATCTGATTAAAAGCTGAGGTATTATGCATTGCTTGTAGTACGGTGACCAAACTTCAAAAAGGGGCTCTGTTTTAGGAGTTTAAAGGTCATGAAAGGCATATGGCTATATTATATATCAAATGAAAGCTTAAAGCTTCTTCTTTCAATCTAGCTTGGTCGTCACAAGCCAAAGTGGTGCAAAATACGTTTAAAATGACGTCATCTGACGTCAACCAAACATTCATTATTTCTGTAGAAAGAAATATGCTATATTGCAATGTCGCAAACAGTTACAAAAAATAAGGGAACTTGATACAAAATTGTTTGAAAGTAAAGAGGATATAATCCTTCTTGAATATGGATAGACATCGAATGCGATTGCACGTCATAAGAGTGCTCTAAATAACGTTAATTCACGTACCCATTCCTTTCCATCAGAATCATGCAATTCAAGATAATTTTCTTTAAAACTCGATATTTTCTTTTCTGATATACATCGTGAACTGCTATACAAAATAAAGCTAAAATATCTCTGACTAATTATGTGTAATTTTTGGCAAGCTGGTCAGGTCAGTGTCGGGAAAGAAGGACGTCAATCAACGTCACCCTTCAATATTTGGTAGTAGGCAATTATGTGTTTGAAATATTATTTTATCGTATATTACACTATTCATTCGTTCACATTATGATATTTTGTAGTTACATTGTAATGTATTGGATCTACACATTCGAAATAGATTTCGGATAAATGTCATTGGTCAAAAACATCACGATCGATGATGACGTCACAATGAAAATGGCGACGTAGATTCGTGACTTGAGCATTTTTACGGATATTTCTGCCGTTATTTTGTAAATTATATGATGTTTAGAATCTCAAATGCTGATTCTATATCATACAAAATTCGTAAAACTTCTTTTGTAGTGAAGATCCTTTAGCAAAGGCTCATTGACGTAATTTGTTCGATAGAACCATTTTACGTCGAAAATCATCTTGTACCCAATTCTGATCACATCAAATACCCTATCTCCATATAATGAAGTTATTTCAGAATGATTTGAAGCTTTCTCATTTGATATAGCAATTAAAATCGACAATGACGTCACAATTGAAATGGTGACGTAGGTTCTTGATTTGAGCAAAGAAAGGTAGGCCCATTATATGAGCAAACACTGTTTAAATGTTCGATTTTACGTTATTTTTCCAATATGTAAATTGCATACTTTAAGATATAAAGAATCCTAAATGTTTTTTGTTTAATTCATACAGAATTCATTTAAGTCGTTTTGTTGTGAAGGTTCCCTAGTAAGGCTCATGGACGTAAAATCACACCTGTTTGATAGATACCGTTTGACATCGAACACTATTTGAGACCCCCTTTTGATCACATTAGACTCCCTATATTCAATCTAATAATGTTATTTCTACAATGACACACAATCCAGGTCATCGTGAAGCTTGTTCGTAAGATGTAGCACTTTAATATCACAATGACGTCATGGCTGAATGAAGTCTTATGTGCGTTTCCAACATTATTACTTATATGGTCAGTTACAGACCGTCTACGGAGATATGTCGGGTTGGTAAAATCTATGGAAGGCGAGGCGAAGCCGAGCCTTCCATAGATTTTACCAACCCGACATATCTCCGTAGACGGTCTGTAACTGACCAAATAAGTGTTTTATTTTGCCGAGGACCCCTTCATCACAAATTTCCCTTACCTTTGTGAATTCAAAAGTGTGTCACTTCCCAGGTATTCAACCTACATAAACGAGTCATCAGCTAAAAATAGATTACGTGTAGTCTGAGCTATATAAACAATATTTTTTACCTATGTCCATAAGCATCGGTGGTTCAGTGGTAGAATGCTCGCCTACCACGTGGGCGGCCCCGGTTCGATTCCCGGCCGATCCATCTTGGATTTCCCACATCGAATTTTTTGTCTACTGACGGTCTATAAGAAAGTCTATAGAGTTATAGACTGCTTCCACGTGACGGGCTCTATCCACCCAGTTTTCGACATTCTAGTCCAAGGCGAAATAAACACCGGTAGTTAGAATTTATAATGTTTGACGTTACATGTATATATCTTCGTCTCTTCTGCATGTTTTACAAACAAGAAAAAAATTAATACTATTTGTATTATTGAAGTTACGTCATAAATTCATAGAGAGATATAATTCCATCCTTCGTTTTATAATTCAGTATGAGATAGAAAATTAGTCATTTGACCCTGACGTAACGTCTTCTTGAGCGTACCTTCCTTACAAAGTGAAATTTGTATTTGCTCATTATCATCTGTAAAAGGTTGACATAATGGTTCAAATTATTGTTAAATGTCATGAGTTTATAAATATTTAAATTTATTCTAAACAGTGACCAAGAATCTTGGAATGAAATTGTGTAAAACTTACAGGAGGAAGTTATAAATTTCCCATGAAATAGAAAATCAATTGATTATATCTTCTTCATGCTTTATTTGTTTATTTTTATACATGCTTATTTATGCTTTTTGCAAAGACTTAATAAAAGTTATGGACGTGATACAGTTTTTAATGAAAGTTGATTGAAACTATATATAATTAAGAATGTAAAAATATGTATGACGTCAAGATGACGTTAATATGAAAAAGCTTGTATCGTGTCATGGACTTTCAAAAATGTTGATATATTCATGTACGCGTTCATGGCGTATTTTCTTCGACCATTCAATTATATAATCTGCATTTAACTGACTTTCCATTAACGTTCTAAACGTGCTTATAGTAATGTATGCATTTCGACAGCCTTATTTTGACGTCAATGAGAAGTTTTTGCTTTGTGTCGACGATATCTATCAAACAAGCGTAATATTTTACTTCCATAAATCTTTGCTACAGGAAGTTCACTACAACATGAGTTGCCTGAATTCCGAATGAAATGTTAGCATTAAATTTTATAATTCTTCATATCTTAAAAAATACAATGAATTGAAATAATATTGCTCAAAACACGCGCCGACGTCGCCATTTTGATTGTGACGTCATTTTCGATTTTGAAGGCTACATCTTGTAAGAAAGATTCAAATTGAGATCGAATTTGTCATATTATTACATATCATATCACATGTATCTTGAAATGGTATCGTAACTAGATCGAAAATAGGAAGTTTGATGTGATCAAAAGAGGATCTGTAATGATTTCGTAAAATGAATACAATCTTAAACTAAATCAATTGTTCTATGTCGAACGATTGTGGTTTTACGTCCATTAATCTTTGCTTGGGTGACCTTCACTACAAAATGACTTGTATTTATCAGTATGAAATAAAAGAAAAACCATATATGGTATTATTTATATCCCATAAAACGCAATGTATATAATGGAAAAAATGACGTAAAATTGAAGATGTTAGTCGTATTTTCTAAAAAATTGCGCCTACGTCGCCATTATGTTTGCGACGTCATTGTCAATTTTAAATACTACATCAAATGAGGTAGCATTAAATTCATTTTGGAAATGTATCATATAATTCATTATGAAATAACATCACAAGATCGAGCATCAGCAATTTGATGTGATCAAAAGAGGGTATAAATTGCTTTTCTGAGTAAAATGGTATATTCGACGAGTTGAGTGATTTTACGTCCACGAGTCTTTGCTAGGGGATTTTCATTAAAAAGAAAAAGAGTTGAACGAATCCTGCAAGTTATAGTAGCATCATTTGAAATTCTCAACATATGATTTGCAATTCAGTGGGAAAAGTCAAATGGAAAAAATGGAAGAATTCAACATTTGTCGCTAAAACATGAACTTACGTCGCCATTTTGACGTGACGTCATATTCGATCATGATGTTTTTGATCAGTGGCATTTATCCGAAATCTATTGAACATGAGTAGAACCAAAGAATTACGAATTACTGCAGTGTAAACGAATAAATAGGGTATCAAATGGTAAAATCGTTTTTCAAACACATAAATGCCTACTACCAAAGTTGAAGGGTGACGTTTATTGGCGTCCTTCTTTCCTGACACTGTTTGCCAAAAAATTTGCAGAATTAGTAAAAAAGAGTTTAACTTTATTTTGTATAACAGATCCCCAATTATAACAGGGAAAATATCGAGCTTTAAAGACAATTATCTAGAAATGAATGATTCTGATGAAAAGAATTGGTTACGTGATTTGACGTCATTTTTAACAGCTTTGTGACGCTAAATCAAATTCGATGTTTATCCTTATTCAAGAAGGGTTATATCCTCTTTACTTTAAAATATGCTTTGTTTCAAGTTTACTAATATTGTAACAGCTTGCGATATTGCAATATAGCATATTTCTTTCTACAGAAATTAAACACCCTTGGAGTGACGTCATATGACGTCATTTTAAACGTATTTTGCACCTATTTGGGTTTTGACGACCAAGCTAGATTGAAAGAAGAAACTTTAAGCTTTCATTTGATATATAATATAGCTATATGCCTTTCATGACCTTTAAACTCAAAAATTTGGCTTGTTGGTCACCGTACTATTGTTTGTTTGTTTGTTTGTTTGTTTGTTATATGATCCGTCTCGTTGTCTTTTATGTTGTCCGCATCCAACCTTTTTTCTCCTCATGCGTGAGTGTGCCGCTGTTTGTGATCCGTCTCGTTGTCTTCCGTGTTGTCCGCGGTTAACGTTTTTTCTCCTCATGTATGTGCGTACCGCTGTGTGTGATCCGTCTCGCTGTCTCCCGTGTTGTCTCCGCCCCATCTTCTTTCTTCTCATGTATGTGTGTGCCGCTGTGTGTGATCCGTTTAGCTGTCTCCTGTGTTGTCTTCGTCCCATCTTCTTCCTTCTCACGTGTGAGTGTGCCGTTGTGTGATCTGTCTCGCTGTCTCCCGCGTTGACCCCGTGCAACCTACTTATTTCTCATGTATGTGTGTGCCGCTGTGTGATCCATCTCGCTGTCTCCTGTGTTGTTCCCGTGCAGCCTTCTTTCTTCTCATGTATGTGTGTGCCGCTGTGAGTGATCCGTCTCGCTGTCTCCCGCGTTGTCCCCGTCCAACCTTCTTTCTTCTCATATGTGTGTGTTCCGCTGTGTGATCCATCTCGTTGTCTTCCGTGTTGTCCGCGTCCAACCTTCTTTCTCCTCGTACGTGAGTGTGCCACTGTGTATGATCCGTCTCGAGGTCTCCCGCGTTGTCCCCATGCAACCTACTTTCTTCTCATGTATGTGTGTGCCACTACGTGTGATCCGTCTCGCTCTCTCCCGTGTTGTCTCCGCCCCATCTTCCCTCTTCTCATGTATGTGTGTGCCGCTGTGTGTGATCCGTCTCGCTGTCCTCCGTGTTGTCCTCGTCCCATCTTCTTTCTTTTCACGTGTGAGTGTGCCGCTGTGTGATCCGCCTTGCTGTCTCCCGTGTTGTCCCCGTCCCATCTTCTTTCTTTTCACGTGTGAGTGTGCCGCTGTGTGATCCGCCTTGCTGTCACCCGTGTTGTCCCCGTCCCATCTTCTTTCTTTTCACGTGTGAGTGTGCCGCTGTGATCCGTCTTGCTGTCTCCCATGTTGTCTCCGTCCCATCTTCTTTCTTTTCACGTGTGAGTGTGCCGCTGTGTATGATCCGTCTTGCTGTCTCCCGTGTTGTCTCCGTCCCATCTTCTTTCTTTTCACGTGTGAGTGTTTCGCTGTGTGATCCGTCTCGCTGTCTCCCGTGTTGTCCCCGTCCCATCTTCTTTCTTTTCATGTGTGAGTGTGCCGCTGTGTTTGATCTGTCTAGCTGTCTCCCGTGTTGTCTCCGTGCAACCTACTTATTTCTCATGTATGTGTGTGCCGCTGTGTGATCCGTCTCGCTGTCTCACGTGTTGTTTCCGTGCAGCCTTCTTTCTTCTTATATGTGTGTATGTCGCTGTGTGATCCGTCTCGCTGTCTCCCGTGTTGTCTCCGTCCCACCTTGTGAGTGATCCATCTATGGATGCTTGAATAAATTCTTATTTTCATGGTCAACTTTTGCTCTCGTCAAGTTAGATAGTATCATTCTGCGTGTGGAGCCTGTTAATTCCTGTTAGTTAGATTCTATGTCAAGAAAGTCACTTCCAAATTATACAAATACATGTTATTATACTTACAATTTGCAATCTGATTAAAAGCTGAGGTATTATGCATTGCTTGTTTGTTTGTTTGTTATGTGATCCGTCTCGTTGTCTTTCGTGTTGTCCGCGTCCAACCTTTTTTCTCCTTATGCGTGAGTGTGCCGCTGTGAGTGATCCGTCTCGTTGTCTTCCAGTGTTGTCCCCGTTCCACCTTCTTTCTTTTCATGCGAGTGTGTGTCGCTGTTTGTACACAAAGCGGGGCATTGTATTTCATTCTTGTTTACATAAGTGTTACTGAAAATAAAAAATGACTCATTTATTGTTGGGTACATTAATCTACTTAGGTAAAGCAAATGAAGATCCTGACGGTAATCGCAACAACACTCACAATAGAGCACCAACTTGAGCATCGACGGAATTCTAGCAAGCTAGAGGTGGTACCAGGTGCCCGGGAGGAGTAAGCATTCCCTGTTGGCTAGCTGCTCCCGTCGTCGATGTTCACACACGAAACTGAAAACAATATATAGAATATATGCACTGTATGAGGTTATGTCTATAAAGAAAGTGCTATGGCGACAATGTCGGGGCAAATATTCAAAGCACTTACTGTCAAACACCTCGCGGGGAACTTTTTTACGAGCTCCACACTTTAAAGGGCACAAGCGTGACACGTAAGGGTTATTCTACTGTCTCCGAGGGCGTAGCCCGAGGAGCAGTTGAATAACCCACTTGTTGCACGGCAATTGTTAGGCCATCAAACAATTATCACCGATGATTGACTAATTATAAGTCGCCATTCCAAGTAGGAGAAAACTACTCATAGTCAGTAAATAGGTGAGAATTTTATGCATATTAAAAGAAAATAACGGAAAGGAAATCAAAAGAATTTGGTCCGGTCTATGAGTTAAATTTATGAAAGACAAAAGTTAAAAACAAAACAAAACAAAACAAAACAATACAAAACAAAACAAAAAGGAAATTGATATTTGAATTTTTCAGAGTAAATGGACTACATAGGAAGCGGTTTTTAGAAGTTGGGATTTAGGATTCCACCGTACAAGTTTTCGAAGAAATATTCAAAACTACAGGAATATTCCGCTATTATTATATCTTTATTCTGTTCAAAACTATTCAAGGGTACAGGTCAGTGAATTTTGAATCAAAATCGTAAGAGATATATTATTCAATCGTAACCTTACGAGTTTTGTCTGGTTTCGTTGGTAGTTGATCCTATGCAGATTGAAACAATTTTTAAAAAACGCAGGGATCTAGAGTGGACATGGGGTCAGGTATCACCCCCTCCCCCACCGGCCATCCCCCGCTGGAATTTGCAAAAAAAAAAAGATGTTCCATTTCTAACGGGCTGGACCCGCCTCCTGGAAAAAAAATCTAGATTCACACGTGACATTTGAAATAGTAGAACTTTCAAACCTTCAATCGCGGGATTTTTTCTTATGAAAACAATTTAAGTTATTGTTCTTATGCTAAAGGGAACTTTCGTTTCCTTTGTTGTATTTTGATAACGGGATGCAACGGACGTCAGGTCAGTTAAGGACAGTTAACAGCTCAGTTGATCATTCAATGATTAATTCAATCATTAATTTAATCATTGATTCACAATGAAAAATATTGCACCGTCTGGAAAGGTGTAAATTACCGTCTACAACGTA
Organism: Pinctada fucata; assembly: GCA_028142955.1. Taxonomy (NCBI): domain Eukaryota; kingdom Metazoa; phylum Mollusca; class Bivalvia; order Pterioida; family Pteriidae; genus Pinctada; species Pinctada fucata. Next base: position 24,352,122 of record AP027105.1, on the reverse strand, counting down.
GACCGTGCAACAAAAAAGAGTTAAAGAAGTTCCTGACGATAAAATGTACAAAGCAAGATAATTCCTAAAAATCGGTGTAAACATCATCACTGAAACTGTGAAAGTACATTTTGTATTTCTTATTATTTGGGGTGGGAGTTGTTTTGGTTTGGGTTTTTTTCAATCGAGATGTCTGTTTACTGCACGTTCTGTTTCACATTGTTTGACTTTCAAATTCCTATTATATATGATGGTTTTGTGTTGCATGGACAATACGTTGCGTGCGATTTATGCGTGTATAAATGTCCTTAATTTGAAGTCTTGTTTATTGGTGATAAATCGATTGGGGAGCGAGAATGTGACTTAATTTATCTATTATTCATATAAATAATGCTTTTAAGATTACCTTAATTTCACAAAACGGAGCAATAGATACACATAATCACAAAGAAGGCACTTGCAAATATTCAAACACTTAATTTGTTTCAAATTAGCAACCTTTGCCTTTCCCTAACTTAGGTTTCCATATATAAGTCTTTTTCAGAAATATAATACGTAAATTACACAGATTACATACAAAATATGAGTTGAATTTAACATAAATTATCAAAAAAACATATTCCCCCCTACCATTACATGCCATCAAATTAAAGGGCAAATTGAACAAGATGTTTTTGTGAATTAACACAAAATATTATTGACAAGGACACGTTCTGGTAATCAGACTATTATGATATCAATTTTAAAAATACAATTATAGTATGTATAGATAATATTTTCACATGCATTTGTCGAATTTTCTTTTTCTGAACGAAAACATAAACAAATGACCAGAAATTGACCTTTTCATAATAAAGTGTATCTGCTGACAGACCTGTCCAAAGTCCCTGTTTCAAACATGAACATTTTGATTGTCCATGTGTTTTGAAACCTCCTCGAGTCTTCCGCTTCAGATAAAGAAGAAGAATGAAAAACATCCATTTGTTGAATACTTTCATTCACTTACTCGCTTTTCCATCGAAAGAATCACTTGGCACTTCAGTTTAATTTTACATGCAGAAATTTGATGACGTTCCCTCAGTTAAAAATCAAAATTTTACGGATTACTCATGGCGTTCTTGTTTCTCAAATGATACGGTACGTCAGGGCATGTTCCAAATATGAACATTTCATCGTTAGAGGCAGACGGCTTGCAAGCAAGCTACTTGACACAACGGCTGAAATCATCATTGAGGAAGTTCTTCGGTCGCAACGGGGATGTGATAAAAGCATATCAGATCATCCTTGCCAAAATGATCAGTGACATTCTGGATTGAGATTGAATGGTTGTCTTCATCACCAAACAAGAATATGTATTTACCTGATAAGCACATCAATATGTACATCGATACAATCACCGAATTTGACACGTTCTTATGGAGTTGTTGTGACGGGTGTTGCATGTAATCAAGAGACGCTGACTTTCCCCGGCACCTGGTCTCACTTCGGAATGTTATTCATTCCGAGGTTCGGAAGTCCTAATGATTTTGCCTTGCCTTTTCGACTTTGAGACTGAATAACTGATAGGCACTTTTTTATGCTGAAGAGGTTAAAGAGACCAGTGAAAACACTTACTTTCCTTCATATCTATATCTCATATTATATTTAGATAACAGTAGTCACCTAAATACTTCAATATATGACAAACGTGACAGTTTTAATTTCAAATAATAAATTTCGATCTCATGACCAGTAAAATTCCTTCGTTCCTTGCCTCCATGCCTGTGAAATACTAGTTAATACGGTACTCCAGAGCAAGCTCTAACTACAACGACTTCGTTCTGTGGGTGGGGCGACTAACAGAGAAACTACTGAACCTAGGACATTTTTTAGCAACTATCCTTATCACTGCAACTACAAAAAAATGAAAGTGAAATTAACAAACACTATATATAACACATTTTGTCCACAATGTTGAAAGATATTAAAGGCAACGATCAAAAACACCAATTTTTGACCTTTTCTGGACGGCTAGAATACGAGTTTTGTAAGTAAGAAGTAGATGCTCACTTCTCTCTGCCACCTGGTATCTTATCTATTAGAGATTACCTTTCCTCCTTGTAGGAAATTTTTGTTCTTTATCTGGTTTTGCTTTTCGGTGATTTTATATACAATTGATTATTCTTTTTTTTATTTCTGAAAATATATTTTGTGTTTGACTTGCATTCACTAATCACTGAAAGTGTGACACCAGAGGCTGTGAGATCGTTTACGCCAGCAGAGTACAATTATACCTCATGATCGCCCCTAACTACTCCATGTTTTGCCTCGTGTTTCTCTGCTTCTTGTTTGTTGTGATATTACTTTTTGTCGTTTTATGACAACACTGTTTGCTGTTCATGTAACAAACATTCCTATTTATAATTTGAAAATTGAAGTGTTCCAACGGTTAACCTTCTTGAACAATATTTCAAAACAATGTTGACTTACTAGATACGTGGTTCGGATAGTAAATCCTCATTAGTGATGCATCGAGCCAAAGTGGTTTCCATACACAGCAACATATTTTTCAATAGCACCCTCTAGTTTTTTTGTTTTTTTTTTTTATTTAATTGTGTGCATCTATTTAGTGCGTTGCTTTAGATTTCCTGCATGGTCGATTCGGTATCTTAACTGAATAAAATCTATGACAAAAGAACAATGGAGGGATGGTAGTAGGATATTTCGATGATATTATATGTTAAAATGACAAGTTTCAAAAATTAAAAAAATCTAATACATGATCTAAATTTTACAAAGGGCCAATACAACGCGTCTTTAAGGCCACAGAGCTTGAAAGAATGTAATTGCTACACTTGAAACACTCAATCATGGGGAATTGATTTGTTTCACACTGCAAATGAGAATAAGTGTACCTACAATCATCATACGAAAAATGCGTTCAATATTAATCTCATTAATAACATAATACGATTTCTAAGTGTTTTCGATATTGACCAACTATGAAGGCATGAATTTCCGATGAGCATTAACTAATCATGGCGTCTGAACAGTTTTTTTTTTTCTGTTATACTGTCTTTTGTTGATAATTGGTTACATAATTCTAAAGATATTTCCTTTGCGTCAATTTTCATTGACATTACTTTTCTTCATTTTTTTGAGCATTTTTGTTTTAATACACAACAACATGTACTTTTCAAAAGTTACATGATACTTTTAAGTAACAACTGCAATAATTTTCTTAAAAGGAATAACATTTCTTACATTTTGGTGGAGCTGCATGTTAGTACAAATATCAGTATCTGTATTACAGAATTTTGGAATCAATAAAATTATTCATCATTTGAAAATAAAGTACAACGGCCACTCTTTAGATTCTAAATTTTGTTCTAAATTTGTTTTTGTAGTCTTATATATATGTTATTAGAGAAGAAAGTTGTATTAAAGAAAAAAATCTTGTCGAGAAAAATTGACAAGACCTTTGAACAAGTAGAAAGTCCGATACTAGTCCGACACTAGAAAGAAAGTTCTACGAACCCATCATAATTATACAGTCAACGCACTTTCGATCATACATTTTAATGGCATGTAAATATACACTAATCGCATTCAATCTTAAAATACAGGACTTTTAAATAAGCAACTCTGGACATGCTTTTTAACATACTATATCCTAAAAGATCCTTCCTCAGTGTTATCTAAAAAATTATTCTAATGACGATGAATACTATTTAACGTTATTTAGCGACGATTCGACAAGGTTATTGATTCTTTGCATCTCCTCTTGAATAACATTTCATCACTTTTAAATAAGTTTTGAACATAACGTGTTATAGAATTTTTTAATTGATATGAACACGTTCCAGTCTGATCTCTACACCATTATAAAACCAATATCAAATGTAGAATAATAGGTTAAGTCAATATTGAAGAGTGGAACATTATGCCTTAAATTCAAGTAAAAGTGGTAGAAATATGATCAATGTCGTCAAAATCGTAATTTGAAATTCAGCAAATGTTTATCAGACCAGGTAGTTTAAATATTTTCCTTTGGTTTACTTCTCTGTTTTCAAAAATGTCAAACAAATGAGATCAAGAGTTGATATGACACCAAGGTTGTGGATATATTCAACAAATATGTTTCGGGTTTTAGAAATCCGGCAGAACGAACCGAGATAAAAGCCTGATGTTTTTCAAATAACCTGCATTAGAATGTGGGTTTGCGGATTTTCTAGTATTTTGCTTAGGATAAAGGGGCAATGAAGATGCCAGCAAGTGCTCCTTAGAGCCAAATATTTCAACATTTCCGATAAGCTATGTTTAAGTATTGTATATACCTACATTAACGGCTGATTGACAGTTTGTACGTTTGATTTGATCGATAGACGAGTTTACAAATTTATAAACTATATCGGCCTCGATCAAACATTTGTTTTCATAACAATGCGGGTGATACAAAGGTCAGCGAAGCAAGAAGAAATTCGTTAGAGTGAAATGTAAGATTAAAAAAAAAAGAGAAGAATTCGTTTCTTAAGAAATTTATCGAGGAAATTTTAGTGTTTTCCTACCAATCCAATACAAATCGAACACTCTGTACTCCATACACTGTATTCGCCTTGCTTCACGTGATTGATTACTCAGTACCTATCATGACACCATCCTCAAATCAAAAACAAGAAATGTAACATTGCTCACCGAGTTTGATCAATGACTTGTGTGAAATCAGTTTTCTTCTCTTGTATTAAGGATCCAGTACAGCAAATATATCGTCAACTTGCTGATAATTAACTTCCAGGAATGTTAGACAAATTCATAAGGAAACTGCCAGACCAAAACTAAAAAAGCAAACCAAACACGGTAGCTGTGGACCCGTTTTCAATTCTTTGCTAAGTAGATAAACAAAATTAAAAAAAAACTAAACAAGACTAGAGGGCGCTACTGAGATGAAATTATGCAGCGTCTCAGATGAGGATTTACTACGCGAAACACGTGTCTGGTGGATTTAGATTGGTTTGAAATTTTCTTCAAGTAGGTAAAAAGTTGGATAACGTCCATGTTATTGGAAAAAATGGTACTATGAAAAAAAATTATCAATTAACAGTATCAATTATGTCATGTAGCAGTACTAATTTTGACCTATATCTATAGGAGCAATAGTTCGTTAGTCTTAATGATTAGTGTGGGTATATTGTTACTTTGGGGTTTGTTACGATCAGTTTGTACTACAAGCGATACAATAATTGATAAATCAGGTCAAATTGTGTCGCTTGATCTTGAAATCTGATGGAATGTTCTCTAGGGAAATAGGCAGTTCTCATACTTTTACAATTAATATGCTTTGGGGTACCTTTTAAGAAATATCACGGAAATATTGCAGAACTTCCTACTACAACAGTTCATACTGCAGGCACTGTGTTAAAAGATGCCTTATATTTTGTCAAAGTAGCTGCCCGAAACAAGGAGATTCACGATAACGTAAAAGAACGAAATGAATGAATATATCGAGCAAAAAGACCTCCCCCCCCCGAAAAAAAAAACTTAAAAGATAAGCAGAATAAAACCAGGGGCGGATGTCGAAAAATATTCCAGGAAGAGCTCCAACCTATGATTTTGAAAACAATCATACGCGAAAACCGGAAAGATAAGCATTTTCTTTAAAGTCCATGGGCGATCCTGACACCTTTAACCCCTCTCTGGATGCACGCCCGAAAACAAGGAAAGAAAGATCATGTGCTTCTATAATTCTCAAAGAACATCAGTTAAGAAGTCGAAACACTGTCTGAGTATAGTGGAAATCACTTGTCTCTTGAGAATCCTTAAACGGATACGAGTATAGTAGACGCTCTCTGGAGTGGCATAACGATGACAAAAATACGAATTTAACATTATTCCGAGTGTGGTCTATGTCACGTGACCTCTAGTTTGTTTATGATCGTCAGAATAATTGACATTCGAAATGAGTCTGTTATTAGCGTTGATGAAATATAGATATTGACGTGTCCGATACGACCTTTTAACTTATCAATGGAATATTGTAAAGTACTTACTTATGACGCACTCAAATCATTACTGTCATAGTAAAATTGGAAGATATGATCAAAAAGTGTTTTTGGTTTAAACAATGATAAAAAAGAATAATCTAGTCGTAAATAATATTGAAAAGAAGGTCAAAGGTACATTTCAATATATTAAACCCCATTAAACTAGTTTTTCTATGGTCGTGGGTCTCAATTTTGGTCTTGAAACTTTCATTGCTTGGATTGTTCTGAAAGGAAGGATTAGGAAGAAAATCTCTGATATAGAGATATTTTACCGTTAAATCTAAAGATAAGGTAACCTTTCATTAAGAAAGTGGTCTACTAATATCTCATAAATTTGATGACTTAAAAGTCAGGGGAAAGATCCAAACGACAACCGATTACATGAAAGAAAAAGTCTACTTGAAAAAAAAATTGTGGTTACCATTGTCAATATTGAAATATATGTTCTATTATAAAATTTCAGTACACCCTATGCGCATTTCAAGTAATATATATCAGCAGTGATACAGGAAATCCTAATACCAGTAAAGATTATGAAGAGCAGTCTAAACTTGACCTAAAATTTCTGCCAAAGAAACTGTTAAGGACAGATCTATGCCCCTTAGTTTTAGAAAATTTTCAATGAATTTTGTGAAGGAGAATTCTGAAATGTATTTCAAGTCAATTGCCTAAACTCTGCGAAACAAGGCGAACGAAATCATTGGGGATAAAAAAAATCAACCATGAGAGATACCAACCTGGTGTTGACATATCTGTACAATATTCGATGTATTATGGTGCCCATGTTTGATAAGATTGTTGAAAAACTAATTGATATCAACATTCAAACTGGATGGACACAATATTTGGATCTCGCTACATGTAACGTTGATGTTCCAAAGCTGTTTCACTTTATATAGTCAATGAGTAAGACTCAGTAAGTGAAAGTCACAGACAAAACTCAAAATAGAAATCGAAAACTCATATTCGATTGACATAAACATAACACGAAAAATATTTAGTTAAACAACATAACTAAAATATATTGCCAAAAGTAAAAATGAATGCCCAATAGAGATGTGATTGTATGTCTTGTGAAGTATTTGTCAATATTGAATTATATGTTCTATTATAAAATTTCAGTGCGCCAAACGTCTCTTCATTACTAGAGGCACCAGTAAACTCAGCACTGCAGAAAAAGGTCAAAACCGTTGAATGTAGAAAGTTAGCTGTTTCAGATGGTTCTAATCTAAATATCTACTGTTAACAATGCTGTATATTATCATTGTTTCCGACAAACCAAAATCTCAACGACAAAGTCAATCGTTCACAAAAGTACTTCTGGTTAAGTAGTTTCTCGTCCTCAGAACAGAATGCCTCAATCCTGGAAATAAAAGTTCCGATTTTTTAAATAGTCGGTGCTCCGTGTGTCTTGGGGATGTGTCTTTGGAAATGGGAGCTCACACGTGATCGATTTTGCTGCAATGTGACCTCAGTTCTGAACTTAAGTTTGCGTTGAATGATATAAATTGTATCATGAAAACACCGGGGAGTATTGAGAATTTGATAAAGAATGTAAAAGGAACGTAGACTGAATATGGATATTACGCAATATTTTTAATTTTCAAATGTCTTTTTATTTTTTTTTCAACAAGAGTCAAAAGAAGTGATTTGTTTTGAAAGAACCTCATCCGAAAATTTATATCATTGCTTCATAACAAAGATAAACACATGAAAATTTTTTAATCATAATAAAGATAAAGGTATGATAATCTTGTTATCATTACACATAATCTTTCGTATTAAACTAAACTTTAATAAACTTTGACACTTCTCTATGAAGTTTCTATTTCTTTTTTTTTTCATCTACTTTCTCGTTTTGTGAGGTATACGATAGATCGTGAATTGGACATTGCAATTTGATTCAGTATAATTAATATATAAAAGTTTTGAAAGTACTAGCATTCCTTTCAAGTTTTCTGTTTTTCAATTTTATTTTCTTTAAAAGTATTCAAATTTCAAACTGTTTTTTTATTGAATTCAACTCACTTTTATCAACTTCAATTATAAAAATAACATCTGATCTAACCGATAGTATAAGAAAAGAAGTATCAAATCATTTAAACTCCTCGAGAGCCCAGAGTCCCCGAAGGACAATGTAAATGAATTGTTCAAAAATCTCTGTCATAATATCATACCGGCGGGTATGAAACCTTGAACGTACTTTTTAAAGTTCAATCATCTTTGCATGTTTCAAAAATATTTTGAAAGAAGGGAGGGGATCTCCAGCATCACTCGGTTTCAGCACCCACAGCAAAACAACCAAGGCAAAAACACAGAGCAGGCAAGCATAAAAAGAATCGCAAAAGGGACAAGGAACACAAACTCACACCATACAAACAAGAAACAAAAAAGACCACACATAACCAATGACACCAAAGGGCAATCGGTTCCGACTTATGACGGTCATCTGCCTCGCAAGTAGCAGACGATGTGGTTATCCGGATTACGTTCGCACAACACTCCCCCTTTTCCAATTACCCAGAGGTCTCGAATAACGCACACAATTGTAGTGTAAATAACCTCCTCACTGTTAGATGAACAAACTAAACAGACAGCATGACGCAGGGCCAAAGAAAAACTCAGTTGGATATGTAAATGGATATAAAAAACAGAAGGCATACGAAATACAGCCCGTGCTTTAACTGCTGTAGCGAGCTCATGCATGTTATCGCCCGAGGGGTCCGACTGACATTCAGAGACGTCAGGTGGTTGGGACCCTGTCTTCTCTAAAGAGGTTTGGACAGGGAGTCATGGAGTCCTGTCGTCATAGTCAGTCAGAGTGCAATTCTTAAGAATGCGCTGGTACAAGGCTGTAGATTGGTCCAGTACCAAGCCAAGTGTCTATCTGGTGACAGAAGGATCATATCCACGGTATAAAAGGCGTGATGATTCTAACACAATTTCGATGGTAATTGTGTCTACCTTTGATCCTTCTTATTTTGTTTATTATGTCACCATAAAATGCAGATTGTGAAATACCCAAAGTAATATAATCTGTTGCTTGTATGGATCCAAATTTCAAAAGAAGTTGACAATGATTTTTGTAAAATTTCCAGATGGTCTTTACTAGTTTATGAAAGCAAAAACCTTGACCTAAATGTTTTTGGTAATTTGTAAATTTCTACTATGAAAATCCAAAAAATCAGTACATGCTCTAGCATACCGGATAAGCTGTGAAATGTAGATACCGTATGACCGTAATCTAGGAATATCACCGTCAAGCCGAGGAAAATTTACTATGTTGAATATAAAATTATTTTTGGTATACACACATGCATGAGTATCTCCGACAATGGTGTTTCTGTGTTTGTAACGTTTACCTTGTTTAGAGACAATTCTTGCGGATAAAGAGCATTCTTATACTTTTCAAAAATAGGATTGGCGATAGTACGAATATCATCTAGGTACCTAGAATAAACATCAAACAGTTATTAAGTCTCAAAGTCGAGAAGGCAAGGCCAAATCGTAAGAATTCCCATCGGAACGTTTGCGAACCCCGCAATGAACAATATTCTGAAGTGAGACCAGGTGCCCGGGAAGAGTCAGCGTCTCCCGATTGCATCCAAAACCCGACGCAACAGCTCCATGGAAACCTGTCGAATTCGGTGATTGTCTCGATGTACACTTTGATGTACATATCATGTACAGATCAGGTATACTAAGTATGTCTTGTTTGGTGATGACTACAGCCATTCAATCACAATGTAGAATGTCACAGATCATTCTGGAAAGGGGGAACTGATTTTTTGCTTTTATCATATCCCCGTAGCGACCGAAGAACTTCCTCAATGATGATTTCGGTACTACCAACGAAACCTTTTAGATTAAGAATTTCCTATATCTATTTCTGCTGGTGGATTGTTTAGTCCCCGAGGACATCGTTCGCCTACTTTCACATAATTTGGACATTTGAATAGAAAAGTATTTGTAACACTAAGGCACGGTCCATTTGATATTCTGGAGGGGGGGGGGGGGGCTTGGGTTTTTTTTCGAAAAAAATGATTTTGCTCTGAATTTTGATGAAAAAAATAAATTTGCTTATGGTGTGACAGAAAAAAAAATAATCTTGCTCTTACAAGTAATCTGAATTTGAAGAATAACCATAAAATTTGCTTAAAATTCCTGAAAATTTTTCGGCTCGCTTCGCTCGCCATAGATTTTACTATCTATAAACAATTTTTGGCTCGCTTCGCTCGCCATAGTATTCTTCTATCATGGTAAGCTCATATTGGAAAATATCAAAAGTATGCATGTGACTGAAACAATAAAAATGCTTAAATACATTATCAATATAATACATTACTATTAATAGATGCATGTATCACCATAGTGTATAATTTTATGTACAAGCTTGGAAGGAGAATTTAAATAAGTTTTTCACTAGTTTACATTTCCACATGTAAAACCTTGCATCAGGCCCTCTTACATGTTACATGACCCTATATATACATTTTGTTTACTGAAAATTATGTATCGCATATTGTAAAAATCTTTTATCTCTCTCGGTTTAGAAGTGAATACAAGTTTTACATGAAATAAAGTAATGTTTAGAGTAATTTAAGTAAAAAAAAAAAAGAATTTCTATTGAAAAAACACAAACATTGTTAATATTCACATCAATTGTTAAAAAAAATTTCCTTGCTCCAACTTTGCACGAAAAAAATAATTTTGCCCCGGTCCTGGGCGAAAAAATAATCTTGCTTCGACAAAAAACCCAAGCCCCCCCCCCCCCCCCCCCAGAATATCAAATGGACCGTGCCTAAGGAGTATCTCCCCGATGACATAGCTCTCTCCTTAGCAGGTTCTTTAGCAGAAATATTTGGTGAAGTTTTGTCTTTTGTTCATATTATGTGGATTTCCACTTTTTCGGCCTGGAGCATCACTGATGAGTCATAACTTGTTGAAATGAGCATATGGTAAATTAATGATTTATCTTAATTCAAAGGAAGAAAACGACCATTCGAGTGTTCAGTTGGCTGAGGTATTCATGATACCTTCTTTGACAAAGGCGTGAGTATTGTTAAACCTTTAAATGTGAATCAAATAAACATTGCCCACGTTATGCTAGAATGGCTGAAACTGTGAAAGAGTTGCAATTATAATTCAAAAATAATGATGACAAAATTGTTCCTGTTTGGCGTAAATGAATTTGTAATATTGAAGCGGGGATATTTTGAACTTGAAAAGGAAAGTATAATATCACAATGAAATATGGAAATCGTTATGGAAGGAATAAGGGGAGGAAGACGTTAAATCAGTCACATGCAATCGATGAAGAAAATTAAATGGAGGAATAAGTTATTTGTTTACAATCGTTCGCCTCCTTTGTTGACATTATATATTTCCCCATGTTTACAAAACTATTTGGAATTAAAAAACCGACTGCTGGGAGAATTTCTTTTCGGCATGGTCCGAATGTTTGTTCGTACCTTAATAGTTGACGAACTTAAAACTCAAACAAAATAAGTGATTCCACGTCACTTCCAGATAAAAACATGGGTGTGATTTAAGTAGGACGTCATTTTCGTATTTTGTCAAATATATGTTACGTATAGTATAATTACACAATTATTTTACCCACTTGATCTCAGGATACTTAAGATACAATAAGGAAGAATTTTCCGAATATTATGATTTTACCAGGCATGATATAAGCTGAATACATCACATCAGGGATTCAATGGCGGCTTTAAAAGAGAATATGATCCCCCACTGATTCAGAAAGTGAGTAAATTATTTAATTTGTTAGGTTTTGATATATTTATGGTAGTTGGCACCAGTATTAATCTTGATGCATCATCCGAAAATTTTCTATGACGCGCTCCTTCGAATTTTGGCCCATTTCATGGTAGTAATGATTATATACAGAATTCATTGTGTGTGCTGAGGATCGGAGAGTCATCCCGACATGCCCTAAAAATAAACGGCTAACATACATGATTCGAATATTTATTACCTTGATTTACAAAGATCGCTCATCAACATCTGGCTTGAATTGAATTTTTGTGCAAAAGTACGCAGGTCTATGGCGATTAATTGCTGTGCATAAGTTTATGTAACAAAAACACTTACCAAGTGCGAGAAGGAATCTAGCAAGTATTCGAGTACAAGAAGTGTTTTTTCCTTGTTTTGAAATGATTTGTCAGTTTGCTAACCTAATCAACAGGTTGGAGGAAATTGAATAAAAACCTAATATTTAATAAGCAGATCTAAAACGTTTTCCCGGGAAGGGGAGTGGTTCCAACGAGTCAGCCTTTAAATCTACACAATGATTTGGGGGAAAAACATTAAAACGGGAAAAATCATGGCAATCTGGCAAATTCCTGGGAAAGGAAGGTTGACCCCCTCCCGTCCTTTAAGATCCACGCTTGTCGTATCTACAGGTGAATCAAAGGAAACTGAGGTATTAAAAGATAACCTTAGGGATATACATGTATGTATTATTTTACAGAATGAAATGAAATTTATTGTTTTTATCGTTTGTAAAGGCAATCTTAATGTACTTTGACGACAATAGTCGCCTAAATATGTCAATGACAATCGTATTTCACTTCAAAATTACAAAAGTTCGATTCCTGTGTAGTGTGTACATATATTCACATTCAACATTCATATCCCAATGTACATACGTTATTACAGAGTAAAGTCGACTTCGCTCTGAGAGCATGATTCCTTACTCAGCTAGGGGTCTTTGTAATTGACTGACTTTGTTACTTCAAAAATGTTTTGTCCACAATGTAGAAAAATATTATTGGTGAGAACCATACAAATTCTATTTGAAGCAATCACTAGTTTTGACCTTTTCTGCACGACTTATAACTGACGGGATTCGACCTGATGCCTGTTTTACAATTATAACACTTACGGAAAATTAAGGAATTTTCTTAAGGTATCCGATGTACAATAGTCAATAGGGCATATTTCCATGCCTGGTAAGGTACTATAAACTATATATTTTCTGAAAGAATATTATGCCCACTGCTCAGAAATAATAATTTTGGGACCAGGAAAACAAAGAGGAGTAACTGATGAAGCATTTTAAAAATTATATTTTCTCTATATAACATATATGCAAAATAACAAAGTTGTACAAGAGTTTTTCCCTTTTGAGTTTGTGGCATCATTATCTTTCAGAAAATATATAGTTTATAGTACCTTACCAGGCATAAAATTAACCATACTTTACAATGGAGATGATAAAATGGCTATGTAAAATGACTCTATTGTACGACGGATACTTTAACTCTTGATCGTCTAGTACATCTTATAAACTAAAAATCGCGATGTTTTGTTTCTGAATTTGTATTTAGTATGTAGAAATGATATTAAAAAGGACAACATAATCTATAGTGAAAAAAGCTTTTATTTGATGATGAATGTTACGAAAACTCCTAAAATTTTTCGTAAGTATTTTTGTAAAACAGGCTCCTGATCTATCTCCACTAGGGGTTCGCTTTTGTCCGTTTGTTTGGTTTGGTATTTTACTGGTTTCGTAATCTCAAATGATTGTTAGTTTTGAATTCTGAGTTTTGTTTTATGTTTTACTTTTTCTCTCTGATTTCAAATTCAATTCTTTTCTTCTGATATTTCCCCATATGCTTAAACATTTGAATTTCTTCTTGGAAAAAAATATTAAGTGTAGAGAATAGGTTGATTTAATGACATAAATACCCATTATTCTTCATGAGAAAGATTATACACGTATGAATTTTAATTTCCTTGTTTTGTATTCGTAAGCAGAGTATTTTCACAGCATATCGATCTACTCAGAGATTTTCTCATCAAATTGAAAGTATACTGGCCTCAGATATTCTCTTCCTTTCAATTATACAAATCCAAGTTTTCAATTTTTATCTATGTTGCCAAAACGATCAGCATTTACCAATATGTTTTCTATTGTTAGGTTGTTTTTAGGTTTCGAGCAACGAACTTCCTGTAAAATATGCCTGTATGAGATTTTTATAACTTCCTTTTCACATGGCACAGACCAGAAATTAAATATTTTTGTTTTGAAGTTTTGTACAATTCGTCACGTTACAGCCAGAATTTGGGAAACAGGGCAGATGCATCACACATAGTAAAAAAAAAAGACATATGCAAATGTATATTTCTGCCACTTCGATAAGTTGAGCATTAGATTGTCAATTTAATAACCTGCAATCTAGTTAGCCATTTCTCACTGTGTAGCATCACGTGACTTTAGTTGGTGAAACCACGAATAAATAAAAAGCTCAGTTGCAGGAAAGAAAACAGGAACTGCAATAATTGCTTTCATAACCTATGTCCTTGTTTATAATGGTACTTTTACTATCATGGAATCGTTAGTAAGTAAAACGCCGCTGTTTTTACGAACATTGTGACAAAAGGTGTAGATATTTTCGTGGAAACCACCACAACATCGTGTTTAACATATTTGGACCACGTTGTCATAATATGTTTGTAAAAACTACAATAGTTTCTTGATTGACAAACAAAGAATCATCAAAATATCATCTTTTACAATGACATCGGCTATGAAAAGATAAAACTGAATCAACACAATCGTCACAGTACCTGTTTTCTTTCCCCCAAACGAACGGTATATGTCTCCATTTTGTGTTCGTGGTTTCACCAACTTAAGTCACGTGATGCTACACAGTGATTTCTGAACAGAAAGACGTGTAAGCAACTATAAACAATCGGTAGGAATAAACTAATTGATAATGGAATCGACATTATTGTAACTAGAGTTTCCATCCATCCTCAGCGGCGCCACCTACATTTCAGCACTACTTGAGGTACGCATGAGTTCATTCCTTTTTATATCCATTTGACCAGACTTACTGGTCCTTTATAGGATTTTGAAATGTTTAATAAATTATGTTACATGATAAGCATTCAACATGTAAATTTTGTGAATGTTTACATTTAGTAATTCTATGCCTATGTCTGTTATTCTATACCTGCAGCGCCTTCCAAGGGCGTGGTGACGGTGAGATCATTAGCAAAATATGGGCACACGTATCAAAGCATTGTACACGGTGTCTGTTTCCAACAGAAGTAACAAAATCATTATTCGAGAAGTCTTTGTACGTATGGCAACTCTATATCAAGTAACTATTTAATGTCTTTTTGACAAAACAGGATGATTTCTAATATTAAACATGTGAAATATTTGATTTTTAAAAGGTTGTCACGTGAATTCAAGGAGTCTTTCGTTCGTATTGTAGTTGAGTACGTGCATCTGTGTCTCAACCGGGTAAAGTTTTGTGACCATTTTTATTGGGGGGGGGGGGGGGCTTACTTTCTTTTTCATACTTTTAATTACTAGTATTGTAAAACTTGTGCAGAAAATTATTTGATTTTTTATCTTTACTTTCTTCTGTAAAGTCTAATATTTGACGTCTTATTGCAACTTTAAAATGATTGTAGCTACTGGTATCTGAAAATTAAATACAAAGAACTCCTTACAACATTTCTATCTATTTTAGTAAGACAGACATAATAGCTCGAAAATTTAAAAAAGGAGAAAAATGAAAATGACAAATAGCAGTTGTAAATGGTATAAAAAGTATGGATGTTGATAGCTGGAATGTCAAACTTTAAAGTTGCATTATTTCGTTTTATTAAGTGTAATTCGTAAATTTGTATGTCGGTCTTTTATCTTTCACGACAAAATTTTGGTTAATGTTGCAGATATCCTGCATTTTCCCTACCCAAAATAAAATGATTCGATGACATCATTAAAACCTTGCATATATCTGTCTTTCATCTTTCGTGAAAAAGTTGTGGTCTGAGTGAAGACAGGAATGTTGAAGGGGTCCTGTATTTTCCTCATCTTAAATTAAATGCTTCGATGGCCACCATTGTACATCGAATGCTTATGAACGGCATGAATGAAGATCAGGACGAAATGCATCGAATTCAACAAATATCTTATAATCATTATTTATTCCCTTGACAGAAAAATTACCATAACGTACTTTTCTTTTGTATAAAACGTCTCGATAGAATCGACAATTCATTTGGCATTTTGCATTCACGACAGGCGCGTAGCAAGACGTACACAAGTACGCAGATGCTTCCACATCGTTTTAACAAAAAAGTGTACAAAGAGTAATTTCTAACATCCATTAGCTTCCGGGCAATCGCCCCATGGAACCCCCACCAGGGCGAATTGGGGGCTTCAAGGCGGTCCCAAATGAAAAGCACTCTGGCTACGCGCCTGCATGATATGCATGCTACTTATTCATTCAAAATTTTCTGCCTTTTGTAAAGATTTCATATCGGCAGATGTTTAAGGGAGCAAAATCATTAACACATATATAATCTATTCTTGGGGGGTTTTAATAGGGTTATTTGAGCTTCGTTTACATGATTCACAGCTAGTATGTGCGTTTAATTTTCATTTTAGGACATTTTCTGCGCCCAAAAACTCATTCAATAACATTGTAAAGGACCGTTGTATTTTATGGGTTTTTCCTTTATAAAAGAAATTGAGGATACCATATTTCATAATAACCAGCCTTGAATTAAATTTCGAACATTAAGAATTTGGGTGGGTAATTATGTATGGAACTAAATATAGTATGTCATTAAATGTGTTCTCGACTTTGCATAACGGGGGCTTTATTAAAAAACTTTAAAACTTTTTCAATAGCTGATTTTATTTTCTTCGGCTCGAGGGTTTCGGCTATCCATTCAGTGCAAAAGAAAACATTTCATGAGCTTTTTTATATTTTTCAAAGATTTGACATATTTCTGGAGCAATTTCTGAGTGCCACAAGCCACTATTTACCTTAGCATGATTTTCAAATATTCAAATGTTTTATTCTTATTCACTAATCGCTGAATAAAATGTTCAGGATTCCTTCCATTGGTTCTTGTATTCCTACCAATTTCTACGGTTCGCTTACCGTAATGGAAGAATATTTGTACGCGGCAAACGGTCTTTCTTCTTGTATCAATAATTTCTATTTACTTATCATAGACGGTAATTTATTTCCCACACAATGCTTTCTTTCAAACGGTGACACATTCAATTTTAAGTGCAGTTTTAGCACAACTTAAATTCAATAGTGATTTCTTTTGTAAAACATTTTCTCACATACGACTGCAGTATTCTTGAGCGCACCTCTGGATTACAGAAAAAAATAAAGAGGAGAATTTTTGCTGTGATACATTTCATATGCGTGAGTGTTATTTATTATAAGTAACGTAACCGATTTACCAAAGACTTTGCAGCATGACTGGGGTTATTAGTGGATTAAAACTGCCTTTTATAAGTGAAGGTTATCGCAAATAATCATCTCTTTAACCATTTCAAAAGGTATACTTATAGTGACAATCAGTTTTAAGCGCGTCACTGGATCTTCAGATAAGGTTTAAGGTGAAAAAGATTCGCTTTATTATTACTGAAACTTAATGATTCTAGCAAGAAAGAGAGGGGGTGAAATTTATGAATAGTTCGTGAGACTGTGTAACTCAGTGGCAGGGACCCGACGTCCTGTACAGTGGTATTCGTTCAGTGGGATTCATGAGACAAAAATCCTTACGGCTATTTTATTTTTCAAAATTACCGAAGAATTGGGATAAGAAAAGACTTTTTCCAAATATTGATTGTGAGGGTGTTTACTTTTAGCATAGCAGATTTTCGAATGATATGAGCTGATAATAACGAAACTTGATCGAATCATTCGCTTGATCGAACTCGGCGAGCAAACATCTGACAGTGGTAGGGCATGTAGATTCTCTAATAGCATGGTTGGAGAAATGTACATGCCCCTTTAATAAGCCATCACTAATCTCATTCAACAGATGGTGAAATACACATCCTGAATTATTCCTATGCAATGTGGAAAAAATAACCAACGCTTTCTGGCTTAATTATTGGATTTGCTTTTTTTCCCTCTGATTCCTTTTCGATTGGGAGACAAGTTCGTCAACTGAATGTGATTTTAGTGTTTAAATCCACGTCTTGTTTTCCCACCAAGGATTACAAAAACAAAAGACGCTAAATGCAGGAAAAACTCTATTATCTGCTTGACAAAGTCAGAAATTTTCAATTTAAGGTAAACTTCTTTTGTTCATTTAAAATACATGTATCACTACGCCTAATTCAGTAATTGAATATATGGGTTGAAATATATACATTGTATTTCTATTTGCACTGAAAATAGTTCACGAAAGGAATATCAAATTTAGGGTTTAGGCTTTTTTATTGCTTCAAATTTCAGCTTCAAACACCTGTTTGATTAAAATAAAAAAGACCTGTTGTATTCCAATAGAGTTATATAATTCATACCAGCTGTGGTGCACGAAGTACTTGGAAAGTTCCTAAAATACCATATTTTCAGTCATCTAAGAAAAGAAATAAATCGGAACGAACCAGAATATATAAATCTTACGGAAAGAATTAAAAAGAAAAAAAGGTCGCGTCGATTCGGATAGATAATAAGCTGTCCAAACAGATAAGAGTCGTGTCCACTAAAAACAAACTGTAATTTGTTAATAGAATGTTTACTATGCTCACAAATTGATATTTGCCCGGTGTGAAGTAAACGGTTAAATAAGAGCGGATTTAAGATCGATCTCAGAGCCGTGGTATGTTTGCTAACCTTCCACTTTAATTGTAGAACTGGCAAAGAAGCAAGCACTGAACAAACGGGTGCCATACATGAGGGTTCCAGTGCCCGGATTCCAGCGTTATGGGGTATATATGTACAGTCCTGGATAATTCGCAGAGAATACAGAACAAGAAGTGGATAAATAGTTTATTTTGTCTCGTATTCTTGGTGAAGGAATATGCTTATGAACGCCACCTTGCTTCTTAACCTATCCTCGGATAGTGCCGTGTATAATGTGCTACAGCAAAATGGAAGTTCGGGAAATGCGACAACATCGCCTGGCGCGGGCGTCGACGATGACGATATACCCCCTTATACGTTAGCAGAAAGCATCATCATAGGCACCATACTATCCTTCCTCATTATTTTAGCTTTATTTGGAAATACGTTAGTCTGTGTTGCCGTATTTACCGACAGACGACTCAAGCATTTGAATAACTTTTTGTTGGTGTCCCTGGCCATCGCCGATCTGTTAATGGCGAGCGTTGTGATGACCTTTGCCGTCATCAACGACATTCTTGAGAAGTGGCTATTTGGTCCAGTGTTCTGCAACATCTGGATTTCGTCCGATATTATGTGCTCGACTGCCTCCATTTTAAACCTGTGTGTCATCAGTTTAGATAGGTACATACACATCAGAGACCCGTTCAAGTATGACCAGTGGATGAACTGGAAAAAGATAACCTTTATGATTGCGTTTGTTTGGATTCTATCGGCGGTCATATCTTTCATACCAATTCATCTAAAATGGCATATGAACCCGGATGAACGGAATATTCCCATTCCTGATCACATTTGCCTTTTGGATTTAAATCATACTTATTCTATCGTGTCCTCCACCATCAGTTTTTATATTCCCTGTATCGTGATGCTATCTATATACTTACTTTTATACTGTTATGCAAGGAGACATGTCGCCGAAATTAAGCGCACCAGCCAACCGTCCAATTTTAAAGCTGTCAACGGGAAAGGTAAAAGCGGTGGGTCGGGAACCTCTGACCACAAGGCGGCCGTGACCCTGGGGATTATTGTGGGTGTGTTCCTATTCTGCTGGATGCCATTTTTCGTGATCAATCTAATCATGCCTTTATTTCCAAATATTCCTTTAGTTGTTTTCAAAATTTTGACATGGCTTGGCTATGTTAATTCGTGTTTGAACCCAATCATTTATAGTATTTTCAATAAGGACTTCAGAAATGCCTTTCGTCGAATTTTGTTTCCAAAGACGTGCAAATGCATGCAATCCCGTGCCCACGGGTATGTGAATAATTACAGTAGGACATCATCTGCCCCTCGGTCACTTTATACGAAGGCAGAATACATAATGCATTCTGTGGAGAATGGAAACAAGAGGGACTGCAGGGAACCTTTGTGCGCGGACGCAACTGCTCTTTAGCAATAGGAGAACGACCGAATTTATGTAATTTATTGGAACAAGTTCTTCATCAAATGCAGCATCGGTTCTACACACATGATATTTCATTCACAATCATCTCTACAAGAGAATGCTGATTCATATTATTCGTACATTATGGAAAGTGTTAAATGTGCAAAAATCGCTACAAGCTGTGATCGTATGTTATAACCTGTATATTTCAGTTAAGTATACTAGTGATAATATTTTCATTTCATTTTATGGGTTATATAGCTTTTTCGCTTTGAGAAAAGGTGCAAGACAAACAAACCCCTGTGTTTGTTTAACTATTTATAGGACCACAATCCACTACCGTGATCTCTTATTGCCAAATGCTCCAGTTTTATAATCATATTTATTATCTGTTTCTAACGCAGTTTCATTATGATTTTCAAGAGGTTGAGAGTTGGATTTCCCTTTATACTTAAAGGATTTCTTTAGATCTTAGGGGGTCTGATGGCCTCACATTAATAACGAAACAATTCTCCTCTCCCATTTATTTCTTTTGTTAGGCGCATATATACTCTATATTATTATTATTATTATTATATTCTTTTAATTTTACGCATCTCTCAGCAAATAAAGTATATGATGTATTTCAGTGCCATTTTTATATGTAATGCTAATATATATTTATTCTTCTTGTTTTATTCTATTTTTTCTTTTTATTTAATCGTTTCAAATAAAAGAGCGCACAAATTTATATTATATTTCTAGAATTGGCTGTGATTTACCTATTTAGGAAACTGAATAAATCATCGCAACATCCGGTTATCAACTTATCAAATCTAATAGCGATGCAAAGGTTTAGTCGAATTGTGCATGTGGACCGACCAACACCATTACTTTATACACCCAAATGAACCCAATATTTAATTCCTCTGATTGTCGTATTCATATATGTAAAAACAAACATTTTGAAATTCCTGCAACTCTACCGGACTTCTAAAAGACTACGTAAAATCAATTCCACGCCCATTTTTGTTACAGTTTTCACCTCATAGAATTTCGATAAAGATTACAATTAACAAATACCCTTAGCTCGACAACTTCGCTCAATAACACGTTTCATTATTTGAAACCGGCGGTGTCGTTGCTATTTGGGTTGATTGCCTCTTGTGAATAAACCCTTAATGAAAGTAAACATCGATGGAAAATGACAATTTGTCACAAATCTGTATTTCACAGCGAATCTGTTTATTTCTTTTTTAGTCCTTTATCTGATGCCGCCTCGATATCATCATCCAATCATGGCCTATATGATTGACATCATTATCCGTACTGCAGGGATTCCTTTGGATTTAACTCTCGCTAGTTAATCCCATTCTTACAGTAAATGCATTTCCTTTATAGAGCCACATATTCGCTCTCCAAGACCAAAGCGCCAAGAGAATTCGTCCAAGGAATTTTGCTTCAGTTTGTATGATAAAGAATAGGTTGGATCATCATCGGATAGGTATTATTACGTTTAATGAGAAAATATGCATTCTTTGTCGGTTTGATCAGCATCTAAGACTTTTTTTTCGTAATGATGCACTTGCGTAATGCAAGCAACGACAAAAAATGTGTTTCAAAATTTTTTGCATCGCTCCTGTTAAAGCTTACATAGTGCATGCAATGTAACAAAAATTGTGTTTTAAAAATTCTTGATTCGCACTTAAAAAGCCACTGAAACTATAGTTTATTGATGACAACGAACTCATGAAAATTCATCAAGTTAATTTGAATTAGACAATGGCAGAGAAATGACGATGATGTTGATGATGATGATGATGATGATGATGATGATGATGATGATGATCGAAACAAAATAAAAGGTTAAAACATAAAAGATAAATGATTCCTAGAAATTTACAATAACGTCTTCTTGATTATGAGTAAGCAAATTAATTACGTTTAATAAATGAGAAAACGAAAATATCTCGGGGGGGGGGGGGGGAGAATATACAGATGCAACATCACGCTGTTTCTTTCCAAGATTAGCGTATCTATAATACAACAATATTGGGCATACAAAAAGACGAACGAGCGCTTTGATATCTGAACATTATTTAGCTTAATGGTTCTCTGAATTCATTAATTCTTTATGGTTTTTTTTTTTTTCGAAATCACTGGACGAATATAAACACAGTAAAAACTTCAACCCTTATCCACTTTCCAAATCAGAAAAGGATCGCTTAAGATTAAATCGACTGTAGCAAAAACACCAGTAAACGGGTCATAAAAGGGGCCACTCAAATGTACATAAACATTGTATATCGTACGTTTATATTTAATTCTGTTTTTATATCAAAAAGCTGGGACGAATATATTTACCTTTAGGAACGTCATAAAGAATTTGGCAAAGAGAAGTCATTAAGATTTAGAACAAAATCGTTTTCTAGAGGTTCTTTTAATTTGTCTTATGTACAAATAGAAATATACAAGAAAAGGCCATAGAACGTGAACATTTAATGAGTTTGTACAAAATATTCTCTTGTGACATGGACTTCTCGCATCAATGAAAAATACCATCTCAAAATTGTCGATCTGTCTTAGTATGATTTCGGTAATGTTCGTCATTTCTCGGTAGTTTTCGGGGCATGATAAAGACTACCTAAGATTCCAAAACATACATGACATTTTGTATATTAATGTCTTGTGCACTGTTATTACCCTATTGCTCTAGGAAAATATAGTTTGAACTTCACAATACAGTGTAGAGTTGTAAAGTCCGAATTACAGGATAACCAGATGCGAAACTTAACATTGCACTTTGATCTTGCAGTTGCAATTTCACAGATTTGTTTGGGGTAATTTTTGATAATAATGAGGTATTATGAGAGCTAAATTTCTCCTGAAAGGTAGTTTAAGAATCATGACAGACATTAATAGAAAAGTGAAATTAAGAGAAACAGCAGCAAAAATGTTATCTAACTTTTGAATTGAAAAAAAAAAATCAGTTTTAGAACGGTTGAATGGATCAAACAATATTAAAAGCATGAAGAAGATAGAGCGAGAAATATCATTGACGAGACTAAAACTGTTAATACATGTACCAAAACAAAAGTTAGTTTTCAAAGATACCATCGAGTATACTTCTCTTTATTATAGAAATAAAATGCCAGATGCCAGAAGCATATAGAATAGTGGATCCCATAATACCTTATTACACCAAGATGAAATAATTCGTTCGCGAGAATCATCCTCAAAACGTTGGGCAGAAATGTGTCTCTTGCTAAAATTATTAACTCTACGAGTTCTTGTGACTTGTATCCTATACTGATCGATGCATTGACCTTCTTTTCCTCAATATAATTCATATATACAAAAATATATCTTCACAAAAGATATGTTTCTACTTAAAACGATGGTTAATTGGTTACATGTATAATTTGCCTGAGTCTTATCATATTAAAACACTAGACAAACTAAAGGGTGCACCTCTCTAAAGGTAAAGGTATCATCTTTCCCTTTGAGATTCTTTTTAATAATCAGCCTCTTTATTTTCGACAGACATTACGTCATTTAAAGAAGGTATATAAAGTATCAAAACTGATATCATATATCCACATCAAAATTGCGACTATTAAATTCAAAATCGACTTATTAAAAAGTAGGAACCAATTTCAGTTTGAAAGGATAAAGAGCTAGCAAATTAAGGGCTATATTATATTCAAAGGGAAAACTTAACATTTGGAATAGTATATCTATATAAAGTATCTACGACGACCAAGATCCTGGGACAATTAGCTCCAAACTATGTCATCTCAATTAGCCAGGAATGATAATAGTATACCACTCTACAATCATGTCCGATATTTCCCCATCTAATGCCCTTGGCCATTACTACAGTAAGTTAATTATTCTATTTAGCTAGTATTTTTAAATGCTGTGTTGCCGTGATAACGAGAAAAATTTTATATTATTTCCAAAAATAGCAACGACTTACTGGTTGAGCGACACATTCCACGATCACCCACGTATACATCCTAGTATGACATTTGGTGGAAAAAAATGTAAAGATTGGGATTTGAATTTGTATGGTATATAATAGTGATGTAATAATAGTAATGAGTTAAAGAAGATCTGACGATAATCTCAACAGCACTCACAATAGAGCACCAAATTGAGCATCGACGGACCCCTAGCAAGCTAGAGGCGGGACCAGGTGCCCGGGAGGAGTAAGCATCCCCTGTTGGCTAGCCGCACCCGCCGTCGATGTTAATGAAGCATGGAATTGAAAATATATAAAATTCATGCACTGTCTGACGTTATGTCTATATAGAAAGTGCTATGGCGACAATGTCAGGGAAGTATAATATTCATAACACTTACTGTCAAACCCCTCGCGGGGAACTTTTTTACGAGCTCCACACGGCAACGGGCATAAGTGTGACACAAATGAGTTAAAGAAGATCCTGACGACAATCTCAACAGCACTCACAATAGAGCAGAAAATTAAACATCGACGGACCCCTAGCAAGCTAGAGGTGGGATCAGGTGAAAATGAAAAGAATATATAAATACATGCACTGTCTGAGGTCATGTCTGTATAGAAAGTGTTATGGCGACAATGTCAGGGGAAAATAACTGACGCATTTCGTTTCAAATTTCGACTAGAACTAGATATAGCAGAAATACATGTGCATGGTCAATTTGAAATATAAGTTTTGACGAAGGGGTGTTTTGCGCATATTTATTTTGCAAAATCGAAAATACATGGTGCCATAACAAGTCATAGAGAGAGGTTTTACGACGTCTAATAAAGGAGCCCAAAGATTACATGTATTTATTTAGACACGTAAAGTTATCAAACAAAGCTGAATTTTCTTTTATACATATTTTTCTTCCCCTTCGTACGTATGTACCAAAATTACATGTATATATCTACGCTACTTCAAGTTGGATGTTAGCTAAAACGAACTAAAAATTATTGTCGTGTTACTCTTTATCTTCCTTGCTCAAATTCGGAATGACAATTCATTGACTTTTTTGAATAAGTAGAATTAACTGCCGAAATAATTTAATTAGAGGAAGACAGTTCAGCTAATTATGAATCAATTACTTCTACTTTTTAAATAGATGTTAAGTGTAATCTATAATGACATTCACTTTATTTAACGACATGATTGTCTGATATGACAAAGCATGGCACTATTTTAGTAGAGAAAGAATCTTACTAACATCGCTTTAGAAATGTTTTGATTTTTACAAGAATTGTAAATGTTGATAGGTATGCTCTATTACAAATGTATTATAACATGTGTATAATGAAATTTTAGTGTAACTTATGCGCATTTCATCAAGTTATGTCTCATCAGCGATGCTCGAGGACGAAACCGAGGCCATCTAAATAATTTGAAATAATGAAGAGTAAAAGTATAAACTTGACCTAAATTTTCTATATGCCTAATTTTCTTATCGCATTGAATATTTCATTACAAGTAATTAGCAATTTAAGACGGGAAAATGGTTCCTTCCGTTCAGAGTCGGCTCCAGGTGCACATTGGTCTTTCTTTATTTGTTGTTATTCGTGTGTCATGTTTTGGTGTGACTATTTTGTTTGTTAGACTTGTTGGTATATGGGTGTTGTTGTGTGTCTGGTATGTTTGTTGGACTGCTTGATATGGGTGTCGTTGTGTGTCTGGTTGTCCCGTTGTTTGTTGGACTGCTTGGTATGGGTGTCGTTGTGTGTCTGGTTGTCCCGTTGTTGGACTGCTTGGTATGGGTGTTGTTGTGTGTCTGGTTGTCCCGTTGTTTGTTGGACTGCTTGGTGTGGATGTTGTTGTGTGTCTGGTTGTCCCGTTGTTTGTTGGACTGCTTGGTGTGGGCGTTGTTGTGTGTCTGGTTGTCCCGTTGTTTGTTGGACTGCTTGGTATGGGTGTCGTTGTGTTTCGTCCCGTTGTTTGTTGGACTGCTTGGTGTGGATGTCGTTGTTTGTCTCGTCCCGTTGTTTGTTGGACTGCTTGGTATGGGTGTTGTTGTGTTTCTGGTTGTCCTGTTGTTTGTTGGACTGCTTGGTGTGGGTGTTGTTGTGTGTCTGGTTGTCCCGTTGTTTGCTGGACTGCTTGGTATGGGTGTCGTTGTGTGTCGTTCCGTTGTTTGTTGGACTGCTTGGTGTGGGTGTCGTTGTGTCTCTCGTCCCGCTGTTTGTTTGACTGCTTGGTATGGGTGTTGTGTGTCTGGTTGTCCCGTTCTTTGTTGGACTGCTTGGTGTGGATGTTGTGTGTCTCTTTGTCCCGTTGTTTGTTGGACTGCTTGGTGTGGGTGTTGTTGTGTTTCTGGTTGTCCTGTTGTTTGTTGGACTGCTTGGTATGGGTGTCGTTGTGTGTCTCGTTGACCGTTCTGTGTGGGTGTTGTTATGTGTCTCGTTTTCCTCTGTTGTGTGTTGCAGTTGTTTTGCCTGATGTTTGTTGTTTGTTACAATCCTGTAGTGAGTGTTCCGCTAAGGTCAGTGCTGGGTCGTATTAGGGGCAGACGGACTTCGCCTGTATGATTGCCCTCTGTTCATAAAGGCGAAGTCCATCTGCCCCTTATGCCGGTATCAGATGTAATAACTCGGGGTTAGGATAAGAGTTATTGCTTATATGTCACCTACCATATCTGATGAGCAGGACACTTGCAAACGGAGCCATACTACTTGTTGCATCCCTATATTTTAAAAGTCAAACTTCCCTGAAATATGGAATATTAAGCGCTTATCATCCTGTTTTACATTGGCGCCTTAATGATGACCTCATAGTTATTGGTCCTTTTTATCTTATGTCTAAAGTTTCTTTGGAGTTTCCTTGATACCACCATGGGATAAAAGAACTATTGTATTTGTTACTAAAGGAATTTCAAAATGCGCAGCCTTTACATTAAGTTGTTTATAGCTTGATGTATCCCAATTTTCGTACAGATATTAACCAATAATTCCTGACATTTCAAGTAAAGGTCATGTATCAAAAATTAATAGCGATTAGATGAATTCGATTTATGCACGCATCCACTGTCTAGAATGCAATTAGAAATATTAGAAAAATATTAAGTCATTCGCATATTGAGTACCTCTCTCAGTCGGTCAGTGTGTTCATACGTCCACAAAACTACCTAGTCCGTCAGGGCAATGTCAAGAAAACTACATCTTTGTTTTTTGACTTTGAGGTATGATGAAAACCTGCAGCTCTATGATATTCCGTTTTATATCAGAATGAAAGACAAGACATTCCAAAGTTTGCCAATCACATAATTATTTCTGTCAATTGTCAAAATTGAAGTGTATGTTCTATTTTAAAATGTTAGTGCACCATATGCTCATTTTAACAATTTATGTATCATCAGTGATGCTCGAGGCCGAAAAAGTGGAAATCCACATAATATGAAATTATGAGCAAAAGTCTTAACATGACATAAAATATCTATAAACAAAGAACCTGCTGAGGACAGAGCTATGCCATCAGGGAAAGACCCCTTCGTTTTAGAAAATTTTCATTATATTTTATGACGGAGAATTTACAAATAAATTTCAAGTCAAGTGCCGATACACTGTGAAACATAGCGAACGATATCATCGAGGACTAAACAATCCACCAACAAAGATATATACTATTATAAAATGTCAATGTGCCATTTGCGTATTTCAACAAGTTTTGTCTCATAAGTGGTACTCGAGGCTGAAAAACA
Source organism: Pinctada fucata (assembly GCA_028142955.1). Lineage (NCBI taxonomy): Eukaryota > Metazoa > Mollusca > Bivalvia > Pterioida > Pteriidae > Pinctada > Pinctada fucata. Next base: position 24,324,415 of record AP027105.1, on the reverse strand, counting down.
GGAATTAAATCTAAGTAATATGAAATTATGAAGATCAAAAGTCTAAAATTGACCTAGAATATCTGCCAAAGAACATGCTAAAATCAGATCAGGGAGATACCCCTTAGTTTTAGAAAATCGTCATTAAATTTTGTGACTAAGAATTAACAATTATATTTCAAGTCGAGTCCCGAAACACTGTAAAACTAGGCGACTATGCCTCTTAATATATCTGTGTCTCTTTCCATCCCTCCTCTCTCAAGTTCGGTAGAAGTGTTCCTTTTATAAAGTTGGGCAATCCTTATCCATTAGAGTCTGTCGCTGTCATTAAAGTCTTTCACTAATTCAAATCAAATCCGCTTTCTTTAACGAGAACATAAATATATATAGAATTGAAAGAATGTTTTTGACTTTGAAATTCTTTCAAGTACACTTTGGTTATGAAATAGACGTAAACCTCAACGTGTTATATCAACAAGTGGGATACGAGGATTTAAGATTTTAATGTGATTAGTTAAGTGGATATAGAAAAATTGCCAATGCTTTAAACTTAAAGAGAGAATGAAACAATGTTTTCAGTAATTCTGCCAGGTTTTGGAGATTTGCAAGCCATTGTTGGTTCCATCTTTAAAACCCATAGCTGCATTACTAATTCAAAGTCAACTATTGAGTCTTATGATTGGTTTCAACGAGAGAACTAAGATGAATTGGAAGCTAAAAGTGTCTACTTAGATGAGATAATTGATTGGCTCAATCACACTTTGATGTTTCCGATTTTTATGCCCTGTTGAAATCCTCTTATAGCTGTTACGGAAAAAGGTTCGGATTTTACAATGCAATTCCGTGATTTTGAAATGGACTGTTATGGTTCCGTTCATTTTCTTTATTTGAACAGGTGACCAATGCAAATATTTTTCCGTATATCTTTAATATTTTACACTTCACAATTTTAATTCTTTTACAAGTATGTTCAGAAATAATATTTCTTTCTATCTTAATTTATTTTTGACCAAGGCACGAATTGTTCTCTGCACACAGAATTGTAATAAAATTGAAGGAACACGTCATAAAAATACAATGCCAATGTATTATTAAGACACTGAGCCTAAAAATCAATACATTTTCATTGAGGTAATATGCATTAATGACTCCTTGACGGATTTTTTCTTGATACAAATTCACAATTTAAGCTCGTAGCAATCTTATAAGCTGACATGCATATTTGTTTACTTCATTTGTAAATATAAGTTTTGATAGGTTTTTTAAAGAATGGACATGTTTAATCAAGGCAGTATATCCGTATATATAGCATCCGTAAGGCCGTAGAAATTAACTATTCTGTTTTACGTTCAAAACTTTTTTTGAAAGGTAAAATTCTTTCAGACATGAATGTATGACTGAGTTTGAGACAGGACGACTAGAAACAAAACATGAAACAAAAATCTCTCTTCAATTGAAGTAGATACATGTAACTCTTACCTTTCTTGTACTTTTTTTAAAGAAAAGTCTTTGAGATCATTTGCTGAGATATAGTTTGCTTTGGATATTTTTGAGTGGAAAATACATATTTATACGTGTTTTGTGTTAAACAATTTTCATAAAAGGTACCCAATCGTGGACGTAAAACAAAATATTTTATTTACTTTGGCCTTAATTCATGTTGCTATTCATACAGCAAGTATCGAAAATCAGACAATGACTACAAGAATTATGCTTTTCAATGCTTCGAGTACTTCAATTATTTATTTTCAATTTTGATTTATTTCATTTTTATTCTATTAACAAAGAGACAGAACTTCTGTTTTATTTCATTTTTATTCTATTGACAGAGAAACAGAACCTATGTTCGCCTCCAACTCATAAATATCCATCTCTGGCATTCATATGCCTTAAGAATGAAGGACGCTTCGATTCAAGCGACGTTTCTTCACGTTTTATATCGTAAATTATTATCAGAGATTCTTTCAAATAAAGTCTTTCATCTTTGCATTTAGAATGAAACTTTTGTTGAAAGTAATTAGGAGGACATGACATATACCACGATAAAATAAAATCAATTTGTTACTCCAATAGAAATGATATATTGTAATCATATGTTATGTTTTCTGTTTTCCTTGCGTTTTCCTCTCAGTAGATTTCTTTGTCTCTTAAGCTTTTTGTTTTCAAAATATTCCTTTGTAAAGAATAACCATCGGAACCAAACAGACACGGAAAGGCAGTGCAGATAAACTTTTTGGTTGACAAACTGAACAGTCAGTCAGACAGACAGGCAGTCAGGAAGACAGAGGGACTGACAGACAGAATATTCAAACACATTACAGATAATGCATCAGAATATATACATCACATAATTTCTTCTATGTTTTTTTTAAATTTCATATTACAAAATTTTAGCATGCTCAAGGCTATTCAATTAACATGTACACCAAGGTCCCTTTGTACTGCAGTTTAGTTAACGCTGTAGGTGTAATGATTTTGCATCGGTTTTTGCCGATAGGAACATGGTCTGGTTTCCATTAAGACATCAATCAAGAATTCACCACACTCCTTTTCTCTATTCACGTCGATCAACAGTGTATGAAATCTAAAGACATTAACTCATTATGAAATATGACTGCGCACAGGGCTATTTATTCTCTATTCTCTTAAACTGTAAGTCTCTCATCATAACAAAATCAGGAAGTAGGATTTATAAATGTTTATTTCTGCATGTTAAACGAAATATATTGTTTACGCCATCTCATTTATGCATCTGATTCCATTTTGTTTCGGAATATGATCAATTGATCGTGTTTTCATGTACTATTCTCATTTCATAGACTGTCTCAAAAGATTTAGGAAAAGACATTTGAGGTTATTTCAAGCTCTTTGATTTCGAAATTACGAAAACTTATTTTTTTTTTTTATTATTAAACTTATTTTGTTAAACAATTACTGCCGTCAGTATTTCTTACGTCCTTTTTTCCTCAGCATTATAAAACAACCATTTTATATGTGTTTCCAAATTTAATTTTTAAACCCAGATTGTCTCTTGCGAAACAACTAACTTACACGACCAGAAAAAAACCTCTTAGCTTGACTGTAAACTTTAAGTTTCACTTCCAGAAGTATAAAATTTAATCAAGTAGGAACAGAAAATTCTTGCTCTATTTTAAGTTTACGAAGATTTACCCGATTCGTCGTCCATTATCCACCCTCAACAGGATATATAATATTGGACAAATATCTCTCATTTTTCTCAGCCATAAATTTTGTATCATACAGTGAATCTGAATCGCCAAGTCTTAATGTTTAACGTCTTCAAGTTCATTAGCATCATTTAGAGCAGATAAATTTACAGCATGGACCAGACATGCATGTTTCGGGTAATAAACCCTCGTCAGTGATCCTCAATCTAAACAATGCTATGTGACCAAAATCTGAGAAAATTATGTTGTAAAGAGCTCGCTTAAATCTGTCTCCAACATTAATTTTGTATATTCAGTATCTCCTATCTCCCACCGGTGACGATGTTACAAGAGAATAAAAGTTGGATGGCGTTTTGCTTTTGAGCGTTTCTTTCTTTGTTGGTATAAAGCATACAACGAGGTACAAAGATGCCATCAGGTTCTTAACCATTTTATTAATCAATTAAGCAAGATCTGTGGTCATTTTTTACATTTGAAAAATAGAAAATAGAACTTATATCACAGAGAATCTTACGAAACCATTACTCTTATTTGATTTGTTCCTTCGATTATGATATCTTGTGGACCAGTACAGTTTTATAAATTATCAGAAAACATACTTATTTCACATTGAACGACTTCTTCGGTTGAACGATCAAGGAAAGTGTTATCGAAGGAAGGGATGCCCAACTTTAGTAAATAATTGAAGGGAATGCATGTTTTCTCTACTATGTCAGCTTAATTCCTGTTACATTCATCATGAGTTTACATTTAAAGTTGTGTATCGACAAACAATGATATACACTGTATGATTCGTATGCGCCAATACTGATGGATCCAACAAACAATCAAAGGAGATTCACTTAACATGAACCACCAGTGGCAATACATATACTCGAAGGAATTGTGTCGACTTCAGACGTCCATCTGATATATAATGGTAAATGTAGTGATTATCCGGATTATGTGAGTACAACCCTTCCATTTACCCGGATATACAGAGAGCAACTATTATAGAAACACCAGAGACGTACCTATCAGTTATTAAGTCTCAAAGTCGAGAAGGCAAGGCAAAATCGTAAGAACTTCCATTGGAACGGTTGCGAACCTCGAAATGAATAATATTCCGAAATGAGACCAGGTGCTCGGGGAGAGTCAGCATCTCCTGATTGCATGCAACACCCGTCGCAACAGCTCCATTTGCATGATAGAGCAAGGAACCATATTTCGCCGGTGACCATATTTCGCCGTTTCATGGTTAATTGCTTCTCGTTGGTTATTGGAATTGTTTGTCAAGCTTATTTTTCTATATCCTATCAAATATGACCATAGAAGTCATGTTTTGATATAATGTGACATTTCCTGCACTCAAATGTGACGAAAAATATCTCAAAATGAGGAAAAATTAGTTACATCACTAAATTTTAGACGTAAACATCTAAAATTGCTACAAAAACAAAACGAAGAAAACATTTTATTTGGCATCATCTCGTAGAAGTAGTGGCGACGACAGATTTCCTGAAAAGAAAGTCACAATTTTGTCCGTTTTGTGTGCAAAATGGATACTTATCAGTAAAAACGGCGAAATATGGTCATCCCCGAAAACATGGAAACGAAATATTTTGACGTTTTATTAGGAAACAATGAAATAAGTAAAATAAATTAGTTTTCTAGTATTTCGATCGAGAATGGAGTTAAATTAAATCTTAGCAAAACCAATTATTGAATCGGCCACCAAGTATTGAAAATTCCCAGAAAATATACGAAAAATGCGGCGAAATATGGTCACTTGCTCTATAAGCAATGATTTTCTCAGTGTAAGTTGACATAACAAACAACACCGTGTTACGCAGGGACCATAGGTACAATGTAACACAAAAATGGCTAAAATGCCTTAATATTTCGGAGGCGGAGATTTCTTATTCTACATTATATCAAATTGTGATCGGCGGTATTGAATTTGTACATTCCCTTGAAAGATATTTGTCTGGTGAACAATTAGATCATACAGCAGCTTTATAAGGGAGCAACCATTTGATTTTTATGGGGGGGGGGGGCAGGAAGACTTTGCAAAAAAAAATTTCCGGATCGAAATTTTAGGGAAAAAAATTTTCCGGCACGAAGGGCCGGCGAAAAAAAAAATTTCCGGATCATGAAATTGCCCCTCCCCCCTCTCTTCCAACCTTTCCACTGCCAAATAATCTTGTGTATCATAAACAAAGTATAAAAAATAGAACTAACTTTACGCAATTTGGAGTGAATAAATAAAATTCAAAAGTCATTAGCACCATATAGCTTGTCTCCGTTGAGTATCATTTTAGTAAACAGATTATAGGCACCATATGCCATTCGAGAAATTAAAATGAAGTGATATCGTGATCTGCTGGCAAGAGATGAACTCATTGTGTGTTTGATGTTTAATATGGCTGAAAAATCACGCTGAATTATTTAAACTTTAGAGTAATTTTCAACATTGGAAAATTATTTAAAAAAAATAATCCGGCCCGAAGGGCCAGCGAAAAAAATTTCCGGCTCTTAAAATGGCCGAAAAAAAATTTCCGGCCGGCAAAAGTCTTCCTGCCCCCCCCCCCCCCCCCCCCCCTAAAAATAAAATGGTTGCTCCCTAATACAAATTCGTATAAACCTGATATATTCTGGGCAAACCAATTTACAGTGTGACTTTTCTCTATCATTGCACCTTTTCCCAATCAAATTCGATATTTTATCACGATTGGAGCTCCTAAATACCATCAAAACAGTAGGTACAGGTAGTAGTTATGATGCCGGAAAACCGTTTTAATTTGATTCCACATTTTTGCTCACATTTTATGATTTAACATGCTGCGTTATATGTAAAATGGTAAAAAATTTAGTGCTTTCTTACACTGATTTAAACTTTTAATGATTACGAAACGAGGGTAATCTAACCTTAAGATACAATGAAGGATCCTCATAATGAGATTGCACCAAAATATTGAAAATGAAAGTAAACGCATAATAGAAGAAACTTATACCGATCATACGCCCCATTCTTAGATCCGGAAACTTATGAAAACATGTTTAATATATTAACGTATTATCTATCAGCAGTGGATTCCGCCTCCGGAGTAACTAATCATGAGGGTGTATCGTTAACTATACCCTATATCAGTATAATGATCTTAGAATCAATCGGGGCAGGTGCGAAGGCGTAAAATAGGTAAGTGCAAAACTGATAGATACGAAGCTGATATGCTCAATCATTAAAATTAATTTGAGGCATAACTAAAGGGCGAAGGCCAAATGTACTTCTTGATGTTTGATCGAATACTGAAATTTAGGGTTAGGGTTAGGGTTAAGGATTAACCATAACCCTAACCCTAACCCTAACCCTATTTATTTTCGCCATATGTTCAGCAAGTGAATTTTATTTTGCACGATTACAATATAACAATTACAAAACAGATTTTAGCGAGTTCAAGACTTGGCGATTCAGATCCATTTATGTATTATCTATACCAAAACTTTTGGCATTGTGAACTTGACCTTTGAGTTTGACCTACTATGCAAAAACTTTAACCTTGGCCTTAACATTTGAATGGTAAGTGATAAGGCTTTCATAGATCACATGTATATTCCTTGTGCCCAGAACTTTCTTGGGATACCAAAAGTTTTGACATCATAACATTGCTCTAGGAGTGTTACCTACGTTTTACATTAAAACTATTTTACTGACATAGATGTCGACGAGGGCATTCGTGTTTCACTAACACATGTTTTTTTTTTATTTTTTGTCTCTTATGGTTGTTTGTTGAACCGTTTGATGTGTTTCTCATTCCACCTGTGTTTGTTTTGTTTTGATTTTGTCTTTTTTTTTGCATCCTGGGGGTAAGGGTTAGGTTTAGCGCTGTGGTCAAAGCCGGAGATCTCTTCTATATACATCGACACAAGGATTCTATTAACTGACTGATGGATAAGACTATTTCTAATGAATAGGTTATAGAAGTGTTAATGTCATCAAATTCAATAGTATCATTTAAGAACAGATGAATTTGCAGCATGGACCAGACATGCATGTTTCGGGTAGTTAACCCTCGTCGGTGATCCTCAATCTAAACAATGTAATATGACCAAAAAGTGTGAAAGTTATTATGTCCAAAAATGTACCGAAAGACGTAGCAAGAGATGGGTGGGATATGATGCTACAGGACCCACGTTTTAGAAATTTCAAGAAATCTGATAATAGATATGTTCGAATGCGTTGAAGAAACGATACCGGTATTTTAAACTGAAGTTGATCGAACTTGGCTACATGTGCCCTCGGGGACTCCTGGTCCACCAGCATTGACACTCAACAAGTGGTACAAATGTTAACGTCTTCAAATTCAATAGAAGATCAGGTTCCAGAACAAATCTCAGTCCTTTCTTTATGCCTATAAAATTCAAGTGAATCCCTGTTGAGCTAAAACAATCTTTTCTAAGATTATTTCGCAAAGGTTTATTCTCTATCGTGAGAGGCTTTTGTTCTGGTGAGTTGCATTAGAAAATGAGTGAAACACAAAAACCAAATAAGAATTCAAAAATGACAATCCATAGACGCACTAAACTAAAAATGAAAAAAAAATGATCAACAAAATCATATTGAAAAGAAGCAAAAGTGAATCTTTAAATGGAGATGAGATGCATGTAGGTTGACCGGTGAAAGTATGTATTTGTTGTCTGCTTTCAGCACTTACATTTCAGCGGTGCAAAATAAGTCAAACCAGCGAATGTGTCAAATTCGATTATTTTGGATGGTTATAACCTAAAACATATTTCAACAGTCTGTACAAAGATTGCATTTTCATTATATCATCCAACAATATACTGCTATGATGAAATCAGTCGTTCATAAAAACACACTTGTTTTAGTAGTTTCGCTTTGCCTACAGATCGGACTAGTTTTAGTGTGAACTTGGTCTTGAATACGAAAATGTATATCTGATACATTTTACCCCCTTCGTGTAATATATGCCATTTTGCTTCTTGCTTTAGTTTGGCTTTACTTGACATACAATGAGTTTCATTTTTAAACTCTGCGGAGATTATACATGTATATATACTGTTTTCCTCCTTTCCTTTAATTTTTTGATAATGTGATACGGTTGTCTCCCTCTATTGTTCCCTGTTTCTTGTCTCATGCGTGCGTACCACTGTGATCACTATGCATAGCCTAGTATACATGTGTACATTACGTTAGTGTTATGAGTATATATGTATACATTACGTTAGTCATTTGAGAATATATGTATACATTACGTTAGTCATATGAGTATATATGTATACATTACGTTAGTCATGTGAGTATATATGTATACATTAAGTTAGTCATATGAGTATATATGTATACATTACGTTAGTCATATGAGTATATATGTACATACATTACGTTAGTCATATGAGTATATATGTACATACATTACGTTAGTCATATGAGTATACATGGCATTGTCTTTTTTATTGCACCAGCTGTAATAGATTTATTTTCGTTTTTACACCGAGACTCTGCGGGGATTATTCCTATGATAGTGATGTCCTTCGTACATTTTATATTTTAGTGATGTGAATACAGATGCTATTGTTCTCGTTGTCTTTGTATAATTGCTCCATTTTTCTCGTGTGTGTTTCGCTGTGACGTTTGCAACGTCGTCATGTTGGTGATCTCCTCCTTGTATTGTGTATGCTCATCATAAAATTGTCTTTAGGTCCGCGTTGAATGTATTTCTGTGAGGATGTGTGTGTGTGTGTGTGTTAAGATAGAAGAAAATACTTGGATCAAGATTGCATTTATGATCTTTTCGGTCTTTGAAAATTGGAAACATAAAAAAAAGTATATCCGTCTTATGTATTTCCTGGTGGAAGTCTGCTTTCATTTGATATCATATAGGTTAACAATAAAGAACAAAATGAAGAAAAGAGAGCAAAACGCACTCACCCTGTCGGAATCTGTTTGCAATAAAACTCGAAACAATAACGGATCTGCACTTAACTGACATTTTAATAATAATTCATTGGAAAGAGAACTTTATGTTACTTCTCACTCAGGATTTGTAAATAAAGTCCTACTGAGTGTATTTACTCTGTCATGGCTCTTTCACAATTAGTCAATTTCGAAGCCTCTTACGTAATAGTATTCGTTTAAGATGATTACAAATGACGCCATTTCAAGACATTGATATGCGCAATTAGACTTGGTCAACGTTTCAGAATAATTAAACATTTTCAAACGCAATGAAGATGTCATATTTGTGAACAGTTTAAGCTACTGATACGTGAGAAAGACAATCAAATAAAATATTTTCATTTTCCGAACGGTGTAGACCGTCCAACACAGCGTACTTGAATGACTTATTTCTATATCTGGCGAGAGTTATATTTCTGCCACTGGGTATTTGAACTCAATCTTCAGAATATGTTCGTGACACTGTTTTTATCGATAGCACGAGCTACTGCATGAAGCAATTTGTAAATTTTCTGATTAAAAACCCTCCAAATTCAAATTAAAGTTAAAATTAGTAGGATACTAGTTGTCAATAATGAAATACATGCTCTATTGTAAAATTTCCGCGCGCCATATGCGCATTCAACAAATTATGTCTCTTCAGTGATGACCGAGGTCATAAAAGAGGAAATCCAAGTAACATGGATTTAAAAAGAGAAAGTCTAAACTTGACCTAACATTTCTTACAAAGATACCCATTAGTTTTAGGGCATTATCATTTTAAATCACAAATCAAGTGCCGAAAGACTATGTATTTAAATTATTTTTCAGTTCACCAAATGATTGAATACCCATGGAATTACGTACATGTAACATAGATTAGACCTTGCACAAGTTTTAACCAAAACCGTGATTCAAGAAATCATAAACCGAGCAAAACCATACAAAAATGAAAAAAAAACATAAATAAAGCAAACAATCGAAGCAATCTACCAATTCTACAGAAGTGAACTGGAAATATAAACAAGGAAGAGTAAGTATCTCCTGCCTGCCACTCATGTCAGTATTGGAAACACATACAAGAAAAAAACGACTTAACTTATGTTACACGTTACATGTTACATGTTATGAACTGATAAATTTGCAGCATGGACCAGACCTGCACGTTTCGAGTACTTAAGCTGAACTTAAGTTTACTTAAAAAAAAACAACAACAACCCTACATGTTCAGAGGAAAGTGAATTATGATAATAACTGTGCCTGGAAGCATCACTGATGAGGGTTTAATATCCGAAACACGTGTCTGGTGCATATACTAAATTGAGTTCAAATTTTCTTCGGAAAGGTATAGAGTTGGAACACTTCCGTATTAATAAATCATGCAAGGGGAGTTAATTAGGAGCACTGGAATAGATGTGAACGAACTTTTCTTCCTTACATCCAGCATCTGGAAATCAAACATACACACTTACAAATTTAAAAAAAAACACCAGAGACATGTAAACAATACATAGACAAGGTCATATTTGTACAAAACACAGGACATTGAAGAGTAAATGTCGGCCGACCAGCAATCTGAAGATTACTAGCCCGACGCCCCATCTGCTAGACCACGGCGCCGAACACACTTACAAATTCATCAGTTTCTGAAATAATGACAACTACAAATCTTTTTCTTTAGCCCTTCGGTATTCATACTGATGACTCTGATCTTGAACTACCTTATAAATCCTTACAAACACCAGTTCATTGCCGGTTCGTCTAGGTACTTCACAAAACCTTACGAAAATATAAACTCCCACCAAGCAAGGTCTTCAAACATACTCGATATTCATGCACGATATTCTGTCTTAGACCATTTGTACCATCCAACCACCGAATATACGAATATACTTGTATCTTCCGAAATGGACGTAACCGGATGTGCAATTCTACCGAATTGAAGTGACGGGTGTTGCATGCAAGCAGGATATCACCGTGGGGTATCACGTGATACGCAAATGATATGTTCCATGGGAATCCCCTTTGATTAAACCAAGTAAATACCGTCTAAATCTACTTTATATGAATTTATTTTAGGCCTATCATATGGTCATTATTATCAATTATATGATGGTAATCTATTCTGGTCAAGAATAGACAATTATTTGGAGAACACTTTAACAGAAAATTTTGTATCTGTCCGTGGACCATATCATAACATGTGGTGATCATTGAAAATTTTTTGTTTAAGTGTTCTCCGAATACACGTCTATTCTTGACCAGAATAGATTACCATCATATAATTGATAATAATGACCATATGATAGGGCTAAAATAAATTCATATAAAGTAGATTTAGACAGTGTTAACTTGGTTTAATCAAAGGGGATTCCCGTGGAACATGTCATTTGCGTATCACGTGTTGCCCCACGGTGGGATATGCTGACTCTTCCTGGGCACCTGGTCTCACTCCCATATTGGGAGTTCGCTTCTTTTCATATGGTGGAGGTTTTTCTTTGTTTGTTTCGGTTCTTGTTTTATCCTGGTTTTGTATGCCTTCGGTTTATGATTTTCTGAATTATCGATTTTGTACTATGTATTGGAATATGGTCATTATCAATATTTGTTATACTGCGAAACAAGATATTACAGAAATGGAATCAATCTTATGTGGATTCTTAAGAAGGAACTTTTGGAAAATTTAAAAGCCACCAATTCCAATCATATTACCAACATAAAGTCTTTCAACTTCTCTACGCTCTACACCACCATTCCACACCACAAGCTTAAAAAAGACTGTCAAATATTATTCGCAACACCTTTCCTTTAAAAAACGGAAACAGGAGATACAAAAGCCTTGTATAAGGCGGGAGGATACTCATTTTGTTAAGGAACACTTTGATTCAAACAAAAGGTATACCGAAGACGATATCACCTGGATGCTTGAGTTTTTGATTGACAACATTTTTGTTAGGATAATCTACATGAAATCTATCCTTATGAACTAGAGATGAAGGGAGCAACCGAGAGCGTCTCAACGGCAATTTGAACACCTCACTGTATGACACTGATGATTTCAGCTTCCACATAACAAACTTTCCTTTCATGAGAAACAACATTCCGTCTGCTCCTGCTTATGGCGTATTTGTTTCTCAGCTAAAACGGTACGCCAGGGAATGTTCCAAATATGAAGATTTCATCGGTAGAGTCAGGCGGCTTGCAAGTAAACTACTTGTTCAGGGTTATATTACACAACAGCTGAAATCATCTTTGAAGAAGTTCTTCGGTCGCTACGGGGATATAGTAAAAGAATATCAGATCTCCCTATCCAGAGTGATCAGTGACATTCTGGATTACGACTGAGTGGCTGTCATCATCACCAAACAAGAAATATTTACCTGATATGTACACCGGTGTGTGCGTCGAGACAATCACCGAATTTGACAAGATTTCATGGAGCTGTTGCGACGGGTGGAGACTCTGACTCTTCCCGGGCACCTGGTCTCACTTCGGAATATAATTATTCCTAGGTTCGCAACCGTTCCGATTCAAATTCTAATGATTTTGCCTTGCCTTTGCGACTTTAAGACTGAATAACTGATAGGTACTTCTCTGATGTTTATACCTTATGGAAGATTTATTATTACATGTATATTGAAAATTCCCAGGATTTTTTAAATGTAATATTTTTCCTTGCCCATACTACTTTTTAACTATTTTATATGGGTATCATGTAAAATGTATAACATTTTCCCATCTATGCTTCAAACTCATAAATGTCTTTGACTTGGGATATTTTCTCATAATTCAAACATTTTTTGAATTACAGTAAATGGTTTGTTTACAGGAATAGATATTATATAACAAAATTCTGTGGAATGGTTTATATGCTTGTGAAGGTACTTTATACATGAACCTTTTCAAATTCAATTTTCTTTTAATAATATCATTTATACTTCTTGAAATATTTTTTGTTGCAAGTACAACACTTCAGCTATCGGAAGAAATAAAGTAGGGATCATATTTTCCTGCTATAATGTACACTATACATGGAAGTGATATTGTAAGATATTGTGTCCATATCGAATATGATTTATCATGTAAAACACTCTTTATTATCTTTTTAGATTTCATGTAACACAATATATACTGGTAATGGACTCGAGGAGTAATTTTACAATATATTTGATATATGAAATCCTCATTGGAATTTTTGTTATGTAATATTTTCCATGGCACTAGTATCAGAACTTTTATTGTGAGATAAAGATGATCATGACGAAAATCTCAACAGTAGAGTTAAGGAAGATCCTGACGATAATCTCAACAGGAGAGTTAAAGAAGATCATTACGATAATCTCAACAGCACTCACAAAAGAACACCAAATTGAGCATCGGAGTAACATAAATTCACAACGGAGGAACACACTATCACGAGACGAGAAAAAGGGAACGAACAGATATAATATTAGAAGACGGTACGCCAGGGCATGTTCCAAATATGAAGATTTCATCATTAGAGCCAGACGGCTTGTAATTTAGGTTAAACGTCTTCAAATTCACTAGCATCATTTAAGACCAGACCTGTACGTTCCGGGTACTTAACCCTCGTCAGTGATCCTCAATCTAAACAATGTAATATTGCCAAAGAGTGTGAGAATTTTCATGTTCAAGCAGTGACACTCACCAAGTGGTACAAATGTTAAATTTCTTCAAATTATGGAAACACACAAGACGAAAATCAGAATATGGAAAATATCCAGTACGACGACCCGGGGAAAAAAGGAGATCACAGTCGCCGCATGCGCCAAATCAGAATCAAACAAAACAACTTCATTTACAATGTAAGAATAGGGGACAACAAATTCCTGAGGATATCGTTCGCCTAGTTTTAATGTGCTTCTTGACTTACTCGGAGTATATTTGATGAATTTCTTATACTAAATTTGATAAATTATTCTGAAACTAAGGAAAATCTCCCTTATGGCATAGCTCTGTCCTTAACTGGCTCTTTATAAGAATTGACTGTTCAATTTATACAGTTTATTGGAGTATGAAGTTTGGTTTGTCGCATCACAAATTGTGTAAAACCGCGTAGCGTAGCGAAGCGGTTTTACGCAAAATTTGTGATGCGACAAACCAAACTTCATACTCCAATAAACTGTCAAAATTGAATAGTCAATTCTTATAATTTCCAAACCCAAATTTATCCCAAATTTCACAAATATACCCAAGAAATTAGTAATTTAATACATTGCGTATGAAAATATCAACTCTGTAGGGCCCGTAGGCGAACTAGTTCCCAGACGAAATAGATATAATGTATACGTTGCTAGTTAAAGGCAGCAAATGTGTCAAAAATATTCGTTCCCCATCTGGAGCCCCATTTTACCAATCCATTACATCATCCGATGATATGACGTAACATTTTGATGACGCGTTCTGCAGTTCAAGTTCAAGGTCGCCGACATGGCAGTTATGTGTTTGGATTGTACACGCAGGAGCTGGGAGTTTATACAGACAGATTCTCTGTACTTATAGATCTAATACTTGCAGAAAACGGCATGATTATGATCTATTGGTATCAGAATACCTTCCTAGGATTTAGTTATTTCATAAGTGACAAGTTAATTGTGAAAATTCATGATAATACTGTATCCTGATCGAGGCCGAGGTAGGTCGCCGTCTTTTGATCTCTTAATTTTCTATTCGCTGTCAATATTTCTCCTAAATTCTTCATCTCGCCGAAAATATATCATTAGAAAAGTTTCTAGTTTCAATACTTCATAGGTTCAGAACGATTGTACCTCATAGAAATCATTTGAAACAGTGATCTTCGGTCCTTTTGAAGTTCTCAATCAAAACTTTTGCACGTTGTCGTTGACAGTCGTCAGTCACTGGAAAATTTCAAACGCAGGTACTTGCTACTGTTACGACGGGAATGTAATTTTGAAGAAAATAGCTGAAGTTTCTGTTTTTCTCGTCATTTACTGATTTTTCTGTCTTTTATCATGAAGTATTTTTCATCTTCATGATATTTAGATTTTTGAGAAATTGTTTATTTCAAAATTTCATTTTAAATTCAAGTTTGATTAATTTACAAATTTTTAGACAAATTTCTAATCTAAATTTCTTTATATCGTTGTAAATAATTTTATCTTTTATCAGAAAGCGGTCAGTTAATCCCTAATTGTAATTAAGCTGACACTTTCATTGAGGTAAAGAAATCGGGTCTTTTATGTGTCAGTACTCTGTTTACGCGCATTGCGCAACTTGATTACACTGGCCACCTTTAGGACTATTTTAAGACTCTGGCCAAGGAAGTTCTTTATGTTGACAATGAGGCCCACGAAAGGTTTTATTATTGATTTCAAACAGATATATTAAGATAATTAATTGTAATTATCCCTCAAGAGCCTGTCTTTGTTCTGGTCGGGTATTTTACGTCACTGGCCAGTAGAGGCCAGATTAGGGTTATTTTTGATATACCTTACTTACTGATATACTAAGAAAATGTAAATTGACCTTTATGGGTCCTAATTGAAATTTTGGTGTCCAGAGACTTTAGCGTCGGTGCCCAGCGCGTCACTCTGAGCTGGCACGAGAAGAATAAAGAAGTGAAATTTTATATTGGATTTTCTTCATAATTTCAGGTATGAATTATTCTTTATTCTATGTATTTTTATCATTTTGTATCAATTATTCTACTGCAAACTTCATCAGTTTACCATAGAATGTTAAGGCATATCATTTATTCATTTTATAAGACTTTGTTGGATCTTGAAATTTAATTGTATGTAATTGAGTTTTTTTGGTATGATATGAGAAAATGTACATATTTTCATTATGCTGAAGTTACACTATTCATTTGTCTGATTTGTGTAGTTTAGTTTGTTTATTCATGAATAGCACATTTAGTTTGCATATTACTGTTTTCCGGAACATAGTGTTACGATTTGGTTCTGTTACTGATGTGAGCCACAAACTTCCGTAATGTCGAACTTTCGATTTTGTAAAATGAAAAACTCAAAGTTAGCTCCTAGAATGTGTTTAGAAGGGTTCAGACAAAGTTTTATGTTGTAAGTCAATTATTCAATTAATTATTTATCTACCTCTCTCCATGTTGATCTTTGATTTCAATGATTTAGGTGTTATTTCATCTTGTACAAAGTCACGTGTAAAGTTTCGAAGTTTCATTGTTAAGGAAATCCTTTGTTTTTATTTTCTCATGGAGTAACTAGACTGTAATTTATTTTAACTCTCATTTTCTAAATTAATTATTCATGGAATTAAAATCTGCCTTGGCTTCGTCTAAATTTATGGTACCTCTCTGCTGTCAAGTTTGTGTTCTACCATATTTGACTAATTCTCCCCATCAATAAGAACATTCATTCTGGCATTTAATATCACAAATTATGAGCTATTCTATGTTCATTTTGAACGGATCTTGTTCAAAGATTTTGCATTCATTATTCAATTTTTGATAGGTCAATTGATGTGTTGGTTTTTGTTTGCTATTTATTGCATATTAATGATATGTAAATGGCCTGTTGCCATGGTAACTATTTCTGTGGTAACCATAATATTTTATTATGATTAGACAACTATTGTTGTGTAATGGTTGGTCAGATTATAGTAACAATGACAACCATCTATTACATTTATGTAAATGACCTGTTGCTATGGTGCTTATCACCATGGTAACCATATTTCACATTATGTTGTTCATGTATTATAATAATTTAGTCACTCTGAGCTGGCACGAGAAGAATAAAGAAGTGAAATTTTATATCGGATTTTCTTCATAATTTCAGAACCATTATACACCTCACACCAACAAGGCACAAAAACCCCCATGATACTTTCATGAAATTTTAAGGACAGGAAATGGTCTAAGAAACTTCAAAAACAGGAGCATAGCAACCGAACAACGCTGTAAAAACCACGTATACCGGTACATCATCGAAATTGTCATAAAATTGTCATTAATTCTGATATCGTATTTATATTTAAGGGCTACTGTTAATATTAATAATAACACTATTTTTTCTTTGCATAATTATCATTCGAAAGCCGATCTTAGCAACATACTAAATGATTTTGATGGAAGTAGTTCCGGCTCTTCCGGTATTTTATCGTGTTCATTGGGGTATGAAGTGTATTTCGCCATTTTTCTGACGATCATATTAACCAATCAAAATGCATAGATTGGTGTAAACAAATTTATTTGGAAATTATATACATTTTAGGTCATATTTAGAATTTCATTCTTCATAAATTTACTATTTTGGTTTCCTCTCTTTCGGCCTCAGGCATCACTGGATATTTTCCATATTCTGATTTTCGTCTGGTGTGTTTCCATATTCTGATTTTCGTCTTGTGTGTTTCCATATTCTGATTTTCGTCTTGTGTGTTTCCATATTCTGATTTTCGTCTTGTGTGTTTCCATATTCTGATTTTCGTCTTGTGTGTTTCCATATTCTGATTTTCGTCTTGTGTGTTTCCATATTCTGATTTTCGTCTTGTGTGTTTCCATATTCTGATTTTCGTCTTGTGTGTTTCCATATTCTGATTTTCGTCTTGTGTGTTTCCATAATTTTTTTTTCAAATTTGTCCTATTCATTCTTATTTTATCTTATGTTGCTTTGATAATCAATGCACGCTCATCTATTGGATGGAAGGAGTAAAAAAAAAGAACATATAAATAAGTTATATATACTTTCTGATTAGATGATTAAGGAAAAGTAGTTAAAGACTAACTCGATGAAAAATAAAAGATAAGTTTGTAATTACCCTTCCCACTGCGGGCAAACATGTATTCAATAATATACAATTAGGAAACTAGCGATATATCATTTTGCATGTGCATATAAATAATTTAACTCCAAACGTTAAAGTACAGTTCCGTTTGATCCCTTTAGACACGGAAACTCTTGCTCATTTACTTCAAAGTATCAATTAAGGACTAAATTTAAAGCGCATATGCTGCAACATTGTTTTATTCTTTATTTCTCTCATTCTCCACAAAAGAAATTCCGTAACATCCATAATTCTCTTTGTTACAATCGACCAATGGTTATACGTGTTAAACGTGATACTCTTAAGTCATACAATGAGAAAATATATATCACAGACTTCAGAGGACCCTAGGCGTCGTCTGCTTTATTAAATTCCTTTACCGTTTCCCGCCACCAAGATGTGAGCTACAAAGAAATCTCCATCGGAGCATGCCTTGCTTCAGACATGTTGATCATCAATATCAGCAATCAACAAGAGGATAGTGTATGTTTTCCTATCTATCAACCTTGGATCCTGACGGTACCAATTGATACAGATCTTTATCAAATAACCTTTGTCAGCTTGTAAAATGCTGACTTTAATACCTCCAGCGTGCCACTGTATACGCTAAGGTTTCACTCAAACAGTCATCAATTAAGGTAAGGTTAGAAATGTGCACTTCTTTTTTGCTTTGTTGGCAAAAGAAATCGTCGGGGCTATTGACAAGTTTTGAACTCATGCCCTCTGTTTAGCCGAGATCTATGCATGTCATCCTTCAAAAAAGTGAGAAAAAGACCCTTTCAATGAATTGTCAATATCGAAAGATATGTTCTATTACAAAATTTCAGTGCACCATGTGCGCATTTTAACAAGATATGCATCATCAGTGATGCTGGAGGCAGAAAGGAGGAAATCCAAATAATACGGATACTTCGCTAGATTAATGCGTTTTTGTCTACTTTATACATACGTATAATATATATATATATATATATATAATATATACATACGTATAATATATATATATATATATATAATATATATATATAATTCTCAAGTGCCTAACAATCTATCATTTAAACAAAAATCCAAATAATACGGATACTTCGCTAGATTAATGCGTTTTTGTCTACTTTATACATACGTATAATATATATATATATATATATATAATATATACATACGTATAATATATATATATATATATATATAATATATATATATATAATTCTCAAGTGCCTAACAATCTATCATTTAAACAAAGAAAAGCACTAAAGGAAATACAAAATGCAAATAACATCATTATAAAAGAGGCAGATAAAGGTAGTGCTGTCGTTATTATGAATAAGGATTTTTATGAAAATAAAATTAATGAAATGGTAAACGATGAAACTAACTATAAAACAATGGATTCAAATGAAGACAAATCTATCATGTCAAAGATAAGTAAACTATGCAATAAATATAGTGAAATATTGACTAAAAAAGAAAGCGATTACTTGATCAATTTTGATTTTAAAACAAGTAACTTTTATGGACTTCCAAAAATCCATAAATCTGAAAAAATCAAGGATGCAATAAAATCTCAAAAATCTGAGTATATCGAAATTCTAAATCCTGATGACTTAAATTTTAGACCAATTATTGCAGGCCCTTCTTGTCCTACACATAGACTTAGCAATTTAGTAGATATTTTACTGCAACCATTCCTAAAACACGTCAACAGCTATGTAAGAGATGATATCGACTATTTGAATCATATTCCATCTTCTGTACCTAAGGGTACAATACTTTCAACATTTGATGTAACGAGCTTATATAGCAATATTCCCCATGACCTAGGAAAAGAAGCTATCCAGTATTGGCTTGAAAATTTTCCAAACGAATTACACCATCGTTTTGATAAGTCGTTTGTTTTAGAAAGCATTGATGTAATATTAAACAACAACACATTCCAATTCAACAAGAAAAATTTCATACAAATTCTAGGAACGGCAATGGGTACAAAAATGGCACCAGTATATGCTAATCTTACACTTGGATACTTAGAAAAAACTCTTTATCAAGATGTGAAAACCAATTTTCCAAATATGGATGAAAACTGTTTTATAAATTCTTGGAAGAGATACATTGACGATTGCATCATTTTATGGGATCCAAATTGGGGAGATATAAACATTTTACATTCTATTTTACAAAATATTCACCCAAATATTAAATTCACAATGGAAAGCAGTGTCGCAACCGGATTTGTAATAACGACCGGATTTGTAATAAACTAGATTTATTACATATTAGGTTATTACATATTAGGTTACACGTCCCAACCGGATTTGTAATAAAACCCGAAATTGTAATAAACTACCAACATAGTCTAGGTCGCTCGGAAGTTTCTTCTTTCTTTTTCTGGCTTTCAATTCTCTCCGTCTGTCTGTCTTATTTTCATAATGGAGAATATACCGTCTCGTATTAATAACTTTATAATATTGAGGTGTAGCACGATAAAGAATCCGATAACATCCATACAGATATTGAACTAGTAATCATTTTAAAGGATCAAAAGTCTCGTCTCACTGGATATAAAGGAAGAATTCAAGACAAAAAGCGACCAAAAAATGATACTCAAGTATTTATTACATATTAGGTTATTACATATTAGGTTACACGTCCCAACCGGATTTGTAATAAAACCCGAAATTGTAATAAACTACGAACATAGTCTAGGTCGCTCGGAAGTTTCTTCTTTCTTTTTCTGGCTTTCAATTGTCTCCGTCTGTCTGTCTTATTTTCATAATGGAGAATATACCGTCTCGTATTAATAACTTTATAATATTGAGGTGTAGCACGATAAAGAATCCGATAAAATCCATACAGATATTGAACTAGTAATCATTTTAAAGGATCAAAAGTCTCGTCTCAATGGATATAAAGGAAGAATTCAGGACAAAAAGCGACCAAAAAATGATACTCAAGTATTTATTACATATTAGGTTATTACATATTAGGTTACACGTCCCAACCGGATTTGTAATAAAACCCGAAATTGTAATAAACTACGAACATAGTCTAGGTCGCTCGGAAGTTTCTTCTTTCTTTTTCTGGCTTTCAATTCTCTCCGTCTGTCTGTCTTATTTTCATAATGGAGAATATACCGTCTCGTATTAAAAACTTTATAATATTGAGGTGTAGCACGATAAAGAATCCGATAACATCCATACAGATATTGAACTAGTAATCATTTTAAAGGATCAAAAGTCTCGTCTCACTGGATATAAAGGAAGAATTCAAGACAAAAAGCGACCAAAAAATGATACTCAAGCATTTATTACATATTAGGTTATTACATATTAGGTTACACGTCCCAACCGGATTTGTAATAAAACCCGAAATTGTAATAAACTACCAACATAGTCTAGGTCGCTCGGAAGTTTCTTCTTTCTTTTTCTGGCTTTCAATTCTCTCCGTCTGTCTGTCTTATTTTCATAATGGAGAATATACCGTCTCGTATTAATAACTTTATAATATTGAGGTGTAGCACGATAAAGAATCCGATAAAATCCATACAGATATTGAACTAGTAATCATTTTAAAGGATCAAAAGTCTCGTCTCAATGGATATAAAGGAAGAATTCAAGACAAAAAGCGACCAAAAAATGATACTCAAGTATTTATTACATATTAGGTTATTACATATTAGGTTACACGTCCCAACCGGATTTGTAATAAAACCCGAAATTGTAATAAACTACGAACATAGTCTAGGTCGCTCGGAAGTTTCTTCTTTCTTTTTCTGGCTTTCAATTCTCTCCGTCTGTCTGTCTTATTTTCATAATGGAGAATATACCGTCTCGTATTAATAACTTTATAATATTGAGGTGTAGCACGATAAAGAATCCGATAAAATCCATACAGATATTGAACTAGTAATCATTTTAAAGGATCAAAAGTCTCGTCTCAATGGATATAAAGGAAGAATTCAAGACAAAAAGCGACCAAAAAATGATACTCAAGTATTTATTACATATTAGGTTATTACATATTAGGTTACACGTCCCAACCGGATTTGTAATAAAACCCGAAATTGTAATAAACTACGAACATAGTCTAGGTTGCTCGGAAGTTTCTTCTTTCTTTTTCTGGCTTTCAATTCTCTCCGTCTGTCTGTCTTATTTTCATAATGGAGAATATACCGTCTCGTATTAAAAACTTTATAATATTGAGGTGTAGCACGATAAAGAATCCGATAACATCCATACAGATATTGAACTAGTAATCATTTTAAAGGATCAAAAGTCTCGTCTCACTGGATATAAAGGAAGAATTCAAGACAAAAAGCGACCAAAAAATGATACTCAAGTATTTATTACATATTAGGTTATTACATATTAGGTTACACGTCCCAACCGGATTTGTAATAAAACCCGAAATTGTAATAAACTACCAACATAGTCTAGGTCGCTCGGAAGTTTCTTCTTTCTTTTTCTGGCTTTCAATTCTCTCCGTCTGTCTGTCTTATTTTCATAATGGAGAATATACCGTCTCGTATTAATAACTTTATAATATTGAGGTGTAGCACGATAAAGAATCCGATAAAATCCATACAGATATTGAACTAGTAATCATTTTAAAGGATCAAAAGTCTCGTCTCAATGGATATAAAGGAAGAATTCAAGACAAAAAGCGACCAAAAAATGATACTCAAGTATTTATTACATATTAGGTTATTACATATTAGGTTACACGTCCCAACCGGATTTGTAATAAAACCCGAAATTGTAATAAACTACCAACATAGTCTAGGTCGCTCGGAAGTTTCTTCTTTCTTTTTCTGGCTTTCGATTCTCTCCGTCTGTATGTCTCATTTTCATGATGCAGAATATACCGACTATAAATAACATTAGTATTCATGTATTGAGGTGTAGCACGATCAAGTATCCGTTTATATCCAAACAGAGATTGACGTACTTATCATTTTAAAGGACCAATAGCCTCCTCTCACTGGATCAAAAGGAAGAATTCAAGACCCAAAAAGTGACCAAAAGATGATACTTATATGTATTTATTACATATTAGTTTATTACATATTAGGTTACATGTCCCAACCGGATATGTAATAAAAACCGAAATTGTAATAAACTACCAACATAGTCTAGGTTGCTCGGAAGTTTCTTCTTTCTTTTTCTGTCTTTCGGTTCTCTCCATCTGTCTGTCTCATTTTCATGATGGAGAATGTACCGGCTCTTGATAACATTATAAGAATTGATGTGTAGCAGGAGAAAGTTTCAGACAAAATTTTTCAAAGGATCAAAAGCCTCGTCTCACTGCATCAAAGGGAAGAATTCACGCCATAAATGACAACATATGCATAAAAATTGAGAGATACCATGTTCACTTTGCACCGACTTTGGAAAGCTATTTCCTTTTAAATGGCATATGGTGTGATTATCCGGATTTCGTGCACCCCCCCCCCCCCCCCAAGTTATCCGGATACACGGAGAACTTTATTGACATACAGTTGTCGTATACATATTTCACCGCGATTCAATTAGCACTGCTGTAAATGAGCATTCTCAGTGGTCTGGCCTGACCCCGACCTTCCAACCAGCTCAGGTCAGACTAATTCGATATCAAAGTCTCGAAGTCATTATTTTCACATATCGACATAGCTTGAAGTTATTACAATTAATAAATAACAACTAGCTAGCTGTGGTTTGTTGTCCAATTATTCCCCGAGTCGCATGAACCAATGAAATTATCACCGAGTTCATGCGACTCGGGGAATTACTGGACAACAAATCACAGCTAGCTAGTTATTATTTCTATTCTAATATTGTTTTGCACGAGCTCTTAAGCACTTGCATGGGCTTCGCGGCTCGGTGATAATTTCATTGGTTCACGCGACTCGGGGAATAACTGGACAACAAATCACACCTGACTAGTTATTATTTCTATTCTAATATTGTTTTGCACGAGCTCTATAGCACGTGCATGGGCGGAGCTTAGCAAACTGTAAGTTTGTTGGAGATTTTACACCAGGCAAGTTCTATAGTACATATAGGGATAAAATGTCAAGTCATGTTAGGCACGGTCCATTTGATATTCTGGGGGGGGGGGGGGGGGCTTGGGTTTTTTTGTCGGAGCAAGATTATTTTTTTCGCCTTGGACCGGGGCAAAATTATTTTTTTCTTGCAAAGTCGGAGCAAGGAAATTTTTTTTAACAAAGTGATGTGCATATATATTAAGAATGGTTGTGTTTTATCAGATATTATTTATATTTTTACTCAAAATCTAAATATTAATATATACTTTATTTTTATGCAAGTATTCAATTCAATTCTAAATAGAGAGATAAAAGATTTCTACAATACAATTCTAAATAAACAAAATTTATATAAGGTACATGAATATAAAAGGGTCTTTGGGGAAGGTCTTCTAGACAAATTTAAAAATTTAGAATTGTAAAATGGTGAATAACTGAAGTTACAAGAGCATAAAATTGAGACTCTATAGGATATACATGTATGCAACATGTATTAATAGTTATACATAAGTATTGTTAACACTTTTGATATCTTCAAATATAGAACTTTGACATAAGCAAGTAATGATTGATAGAAAACTATGGCGAGCGAAGCGAGCAAAAAATTTTTTTTATAGACTGAAAATTGCGGCGAGCGAAGCGAGCCGGAAAATTTTCAAGAATTTTAGCAAAATTTTATGGTAATTCTTCAAATTAAGATTATTTGTAAGAGCAAGATTATTTTTTTCTGTCACACCATAAGCAAATTTATTTTTTTCATCAAAATTCAGAGCAAAATTATTTTTTTCGAAAAAAACCCAAGCCCCCCCAGAATATCAAATGGACCGTGCCTTAGAATTATGATTTCACCTCGTGAAAATTATGATTAAAGTACATGTATATCATAGATCAGAAAAGTCATACTGAGCGAGGACGTTTGTGAACTTTCTTTGATATTGGAAAATCTCCAGGACGCGGACCTTGCATCGAAAACAGCGTTATGTACAACCGCAAAAGTAAAATAACATTAAAACATGAACAACCAGACACACAATAGTCTGGTTGCCATTCATGAAACCCAAAAATTAGGTACGCACAAAATGTTTTTGCATGAAAGTGTTGCGAATACCCTCTACTTTGATAATCCACCGGATGCCACTCTGGCATCCTCGGGCATTTCGAAATTTTTGGGTAAAAAGGAGATTTTATGAAGAAAAACCGTTGAATATCGGGAAAATGCAATTACTTTTTCCATGCTGCAGCTAGAACAAATTTGTTGTTCTAGCTACAGCATGGAAAAACTAATTGCATTTGTCCCAAAATACCTATCAAATTAACAAAGGATACCTCAAATGCAAACTTTTGAATACAAAAAGTAATGCAGCATTTTATAGTAATAAATATTTTTCCCGAAATTAATGATTAAAAAAAAAAACTGTGATTATCCCTCAAAATAGCAAAATAATAAAAAAAAAATATCTACTGGCTCATTAAACTTGGTCACGTACATGTCGTTAAATTATAGGAAACCTCTCCTTCTGCGTTTTATAAAATATATGAATTATAAAAAATATTCACAGAAATAGCGATTTTTGCACATGAATACGGGTTTTTGCCCCAAATTGCATAGAAATTGTAATTCAGTTATCAAATGACCTTCCTAAGGAAAAATAATAAGAAACAGCATCCCAGGAAAGCTAAAATGTGTAAATTAAAACAGATTAAAAGAAATATTTTCTCAAAATAAGTGGGGTTTTTTTTGCATAAAAAATGCATATTTTACCCATAAATGTTGCTTTTCATGAATCATTACATTCAATCTCACATTCATGTGATAAATTTATTATTTCATTATGATAATAGCTTTAAATGTATGATTTTAGGTGAAATAATGCATTTATAGAATTTTTCCAGAAATCTGTTATTTTTAGACATTTTGCCCCTAAATAAATTGAAAATATACCCTTTATGTTTCAAACATGTAATTCGTGAATGAACCTAAATAACAGTTGAAAATACATAGATTTTAATCAATGCTTTCATACTGGATAAGGGTTGTTTAAATAAATAAACAGAAATCAGATATTTCTAATTGAAGATACAGGTTTCTTTATCAAAACGACAATTTGGAAGATTTTTCCAAAAAAAAAAAACAACAAACAAACAAACAAAGAGAAGAATATGTTAATTAAAAAAGGAGACATTTAAGGGAAGCAGGAATAAATGAAAATTTTCTCAAATATCTGAGAATTTTTGCAAAACTTAAACTTTTCACCCAAAAACATGCAGTAAAAGTATGGATTGGAACTTGTAACTTATTTCATCTGAAGGAGCTCTAAAAATACTATCTATTCACATTTTAAAATGTTTAAAGTTATCATCCACATAAATGTTATAAATTATTTTTCTAACTAAACTTGATCTATTTTCAGTAATTTTTTTTTTACTAAAAACATGTTTTTCCCCCAAAACACCACTTTTGCCATGGAAAATTGCATGAGACAATTTTAAAGCAAAAAAAAATTCTACAAGGTTTGGCTGATTTTGGAGGATCAAAGGGGGGGGGGGGGGTGCAGCCAACCCAGTGATACATACCTGACTAGTTATTCTAACTACAGCATGAAAAAGCATTGCAATATCCCAATTTTCAGGGATTTTTCATTCAAAAATCATTCTTTTCCCCATTTTCGTACTGGCAAATTGCTTATCTGACATTCAAAATTGAAAGGCAGTAAATTAATTGTGACTTTGAATTGCTGCATGTCATACATATTCATCCGCCAGAGCAAACATTCTTGTTCATTACAGTTTGTTCCATCAAGACATGACTGCAATTTCGTCTTTATTTAACTTTTTTAACATACTCTCGTTCTTCAAAAGACTTTCATTCATTTCCAAAACTTAAGACAGGTCCAATGATAACGTCATAAATACCGTGGGTAGCCATCAGAACAACCAAGAAAATAGCTTAGGGTTTCTTTAAAATGGTATTGGAGCCTGAACAATGCTGGCAATGCTGATTGGGGTAATGCTTAAAATATATCAACATGTTTGACAAATATTCAATCCTTAAATATGAGGCTCCGAACATTTTGATCAGCCCTCGTAACAAGATTATTCTCAAGTATATACGCTCTGTTACTTATGACTCAGAGGTAATTTGAATAAGATCAAGGTATATTTAATTTTCATTTTTTCAAAAAAAAAAATGTCATATAATGATTTGAATAAAGGGCATGGAATACTAAAATTGTTTCTAGTGTAGTATATCCATGGTATTTACCTGAAAAGAAATTGTTATGAGTACACATGGTAATTGTCTTTCTCCATTCCATGATAAGGCACGGTCCATTTTATATTCTGGGGGGGGGGGGGGCTTGGGTTTTTTTGTCAGAGCAAGATTATTTTTTTCGCCCCGGACCGGGGCAAATTTTTTTTTTCTTGCAAAGTTGGAGCAAGGAAATTTTTTTTATAACAATTGATGTGAATATTACGAATGTTTGTGTTTTTTTTTTTTTCTATAGAAATTCTTTATTTTAACTTAAATTACTCCAAACATTATTTTTATGTAAAACTTGTATTCACTTCTAAACTGAGAGAGATGAAAGATTTTTACAATATGCGATATATAATTGTTATAGAAAGTAAAAACGGCGGCGAGCGAAGCGAGCCGAAAAATTTTAAGCGAATTTTGGTTATTCTTCAAATTCAGATTACTTGTAAGAGCAAGATTATTCTTTTCTGTCACATCAAAAGCAAATTTATTTTTTTCATCAAAATTCAGAGCAAAATTATTTTTTTCGAAAAAAACCCAAGCCCCCCCCCCCGAATATCAAATGAACTGTGCCTAATTGGTTCGTGTATTTTATCTTGATTCAGATGTTTACGATGTCATAATTTGATGCTAGAAAATACTAGCTTTCCTGAACCCATTTTAAAATTTCGTATTAATGTTTCAAAATAAACGATTTCAATTGATATAATCTTGCTCCTTTATGAGATGAAGAATAATATGTGACACGTGTTATGCAGTGATATGAAGCCATTTCGTATTCAAATATTATGATAACATTTTACATAACGCTTCGGAGCATTACAAGTTCCTCATCCTTTATGACGTCAAAATAGAAACGGCGATATGTTTGAGCGGACCAGAATAATAAAATCTATCATCCCTTTGTGGACTGCAAATCATTGATACTCGGTTTGTACTTCCCTGTCCCTTTACAAAGGGGTGATTGATTATTTTCTCTCACCAATATATTTTTATGCCCCCCTTCGAAGAAGAGGGGACATATAGGTTTGCCGCTGTCGGTCGGTCGGTCGGTCGGTCGGTCTGTCGGTCTGTCGGTCGGTCCGCGACATCAGTTTCCGTTCAATATCTCTGGAATGGATTCACATATTGAAATGAAATTTGGTATACAGACACATCAAACAAAAATCTAGGTCAAGTTCATATTTGGGTCCAATCAAAAAAATTTTGACAGAGTTATGCCCCTTGCATTTCGAAAAATACCAAAATTTCAGGGTTTCCGTTCAATATCTCTTGAATGGAGTTACATATTGAAATGAAATTTTGTATAAAGACACATCAAATGAAAATCTAGGCCAAGTTCATATTTGGGTCCGATCAACAAAATTTTGACAGAGTTATGCCCCTTGCATTTCGAAAAATACCAAAATTTCAGGGTTTCCGTTCAATATCTCTTGAATGGAGTTACATATTGAAATGTAATTTTGTATACAGACACATCAAATGAAAATCCAGGTCAAGTTCGTATTAAGGTCCGATCGAAAAAATTTTGACAGAGTTATGCCCCTTGCACTTCGAAAAATACCAAAATTTCAGGGTTTCCGTTCAATATCTCTTGAGTGGATTCACATATTGAAATGAAATTTGGTATACAGACACATCAAACAAAAATCTAGGTCAAGTTTATATTTGGGTCTGATCAAAAAAATTTTGACAGAGTTATGCCCCTTGCATTTCGAAAAATACCAAAATTTCAGGGTTTCCGTTCAATATCTCTTGAATGGAGTTACATATTGAAATGAAATTTTGTATACAGACACATCAAATGAAAATCCAGGTCAAGTTTGTATTAAGGTCCGATCGAAAAAATTTTGACAGAGTTATGCCCCTTGCACTTCGAAAAAAACCAAAATTTCAGGGTTTCCGTTCAATATCTCTTGAGTGGAGTTACATATTGAAATGAAATTTTGTAAACGGATACATCAAATGACAATCTAGGTCAAGTTCTTATTTGGGTCCAATCAACAAAATTTTGACAGAGTTATGCCCCTTGCACTTAAAAAAAACCCCAAAATTTCAGGGTTTCCGTTCAATATCTCTTGAGTGGAGTTACATATTGAAATGAAATTTTGTATATGGATACATCAAATGACAATCTAGGTCAAGTTCTTATTTGGGTCCAATCAACAAAATTTTGACAGAGTAATGCCCCGTGCACTTCGAAAAATACCAAAATTTCAGGGTTTCTGTTCAATATCTTTTGAGTGGAGTTACACATAAAAATGAAATTTTGTATACAGACACATCAAATGAAAATCTAGGTCAAGTTCATATTTAGGTCCAATCAAAAAAATTTGGACAGAGTTATGCCCCTTGCACTTTGAAAAATACCAAAACTTCAGGGTTTCTGTTCAATATCTCTTGAATGGAGTTACGTATTGAAATGAAACTGTTACTTTATACCCCCATAGGTTGTATCAATGCAAGTATAAAGTTGTGACAGACTTTAATCACAGAAGGGGTAGGGGGGCATTAATGTTTTACAAACATGACTTTTAACTTGTTTATTGTAAAAGTGGTATTGAGGCCCTTAAACGCCGGTGGCAAACGTGTAAAGATACTGTTTTACAAACATGACTTTTAACTTGTTACATAGGTAATTCATAGATACAGTAAACATCGCTGACCGTCAAACAATGCTAAACCTACGTAAACGTCTATGACGCCACAATAGGGATTGGAGACAAACATACGGGTTGTGAGACAACGTGAAATAAGGTGTCAGGAAAAATGTTGACTCACCCTGCAGGGTGAAATAAGCCCATTCTGGAAGTGTTTTAACTTTAACGTCATTGTGACGTCATACATGATTGCAGCGTTAGCCGATCATAATATGAAATCAATACATAAAAACCCTCAGGTTTGAGCTCTTTTAGATAGTGATAGAAAAATAATAAATCTCCAGATCTGATCATGGACACGGAAATCCAACCCTCGTGTCCAGGATTTGCTTTGTTCACGACTCTGTAAGCCTCGTCGTGGTACAAGCAAATCCTTGACACTCGGGTTGGATTTCCTTGTCCCTGATCACATCTGGAGATAGATTCTATTATTCTCACTCACTTACTTCGTGAGACAAAAGAAAAAACGTAGACGTAGCAGTTTGAGATTTCCTTGTCTCACATTCCACGTGACTCCTATTATGACGTCATAGAAAGTATCGTCACGCCATCGTTAGATTTGTGTGGGTTTTGGTATCGATTCTAGCTTTAAAAAAAAACATTAAAGTGATGATAAAATGAGGTGAGTGAGAAAAATAATCAATCACGACGTTACGACTGAGACAGAGGAATTTCATCCTCGTGCGAAAGATTGGCTACATCCACGACTCGGCAAGCCTCGTCGTGGATTGCAAATCTTTTACACTCGGATGAGATTCCCCTGTCCCAGTCTCAACGACGTGATAGATTCTATTAGTCTCAAGACTGGTAAATTTGTAGAGATCTCTGTCCAGAATGAAAGAATACAAGCACATGTATGTACACGTACACGTATCCCTCTCTCATGTTTAGAGAGGTTGAGTTAAGGAATGAGTGTCTTATTTTTTGCATTCATGACATTCTGGTTCGACAAGAGCAAATCTCGTGAACCGCGAAGAGGTTCTCGAAAGATTTGCGCATGTTTAACCAGAGTGTAAAAACATTGAATGCAAAAAAAAGAAGAAATTGAGTGAAAACTTAAACTAAATGTTCTACGTGTGTCAATTCTCCCTACCAGGAAGGGCAAGAAATAGTCCATTGCAAAGGATCAAAATATACGGTTTAATATGCAAAATTACTGAATAAATTTTATTTACAAAACGTTTTCACGATGTGTTTTAACTTTTTATAAACAATTTGAGGAAAATATGGCCCTATTCATTATAAGAGTAGTCAGTGCTGCATAAATTTATTAACAAATGGACTATTTCAAAGTTTTCACAAAAAAAATACCTGTTGTAAATAACTTCAAAATTTTTGTCATGAATATTTTAAGCTTTTTATAAACAATTTGAAGAAAATAAAGCCTTATTTATCATTAGAGTGCTGAATAATTCTTTTCGGTAGCGCAATCCATGTTGAAGTACAAATGAACTCTGTTGGCACTGTACGTATACTTGTACATAGAATTGTTATACGTACATGTGTATTTCAATGATTTGAGTGGATCATATTTTTTGTAATCCTCGTCTGCTTCTTTTCTCTATATCGTCTAATTCCCTATACACATGTTGAGAATCTCCTTCTGCTCGCAAAATCGGAATCAATATGCCCTGCCCATTGTTTGAAATTCTTGCGCGAACGTTATGTGAGTGAGGCTAACCCTTGTTCGTCGTGAAATGAACGTCAAAATTGAATAGGCATTACGTATAACATAGGAAATCAACTTGCTATGTAAATATTCCTACATGTAATCATTCGGATAAGCCTCGACCTTTTTTCTTCGAAAGAAAAAAAAGACTCGGACGTCAGACGGTGCCAGCTTAAAAATAGTTCCATCTGTTAGTGGGGTTTTTTTTTTGGCTTGAATTCTTCAATTTGATGCAGTGAGTCGAGGCTTTTGATCCTTTAATATGATTACTAGTTCAATATCTGTATGGATTTTATCTTAAACTTTATTTATCATAATGATATAAAGAGACGGTACATTCTCCATCATGAAAATGAGACAGACAGACACAGAGAACCGAAAACCAGAAAAAGAAAGAAGAAACTTCCGAGCAATCTAGGCTATGTTGCTAGTTCATTACAACTTTGGTTTTTATTACATATCTGGTTAGGACGTGTAACCTAATATGTAATAACCTAATATGTAATAAATACTTACGTAGCATAATTTGGTTACTTTTTTCTCTTGAATTCTTCCTTCAGATCCTGTGAGACGAGGCTTATGATCCTTTTAAATAATTACTAGTTCAATATCTGTATGAATTTTATCTAACCCTTTATTCAATAATAATGATATAAAGAGATGGTACATTCTCCATCATGAAAATGAGACAGACGGATGGAGAGAACCGAAAACCAGAAAAAGAAAGAAGAAACTTCCAAGCAAACTAAACTATGTTGGTAGTTTATTACAATTTCAATTTTTATTACAAATCCGGTTGGGACGTGTAACCTAATATGTAATAACCTAATATGTAATAAATACTTGAGTATCATCTTTTGGTCACTTTTTGGTCTTGAATTCTTCCATTTGATGCAGTGAGACGAGGTATTTGATCCTTTAAAATGATTAAAAGTTCAATATCTGTATGAATTTTATCTGAGACTTTCTCGAGCTACACCTCAATCCTTATAATGTTATCAAGAGACGGTACATTCTCCATCATGAGAATGAGACAGACAGACGGAGAGAAGCGAAAACAAGAAAAAGAAAGAAGAAACTTCCGAGCAAATTATACTATGTTGGTAGTTTATTACAATTTCGGTTTTATTACATATCCGGTTGGGACATGTAACCTAATATGTATTAACCTAATATGTAATAAATACTTAAGTATTATCTTTTGGCCACTTTTTTGGGTCTTGAATTCTTCCTTTTGATTCAGTGAGAGGAGGCTATTGGTCCTTTAAAATGATAAGTACGTCAATCTCTGTTTGGATATAAATGGATACTTGATCGTGCTACACCTCAATACATGAATACTAATGTTATTGATAGTCGGTATATTCTCCATTATGAAAATAAGACAGACAGACGGAGAGAATTGAAAGCCAGAAAAAGAAAAAGAAACTTCCGAGCGACCTAGACTATGTTGGTAGTTTATTACAATTTCGGGTTTTATTACAAATCCGGTTGGGACGTGTAACCTAATATGTAATAACCTAATATGTAATAAATACTTGAGTATCATTTTTTGGTCCCTTTTTGTCTTGAGTTCTTCCTTTTTATCCAGTGAGACGAGACTTTTGATCCTTTAAAATGATTACTAGTTCAATATCTGTATGGATTTTATCGGATTCTTTATCGTGCTACACCTCAATATTATAAAGTTATTAATACGAGACGGTATATTCTCCATTATGAAAATAAGACAGACAGACGGAGAGAATTGAAAGCCAGAAAAAGAAAAAGAAACTTCCGAGCGACCTAGACTATGTTCGTAGTTTATTACAATTTCGGGTTTTATTACAAATCCGGTTGGGACGTGTAACCTAATATGTAATAACCTAATGTGTAATAAATACTTGAGTATCATTTTTTGGTCCCTTTTTGTCTTGAATTCTTCCTTTTTATCCAGTGAGACGAGACTTTTGATCCTTTAAAATGATTACTAGTTCAATATCTGTATGGATTTTATCGAATTCTTTATCGTGCTACACCTCAATATTATAAAGTTATTAATACGAGACGGTATATTCTCCATTATGAAAATGAGACAGACAGACGGAGAGAATTGAAAGCCAGAGAAAGAAAGAAGAAACCTCTGAGCGACCTAGACTATGTTCGTAGTTTATTACAATTTCGGGTTTTATTACAAATCCGGTTGGGACGTGTAACCTAATATGTGATAACCTAATATGTAATAAATCTAGTTTATTACAAATCCGGTCGTTATTACAAATCCGGTTGCGACAAAGCAGTACTAAACAAATACCTTTTCTGGACATTCTTCTGCAAAGTAAAGGACAAGTAATATCAACAGATATTTACAGAAAACCAACTGACACACAGCAGTATCTGCATTTTAAAAGTCAACATCCAAAAACTTGTCTGAAATCAATACCATATAATTTGGCTAGA
The DNA here is from genome assembly GCA_028142955.1 of Pinctada fucata. Classification (NCBI taxonomy): domain Eukaryota; kingdom Metazoa; phylum Mollusca; class Bivalvia; order Pterioida; family Pteriidae; genus Pinctada; species Pinctada fucata. The sequence continues at coordinate 24,290,489 of AP027105.1, read as the reverse complement.
AGAATTTGTACAATAGTTAGTGATTTAAGAATTCGAGATATCCGTCTAAATGAATTACGTACATCACTCTTGCACCGAGCATTTCCTATTTCATTAATAGATAAAGGTATCGAATTAGCTAAAAATATTCCATTATCTGAACTAAGAAAAGTAAAGGAAAAGAAATCAGAAAATGTTTTAACATTTGTTACAACATTTAATAAAGGTAATCCAGAAATATTTAACGATGCATATAAAAATCTAAACCAATTAAGAATGAGCGAAAGGATGGATAATATACTAAATGAAACAAAACTAATTAAAAGCAAAAGACAACCTAAAAACTTAAAAAAGATTCTTACAAGTGCAAAATTTGAAGTGAAAAATGATAATCCATTAGAAGGTGTTTCAAAATGTAAAAACAAAAGATGCAAAATATGCGATATCCTAATTGAGGGAAAATATTTCAAATTTAAAAATTCAGCCAGAGACTTTGAAATTAAAAGAAATTTAACATGCACTTCTAAAAATGTGGTATATGTCATTCAATGTGACAAATGTAAGGAGGAATATATTGGCTCAACAAAGCAACTAAACCACAGAATTTCTCTTCATAAAAGTAATATAAAACTTCCACAAAACAGGATTCTTTTTGTTTCAAAACATATTTTTGATTGTAGTGATGGGAATTTCAAAGTAATGCCTATTTACCAAACAGACGATTACTCCATGATCACAATCAAAGAACAAATATTCATTGATAGATACAAACCTATGTTAAACAGAACATGAAAAACACCCACAATCCTATAAACATTTGACCACTTTATCTGATAAACAAAGCTTTTCCTGTAGATAGAATTGATAAGACCATGCATATTTACTATTTCTATTAGGTATAAGCAATAAGCAAATTTTCAGCAAGGAGTGCAAAATAATCTTATTAACGCATCCTGATTTTTATCACTGTATTTACCATTGCTTGTACTGTATTCAATGTTAATACAAATGTTACATTATTATTATCTGAAGAGGCTAACTATACTAGCCGAAACACGTGTCGTAATAAAAATGTAAAATTTAACATCGCCTTTTTTGTGGTGCTTTAACATTTTTACATATCTATATATATATATATATTTTTTTAACCTCCCTTATGTGGGCCTCTCGTGATATGACTTTCTATTCACACTGACTCGCGCGTTGTCAGTTCAGTGAGTATCTCTCTTCAGGACGGACGTGGTTTTAATTGGGGTTTTTTTTTTTTTTTCGTTTTATTTTACTTAGTCAATCGAGTCCCTTTTCTCATTATGGACGTTTATCTATAGTGGGGGGGAGAGGTATTTTGTTTAATTTTACTCACTGGATATATTAAGATGTGTGATCAATCAGGGAGCATCTTTTCATTTTTTTTTTCTATTTTTGAACCTTTAGAAGTCTTGGACATGTGTCTATCGATCTGTCCGTCTAGACTTTTTGGCAGCGGGTGTTGCATGCAAACAGGAGACGCTGACTCTACCTAGGCACCTGGTCTCGCCCCTCGCGGGGTCTGCTTTGGTTCATGGATTGAGAATATTACCTACCTGTGTACTAGTTATAGCCTTTCGAGCTTCAGTACAGTACAGGTTCTGACTAGCATGAGAGTGTGTGTATTTTTTTTTATGTACTTGTCTCCGATCGGAATGAGGGACGTACTGTCCCTTGTTCCGACTGTATATAGGTACATATTCGTGTATCCAGACGGCTAAAGGGATGTAATGTCCCTTCCGCTGGGTTTAATCACGTTTAGTGTCGTGGTCGCTTGAACCTTTCTTGTGCTTTTATATCTTTTTTTTCCAAGCGACGTGCATTCGCCCTCTTTTGGGCTGATCCGACATTGTCTGAATAGTGAACGTGGTTGTTTTCACCTCTTTGTGCTTTCTATATATATATATATATATATATATATATATATATATATATATATATATATATATATATATATATATATATATATATATATATATACATGTATATCATTTTCAAGTCAAACCCCATCAAACATATCCTGCCTGCTAGAGACACTACTGTCCTGTTCACTAAATCCAGAGCACCCTGTTTGAGCGATTTATTCTGTCGTCTGAAGAATTTTGCTATAAATTATTGTTTCCAAGCATTGACCTCCTTTAGTTGTAACTGGAAACTAACTTCAACTTACCATATCAGCTGCCTTCAAACCGCAATATGAAAAATAAAATGTCTACGGGAAATTCCCATGTTAATTTCAAGCCGCCGCCATCTTGTTCTCCGTGTCAACAATAGTAAACAGTGACGTCAAAGCCTCCGACGTCACACATTTTCAGCGATTTTACTACAGAAAATCCCCGTAGACTTTTTATTTTCCGTCCTATTTCTAACTTAATTGACGCACAGCCAAAACAATGGTATTTTTTGTTACGACTAAAGGAGTACTATAAAATTGATATGATATCTTTTTGGAAGATGACATTATGATATCTTAGAGAAAACCGGGAAAACATGGTGCTCTGGAATTAGTGAACAGGACAGTAGTAACTAGATTTTAACAAAATATTTATAACAAAAAGGAAGTACTCCAACTCTGTTAAACGAGCACATCGGTACAGCTCTGTACTTGGCAGGTTCTTTGACAGGAATGTTAGGTCAAGTTTAGACTACTTTTGCTCTTCATGAATTCATATTATTTACAAAGTCGGTAAACTCCGTACGGCGGCTTCGCCTAGCATACCAAGCACACCGCTCATACCGCTACGCCACGGTGACAACCCTAAAAAGAGTTGTTCCTATGACGTCCATATGAATACGGCCCACTCAGCACACACCGGAAGTGAAGAATTCGTTGTTGTTTGAATTTGATTGCACTTGGGCTGATCCGAGGCAGTGGACCCTGTCCTTTATCAACCAGCGGACTCCCAAATAGGTGCAGATGTTATATATAAAGTCGGTAAACTCCGTACGGCGGCTTCGCCTAGCATACCAAGCAGACCGCTCATACCGCTACGCCACGGTGACAACCCTAAAAAGAGTTGTTCCTATGACGTCCATATGAATACGGCCCACTCAGCACACACCGGAAGTGAAGAATTCGTTGTTGTTTGAATGGAAGTGAAGAATTCGTTGTTGTTTGAATTCAAACAACAACGAATTCTTCACTTCCGGTGTGTGCTGAGTGGGCCGTATTCATATGGACGTCATAGGAACAACTCTTTTTAGGGTTGTCACCGTGGCGTAGCGGTATGAGCGGTCTGCTTGGTATGCTAGGCGAAGCCGCCGTACGGAGTTTACCGACTTTATATATAACATCTGCACCTATTTGGGAGTCCGCTGGTTGATAAAGGACAGGGTCCACTGCCTCGGATCAATTCAAACAACAACATATTATTTACATTTCCCTTTTTTTTTCGGCCTCGAGCATCACAAATGACAGATAATTTGTTGAAATGCGCATATGGTGCACTGAAATTTTATAATATAACATATATTTTAATATTGACAATATAATTATAAAAGAGCGACCATGCATGGCAACATTCAAATATTAAATTATATTGAAATACAAGGAAGAGATGGGTAATATGACGATGTCGCAGTAATAACAGCAGAACACACACCCTCCTCTTTCTACAATGAATAGTGTTAATAGTAGTGTAATAATAATAAGAAATAGTCGTGTGATAATAGTAAGTAATAGTAGTGTAATTATAGTAAGTAATAGTAGTATGATAATAGTAAGTAATAGTAGTGTAATTATAGTAAGTAATAGTCGTGTGATAATAGTAAGTAATAGTAGTGTAATAATAGTAAGTAATAGTAGTGTAATAATAGTAAGTAATAGTAGTGTAATAGTAAGTAATAGTAGTGTAATAATAGTAAGTAATAGTAGTGTAATTATAGTAAGTAATAGTAGTGTAATAATAGTAAGTAATAGTAGTGTGATAATAGTAAGTAATAGTAGTGTAATAATAGTAAGTAATAGTAGTGTAATAATAGTTATATAATAGTGTTAGGTTTAGTGTTCTCTATGCCGAAATAGTAGTCAGGGTTCTGGCACATAGTGCACGACCCGAAGGGGAGTGCACTATGTGCCAGAACCCTGACTACTATTTCGGCATAGTGAACACTAAACCTAACACTATTGTTATTATTATGCTGACTGTTTTTGATAGTGTATTCCCTTCATAGAATACGTTTTCAAGATATATGATATGAACATTGATTGCACGAGTTACCTCTCTTTCAAAAACTCTGTGTTACAGACTAACATTTTACCCCTCTTTGACTGTAAAAGATCTATAGTGTGGTCGTTTAGTATAGGCATAATTTAACAAGAAAAAATATAGCAACATAAATTTGGCATTAATTTTAAAGGAAAAAATAACTATCTAGGAACATTTGTTTTTGATAGTGTATTCCCTTCATAGAAAACGTTTTCAAGATATATGTTATGAATATTGATTGTACGAGTTACCTCTCTTTCAAAAAACCTTGTGCATATTCTGGATTTTCCCCTCTTTGACTGTAAAAGATCTATAGTGTGGTCGATTAGTACAGGCATTATTTAGCAAGAAAAATATAGCAACATAAATTTGGCATTAATTTTAAAGGAAAAAATAAATATTTAGGAACATTTGCTTGGGTATGCAAACAAATTTAATTAAATATCTTGTATGAAAACGACATGTCTGTATATATAAACAGGTAAGCATCATATATGTTAAGAACACTACTGTGGAAAGACAGGGGTGCATTATTAGAGTGATAGCGCACACCAAGAAGAGTGATAGTGTACACCTGAACCGTTCTCTGTCACAATATGGTAGAGTAGAACCTATCACAGAAGAAACTCACTGGAAGCATAATAATAAGTAATAGTAGTGTAATAGTAAGGTATAGTAGTGTAATAATAGTAAGTAATAGTAGTGTAATAATAGTAAGTATAGTGTAATAATAGTAAGTAATAGTGTAATGATAGTAAGTAATAGTAGTGTAATAATAGTAAGTAATAGTGTAATAATAGTAAGTAATAGTAGTGTAATAATAGTAAGTAATAGTAGTGTAATAATAGTAAGTAATAGTAGTGTAATAATAGTAAGTAATAGTAGTGTAATAATAGTAAGTAATAGTAGTGTAATAATAGTAAGTAATAGTAGTGTAATAATAGTAAGTAATAGTAGTGTGATAATAGTAAGTAATAGTAGTGTAATTATAGTAAGTAATAGTAGAGTAATAATAGTAAGTATTATTATGCTTCCAGTGAGTTTCTTCTGTGATAGGTTCTACTCTACCATATTGTAACAGAGTACGGTTCAGGTGTACACTATCACCTTTTCAAGTGTGCACTATCACCCTAATAGTGCACCCCTGTTTTTCCACAGTAGTGTTCTTAACATAAGTGATGCTGACCTGTTTATATATACAGACATGTCGTTTTCATACGAGATATTTAATTAAATTTGTTTGCATACCCAAGCAAATGTTCCTAGATATTTATTTTTTCCTTTAAAATTAATGCTAAATTTATGTTGCTATATTTTTCTTGTTAAATAATGCCTGTACTTATCGACCAGACTATAGATCTTTTACAGTCACTGAGGGGTAAATCCAGAATATGCACATGGTTTTTTGAAAGAGAGGTAACTCGTACAATCAATATTCATAACATATATCTTGAAAACGTTTTCTATGAAGGGAGTACACTATCAAAAACAAATGTTCCTAGATAGTTATTTTTTCCTTTAAAATTAATGCCAAATTTATGTTGCTATATTTTTTCTTGTTAAATTATGCCTATACTAAACGACCCCACTATAGATCTTTTACAGTCAAATAGGGGTAAATCCAGAATATGTTTGTCTGTAACACAGGGTTTTTGAAAGAGAGGCAACTCGTGCAATCAATGTTCATAAACATTTTCTATGAAGGGAACAGTCAGCATAATAATAACAATAGTGTTAGGTTTAGTGTTCACTATGCCGAAATAGTAGTCAGGGTTCTGGCACATAGTGCACTCCCCTTCGGGTCGTGCACTATGTGCCAGAACCCTGACTACTATTTCGGCATAGTGAACACTAAACCTTACACTATTATATAAATAGTAGTGTGATTATAGTAAGTAATAGTGTTAGTAAGTAATAGTAGTGTGATAATAGTAGTAAATAATAGTAAGTAATAGTAGTGTAATAATGGGACTAAAGTGGACTTTTACAGCAAACATCAAGCTAAATCCCTATTGAAACGTGAATGGCAAAAGATAAAAGGAGAAGACCGTTGGGCACCAGCATATAACAAAAACAACCTTCTACAAAGTAAATGGTGTGGTTGTTCGGATTGCCTACGCCGACACATCCCAGTATACATGTACAAATTTCAGCTCTTCATCCTTAATTACAGGATAATAACAGCAGTTTTAGACAATGGAAGAAACCTAGCTTAAAAAAATCCCAATGTATTGCTAATTTTAGAAGGAAGTTGCAACTTTACAGAAATATTGTATTGGCAAAATATCGCCTAAATTAAGATAATTTAAGTCGATTTTATCACATACATGTGTGCATGACGTCATCGTTTTACTTTGATACCATTCATCTTCATTTATAGGTCAAACGATTGACTTTATCATTTCTATGTAAAACACCATGGTAAACTGGACAATGGAATGTTGTACATATAATCCATTAATCATTTGTGCAGGAATGCGCCTCACGCCTTTGATCCGTGACACTATAGATTACGACAATATTCATTGTGTCTACACCGGATGTGTTTATGTCGGCTGCAGATCAACTTTGATTAGCACAGACGATGTCGATTACTACTTAGCGATGTACTATTTCATTCACTACTTTTGTACTCTAAAAAGTATGAAACAGATATCTCGTATTCGTTTTTAATAAGTGTGCTTAAAATAATGATTTTATCCTCATTGTATTTATTTATTTATTTATTTTATTTACTTATTTATTTTTTTTTTTTTTTTGCATTTTTCGTCCACTGACCAAAGAGCAATTTTAAGACTGGCAAATAGAATTGTACAATTTGAAATATTTAACGAGTAGGTTTTTTATTTAATCTAGGTAACCCCAGAAAATTTCAGGCAGTGTGATTTTTTGTTATACTCAATGTACAAGTAGATTTGTCGTCTAGAAAGAAAATTCGATTGTGTATACGGATAGGAGGAAGGATTGTCACGCGTAATCCGTATTACTACATCATCCGCTATCAATGGAGCAAAAATATGAATATCCGTTTAAATGACATAAAGAAGATTCTGACGACAATCTCTACAGCTCTCACAATAGAGCACCAAATTGAGCATCGACGGACCCCTAGCAAGCTGGTAGTGGGACCAGGTACCCGGCAGGAGTAAGCATCCCCTGTCTGGCTAATCGTCTATGGTTACATACTGTTCTTCTCCCTTATCTATGTGTTTTGCTATGTTATGTAAGATCATTAGCTTTCGTAACTTATTTTATTACATCAGAGACAGCTTAAAATCAGGTAAGACCATCATGAACAGTTATCCATGAACAGTTTGAGCCAGTGTATGCTTACTATTCCCAACATCTATGGGCTTTGAGACTGACAAAGATCTGAACGTCCTTCCTTAATATTCATTCTCCACTTGAAGATGGAATTGAAAGTAGGCAAACAAGACGTATCTACTGTATAAACCCTACCCGTAATTACTTCATTTGCATTATAACAATCACGGCGCAAGCACCGAAACACAATTTTCTACAATTTATCACAGGATGTTAGATAAGATATATGATAATGAATTCTTTTGATTGGATTCGATGTGATCTTCTATTGACACAGGCCTCCTCCGGATCTTCTGAAGCTGATTAGGTGATGTTTTATCCTAATATCAAAGTCTGCATCGATTTTTCAGCTTTTATTTTCAATGCTAATCCACCAGAACTTAATATCAATCTTTTCTTTTATCGCCACTCTTCATTCATAGAAATACGAAATTTAGTGCCTAATAAAGATTTGGATAGATTGTTTCTCTGTGTTCGTGTATCTATCCACTTAAACCCGGCGTCTTAGACTTCATACTTTATTTTCTGTGTCTATGAGAGAAACAAAACTGTGCTCGTCGTTGTCAGGCAGATAGCAGAAAACATCGATTGCTTCTCTTCAAAGAAATAGGTTGTGCATATCTCTAAGCAGTTCATAAAATTACACTTAACATTTATGACAATAGAAGGGCAAGAGGATCATTGTAATTCCCTGGACCAAGAATAATGAGGCCTCTTAGATATTTTTCCGGCTTCATAGGTACCAAGGAAGCGTGTAAAACATTAATGTATGATGCACGGAAAATGTTGACTAACAATGCAATTTCTGTGGCCCTCGAGTTCTTATTTAGAATATTGTTATCAATTTTTCTCTTTTTTAGTTGTCATCTTCTTCGTTATCTATATACAATTTCATATTTTATTTCAAAACGGTTTCATTGAATTGAATTATCCTATCTTTTTCACATCTTTTATTTCTGATTCATAATACATTGCAAAGGTGTGACATCTCAATGACAAATATGGATAATGACCATATCCCAATACACAGTACAAAATCGCAAATTCAGAAAATCATAAACCAAAGACATACAAAATCAGGACAAAACAAGAACCAAAGCAAACAAAGAAAAACCTCTACCATATGAAAAGAAGCGAACTCCGAAAATCGGAGTGAGACCAGGTGCCCAGGAAGAGTAAGCATCTCCTGCTTGCATACAACACCCATCACTTCAATTCGGTAGAATTGTCACATCAGGTTACTTCCATTTCGGAAGATACAAGTATATTCGGTTGTTGGATGATTACATTTGGATTCCTTACTCTCTTTTTTTTTGTTTTTGTGGCCTGAAAAATCAACAACTTTATACTTCACACTGTACTTTTATCAGTGGATGCAGTTTTTGGAAAAACAATATTTTGGGCATTGGGAATTTTGTCTTCCGTAGTTGGAATTTTCTTCCTTTTGGTTGTATTTGCTGAAAAGAAATAAAAAAAAATCAAGAATAGAAGAACAATGCACTATCTCTTTATTCATTAAAAGACAATTTTGATTGAAAATTATTGGTTACGAATTTTGTGCCGCGATTGAAGACCTTGAGAGTACAAGAGTAGATGCTAGATATTGCTTCCTCGGTCATCAATCATCGTGAATCCTTCGTCAATTTTCATCACTTATCGTCGAATTTATCACTACAACCACTATACCCTTGTCAAGTTGTCAATATTGGTTTAGATGATTAGAAAGAATTTGCCTTTAACAAGTTACATTTGACATCCTTTGATTTCTGGATATTTTGAGGAAAAGGATAAACTCCGATCATTCGTGTTTGTCTTCTTTGAAGAAGCATTCAATGAATGGAATGAAACTTTATTTCAGCTTGTCTGAAAGATCCTAGTAAGCTGTGTTTATTTGTATATAAAATCTTCATGTGTTGAAAGCAGCACTAGACTAATTAGATATGAAGCATAATTGCACAGTCCGCCAGAAATAATCATGACTTACAATGTTTATAGTGTTGTTGGAGATCCCCTCCTTTGTTTTACAATGCCACACATCCTTCCGCGATTGTACATTTGGTGTCCTTCGTATTTCTGTGTAGATGTGTCTTTCTTTTCGCGCGAGAAGGTTCTGTTTTATATTTTGTCAAGAATTTTAAGACTTCCGATACGAGGGATTTTCGGCTTTTATGTTTGACTTTCATTCACTGCTAGATCTTGAGTCAGTTTGAAAACAGGACAAATTCGAAACAGAATTATCTATGTCAGAATACAGTCATTTAAATTTTGCAGGCCACATTTGCGGGGCCGCAAAAATTCATTTAAGGGCGCCACTTACAATAATCTTGGGGTTTTTTTAAGTAGAACTCTACGGGGATTAATAATATTTTTATAAAGCAGTATAGTTAATAAATATCAAGCAGTAAATTTCGCAAAGGTCCTATGTATAGGATAAAGACCTCGTTGAGGTCTGTATGAAGGTTAGATGCCCGAGGAGAAAACAGGGTGGTGTTTAAAGACCGAGGCCGAGGTCTTTAAACCCCACCCTGTTCTCTCCGAGGGCATCTAACCTTCATACAGACCTCAACGAGGTCTTTATCCGACTTACAAACCGCAGATTTTCTTCAATTTTCCGAAAAATAAAAATCTAAATATTTAGTACACCCCTGCTTTTCAAAATGAAATCGACCGTGCAAATTATCGAGTGGAAATATGCAACGGTAACGATTATCGGGCCACAGAAGTAAAATAAGTTGTTATACATCCCGATAATTCTCTGAAAGGTACCCCGTTTTCGGTTATAGAAGAAAATAAAAGTGTAACAATGAGTTCTGTTTCCATATGTGATTACATTATTGTAAATAGAGAGTAGGAAAGATTTTATAATCAAGTGAGGATAATATTTCTTAATTTTGCTCATCAAGTTCCTCAATAATACATGTATGTGAAAAGCATATAGAATAATTGGTCTTCAAGAATCGCTTTGGGAATCTAGATTTATTTTGAAATGGCATTTTTGGGTTTACAGGATATAAGAATCTATTCTTCTTCTTTTAACATTTCTTATAAAAGGATGTCTTTAGCGGACTTGAAACACAATATTTTCTATCCTATGTCCGAATACTCATCATAATCAAAACAATTCACACCCGCGACTGTAATAATTTTCTTTTCTCCGCCCCTCATTGTTTTTTATTGACCTCCACACTTCATTGAACGTTCATAAAACCTCGTTTATTTAGAATCTTCCGCGGTCTTTATGAAATAAAATGACCGATGAATAACAGAAGAATCACATTTGAAGGTTTGTAATTTTTTTTAATTATCATACCTTGAGGTTAAGAGGCAAATTAATAAATATCAAGCAGTGAAATTTCGCAGAGGTCTTATTATTTTTATTATTATTATTATATCTTGAGGTTAATAGGCAAAGATGTAATTTTCTTGACAATGCCCTGGCGCACTTCGCAGCTTTTAGTTGAAACAGGACAATGACATTAAAGAAGAAATGATTCGAAAAGTCAAATAGACAACTGAGATCCAATTAAAAAGAAGCCCACCCCTCCCACTCCGTCGAACACCTGGATTTTTCACTTAGAAATAACATGACGTTCCCCTACTGAATGTTAGAGCAGATATGACGACTTTTCTTGCTCTCAATTAATTTTCCTCCCCTTGTATTTGATTTGTACATTATCGATGTGAAGCAAAAATCAGATTTTGTAGACGTTGATAAAATAAAGAGATATGACATAGGCTTAGAGAGTGGAAAGTTTTTCCAATCATCTAAAAACAATACTGACGACTTGATGTGTGATTCTAGGAGAAAACGATTAATTTGATGATAAGAATGATGAAAATTGACGATGCATTCAAAATGATTGATGACTTTGAAATACAAAATGCAGTATTTCTCTTTTGTTCTTGCAGCTTGTATCATGATTGAATGTTTCTGTCCATGCAAGACAGCTTTTAATTTTATAATTCACCATTCATTAATTTTGATAAAAAGTCGCACAAAAGAAGCTACATGCTCGGTCGGAATCTAATAGTCAGTGAAAGAAAGACAAATTCAAAAGCCAAAATCACAATCTAAAGGAGCACAAATTCTTGAAAAAAATATAAATATAGAACTGTTTCACGAGAAAAGACAAACAAATGGTGACAATAACATATATAGCTCCATAGTACTTAACACACATATTTGTGCCCTTTGGTCTCCTTAGTTTATGTATAGTCTTATCTGTATTGTATTTTGGTCATGTCTTTGGTCTTTTCCTTGTCCCTTTATTGTCTCTTGTTGGGCTTGTCCACTATGTCTTTTTTGCATTTGGGTGGTTTGGTGTGTAGCTGTGGAGGCTGCAGTCGAGAGCTGTTAGGGATCCCCTCCTTTCCTATACTTATTTCTTGGATGAAAATAAAACACATTGACTTAAAATACCAACGAAATGCTGTGTGATACACGAACGTATGAATGAAACATGATAGATAACCACAAATAAATAGATAACCACAAATCAGCTTTTGCTTCCTTTGGCTTCCACACTTACAAGTTAGATTTAGATTTACCATACTTATACTGCATACCTAAAATGCATAAGAATCAGTACAAACAACGTTTCATCGCTGGTTCCTCAAAATGTTCTACCAAATCTGTATCGATCTTACTCACCAAAGTTTTATCTGAAATCAAATCTGGGCTTCAAAAATATTGTTCGACAGTATATTCTCGCAGTGATATCAACCAGATGTGGATTTTAAAGAATTCGAAGGAACTTTTAAAACATCTGAAATCCACTCATTTTAGTAGAGTCCATTCGATCAAAGCCTTTGATTTTTCAACACTTTACACTACAATTCCATATTCTAAATTGAAAGAAAGACTATCAAAAATTATAAGTAATGCGTTTACAAGGTAGAACGGTAATCGCAAATACAAATTTATTGTTGTGAACTATGACAAAACCTACTTTGTAGATGAAAAGTCCGATTCTGAAAATAAGGACACTGAAACAGATATTATTCAGATGTTAAACTTTTTGATCGACAACATTTTTGTGGTGTTTGGAGGAAAGGTCTTCCAGCAAATTGTCGGAATTCCAAGGGGACCAATTGTGCCCCACTCCTTGCCGACATTTTCCTTTACTCGTTCGAAGCTGAATTCATTCAATCTTTGGTCTCTGAAGGGAAAAGATACTTAGCTTCTGACTTCAACTTCACTTACAGATACATAGATGATGTGTTGTCCATCAATAATCCAAAATTCGCGGATTACCTCAGCAGTATCTATCCTTCAGAGCTTGAAGTCAAAGAAACTACAGAGACAAATAATTCAGCATCCTATTTGGACATAATGTTATCCTACGACACTGATGGTCACATGAACACCTCACTCTATGACAAACGTGACGACTTCAATTTCAGCATTACAAACTTTCCTTTTCTGAGTAGCAACATCCCTTCATCGCCTGCTTATGGCGTTTTCATATCTCAGTTGCCAGAGCAAGTACCAAATATACGGATTTTGTTCTGAGAGCTAGGCGTCTTTCAGATAAGCTTCTCAGTCAGGGATATGTTTATGACCCACTAACATCGTCACTGAGGAAGTTCTACGGTCGATATGGGGAACTCGTCATACACTATGATGTCCCACTCTCCAGAATGGTGGATGATATTCTGTCATAGACCATTTGAACCATCCAACCAAAGATTGTACTCTATGTCTTCCGAAATGGAAGTAGCCGGATGTGACAGTTCTACCGAATTGAAGCGGCGGGTGTTGCATGCAAGCAGGAGATGCTTACTTTTCCTGGGCACCTCGTCTCACTCCCATATCGGGAGTTCACTTCTTTTCATGTGGTGGAGGTTTTTGTTTGTTGGCTTTGGTTCCTGTTTTATCCAGATTTTGTATGCCTTCGGTTTCTGATTTTCTGAATTATCGATTTTGTGCTGTATACAGGGATATGGTCATTATCCATATTTGTCATGTAATTTCGAAGAAACATTTCAAAACCACATCATTGTCCTTAAATTCTTTTGGCCTTTTTTTAATATTTTTTTTACAAAGAATCTCGAAACATTTGATGCAGTAACTGGGCATAAGAAGGAATAAATTTTATGCAGCGTTTCCCATCTAAACCTTCCCATTCTTACCCCTGAAATCCCCGAATTATTTAAAATAATATTTGTGGATACTTTAAAAGGAACAAAGAATCAGGAACTACACAGTCCTTATTAGGATTTATTTAAATTTTCATGTCTGGCTTTATGACTCGTTTATGGTTTTTAAAGAGTATATGACCACTTGACTAATCAACAACTTTACCTACACCATGTACATGTATATCAAAACAACTTAAGTACATTATATGCGTACTTAAAGAATTCATTTGGGAAATGAATTTGAATTTGGGAAATGATTTTGAATAAGCGTTAAGGTTTTTTTTTCAAATTCCATTTATTTTCATCATATGCATTGTTCATTCTATTTATGCTTTTATTTGAATAAATATGTTCAAACTAAAGAATTCAATTCTATAATGTATTCATCATGATTAAGGATGGGGTCCACAGCAACGGAAATCTTAAAGTACCTGAATAGGTACATGTATTTGAAGAGTTGAAATGTTAAGTACCCGAAACGTGCATGTCTGGACCATGCTGGCAATTTATCTGTTCTTAAATGATGCTATTGAATATGAAGACGTTTAACATGAATTTTAATTTCAACATATTGATATCTCAAGATCTTATCTTGCGTAGTTGATATTTTTCCAATAAAATAAAAGTACAAGGAACACAGATTAGTGATGAGCTAAATTACTTTACGTGAAGATTCGTCCTTGTCACATTTTGATTCTGTCGTAGAAAAACAAATTTACAATTTAAATTTGAAGAGTTTTTCCACACTAACGAACCCGTAATTTGCTCCATTTTAGCCACTTCGGAAAAAAATCTTAAAAGAAGCTGAAAATCAAGCATTTTAATGTAAACTTTTCGGGATTTCAGAAAATATGTAGCATGTGTAATGTGAATTGACATTATGATACATCTTGCTATCTGACTCACTCCTATCCATCCTTCATATTTTTCACACTTGACTTAAATTTTCCTTGTTTCATAATACGATTTCACATGGCGAATCACCACATGTAGGTATAATGTCTAGCCAAGCTATATGTATGTCCTACAAAAATGTTGGTGACGTCATTGTAATGTAATTAGAATTATGATTCGATGTCCTTTGTCTCTTATACGTCTGCACTGGTCAGAATAACTTATGTCATTAAACGTTCGCGAGCCTTATCTGATAGAAATTTGGAACAAATCATAGTTGATATCCATTTACATATTCATCTGTGTTGTTTGGGCCCCTGTGTTTTGTGGTCTTTTTTTAATTTTACAAAAGAACATACACGATGTATTTGAATATTGACAATTTCAACCACTTGTTTGATATCTCTCCTGGTGGATTGTTTGGTCCCCTATTTCCACAGTGTTTCGTAATTTGACTTGAAATATATTTGCGAATTCTCCGCCGTAAAAATTAATGAACATTAACAAAACCTAAGGGGTATCTCCTTGATGGTATAGCTCTGTCCTAAGCAGGTTCTTTGGTAGACATGTTAGGTCAAGTTTAGACTTTTGCTCATAATTTCATATTATGTGGATTTCCACTTTTTCAGCATCGAGCATCACTGATGAGACATAACTTGCTGAAATGCGCATATGATGTACTGAAATTATACAAAGAACGTTTATTTCAATCCTCATTCGACAATTCCATTGTTCCCATTGTAATAATATACATGCATCATATGGGCATTACAACAGTATCACAATGTTTTAAGGTATAACATTAAACCGATAATAACATTAATTTGTAACTGACATTTGAATCGATTAATTCTAAAGTTTGTCTTCAAAATGAGTCAATTTTAGTACAGTTTACTGTCATAGACTAGAATGAAATTATGCATGTACCTTTCTACCTGTTAATTCCTATGACATTTGATTTTTCGAGGAAAGAGATGATTAAAATATAAGGACAGATACATTAAATAATTTGTACACAATTAACGATATTTGCTGCAACGGGGTCTTGTTGGAGATCTCCTCCCTTCTATTGTTCCTCACTTAACAAGTTTATCTCTTATAGAATAGAATTAGTCTGATCGAGATATGCCAATTTCATTCATCTGTAATAGGATCAATATTTCCCTTTGACTGTCCACGTGCTGGTCACTGACACGGATACAGAACACTCATTTGCCATGACTTATACTTCATATTTCATCTTTTTGTCAATATTTACCCGATACTTATTTTAAAACTATCCCCGCATTCAAGCGCAGATGTACACGAGGGGTTGGAGGTCCAGTACTCTCGTCGCGTCCCCCTGAAACTTGCCCAAAATGCTTATTTTTCCCCGTTTTACATTCAATATTTCAAAACCATAAGCTGGACCCTTGACGGTTTGGATCCTCCCCCTGGATAAGATTTCTTGATCCGCTCATTCCCGCAGACATAATATGGAAGTGTTCCATGTATCGTTTTCTCTCTGTTACTATGCGGGACGGATGAGGGAAGGAATGAGAAATTGAGTCGATCAACCTCAATGTCAGATACAGTGAATATCTAATTGCTATCAAGAGCAACTCAAATCTTGTTTCCTTCATTACTGACCGTGACGTAATGGCATCGGACTTCGCTTAAATTGATCAAGGTCATAGCAAACAAAAGTATATAGAATTTATTGACGATAAATGTGCCCAGCGTCCATTTTCAAATGCTAATTGTCCAAACAAAAACAATAATCTTGGATAGAAAAAATAACATACCAGGCACATTAATAGAGAAACGCCACTTGAAAGCAGCATTATTTTTCCATTCAGAAATTGAGTAACCGTTGTTTGATTAGACTGATGAAATCGTTCCAGACTCATAGATCTAAGGTATATCTATGGTAAGATTGTGATGACTTGGCACTGAATGTGGAATAGGAAACAGATACAAATATTGATACAAAACCCTCAATGATTATATCATGAATTCTTGTTTTTGGTGGAACAAGGCAGAATTTTATGATCTTAAAAGGAAATATATCGCTAGACCTCTTGGCAACATAATGCTTTGCTGTTTGAAGCACATTGGACCAAGCTAAATAGATGGTGTCTACTAAACAGAACATTTTGGCAACGATTCACTTTATGGATGAAAAAAATCCTCAACAAGATATTTTGATGATAGACAAGTTTAAGGAGAATGTCATGGAAGGATTTCTATCAAGACTAAAGCGGAAAACCACACGACCCGGCAGACCACGTAAAACAACCAAACAATATAACCGCTGCGGAGAATAAAACTAAAGAATTCTCACTTGGAGGGAATCAAATCAAATAGAAACAACTCTCAAGGGCGTAGGAGAAAGAGGGGGGCAGCGGGGGCACATGCCCCCCCCCCTTTGAAAAGTGGGGGGACAACCATGTTTGTGCCCCCCCCCCCCCCCCCCCCCCCCCCCACACACACACACACTTTTCAATCACAATTTTTATGATGCATTAACATTGCTAAAATAGCAACATTTTGTACCATAAATCTACAATTTTTCGGTCAATTCCGCTCGCCAGTTATTTGTAGACTTTCTGAATAATTTAGCTATTCTGATCCATCCTTTATACATACTACTTTATCAATGTACATGAAGACATTTAACTCAAACTATATAGAATATTATTACAAGTACTTGTTAATGATAGAGGGTATAGAAAGTATTTTCTGATAAGTCAATATTTTGCCCAAAAAAAATCCTGGTTCGCTACCCCTCGCCAGACATTTATTCATGTACTTAAAATTTAGAATTGCACCAGAAATGTTAAAATTTGTAGATACAGAACATGAAACCCCCATATTCCACTCTCCCCCGCCCCCATTTTGGGGGGGGGGGTGTTGTGCCCCTCCACTTTTTCAGGCAGAATTACGCCGTTGACTCTAAAGCATGAAACACTTAATTAGGATAGATCGTTATGTACATGGAGCCAGCTTTGGACAGTCACTTGCTACATTCATGGGTAATAAAAAGCAAAGAAGTTACTCAGTGAAAATAAATTCAAATGGTTGGAAAATTTCAGAGACACGTGGGCTTGATTGAAAAATAATACATTCCATACTGAGAAAAAAAAAAACACTTGCAGCACGTAGCTCGTGTCGTTGCAATGTGTTCTATTCCTTTGTGTGCGAGGAAATTAACCATTTTAGTCTCTTTATTTGTGTGTTAGACAATTCAATATCTGATGACAAACATTAAGCCGATATTACCCTGAAACTTCGGGATGCTTCCTCATTATGCTGAAAAAGTGCCAAAAGATAATATAATAGAAAACCTGCCTGATTCGGAAAACAAGTTTTCATCTTCCCAACCTCCAAAAAATATCACCTTCATAATTTTACGTATATGATAAATTCATTATATCCATGTGTTGTTTTAATAAGAACCCAGTGTAAGAGCACCAGAAAGCAATATATAACATGAAGATCGTATGATATTTCAGAAAAGGTTTGAATCAATAGAATGTACCTTTTGATTAAATTTTTACAAAGAGAGAAATTGACATTAAATGATGAATATTCATGATATCTCGGCATGCAAACGTCAGAAAACAAGAATTTCATCAACATTATCACATCTCTGAACTCGTTAGAGAATACAGAAATGAACAGTCATAGCTCTCATATAATTCTACCAGAACTTACTTTTTGTGTCCTTCACATTTATTTGTATTATTCACAGGTTTATGCAATATGACTAAAGTGACTTGTATTTGTTGTTCAGAACGATTTGTAAAATTTGATCGTTGTTCTTTGCTTATTTGTTTATTTGTTTGTTTGCTTGTTTTGTTTTTTCTTGATGTGGATCGCCGTGCAATGTCACAACGTTGACGTGTCCCTTCTTCTCATGCCGATTACTAAAAGTATTTCCCGGAAGGAAGATAATAACAGATAGAAACAAATCGGATTTCTCTGTCACCATAGCCTAAGCGAAAGCATTTTCTTGATAGTCACTGATAGCCCTCTCGTTATTCATTCCACTACATGTCTAATTGTGTCCTGAGAGATCATCGGAGACGTGCTGGACTTCATTAATCAGTGATTTGTCCCTAATTAAGTCACCAGATCTGAGAGATGGTCCAAGATATTGACCCTTTTCGATTTGATTGATTACATGTGACGGTTGAAACAAGGACTCATTAAGAACTGGGATATTAACAAGAGTAAGTAAATGAGGAGTCAGGTTGTTTGTGTTTTCATTTTTGGACGTAACGGCATTGTTGACAAGTGTCAAATTTGAAACTGAAAAAATAGTGTTTATCTTAAAATGTAGTTAAATGTCTTCTAGCAAAACTTTGTTTGGTTAAATTTCTAATTGCAAAATAAATTTATTATATTCTTCCTCAAAAGGTACGTCTCAAATTTTGCACTTAAACATTATCTTAAGCAAAATATAAAATCACTAGTACAATATTACGGAAGTGTTCCAACTCTATACCTTCTTGGAGAAAATTTCAATTTTCATGGACCTGACACGTGTTTCGGATCTTGAATCCTAATCAGTGATGCTACCAGCCAAAGTGCTTTTCATAAGCCGCCGAAATTCATTTCAATAGCACCCTCTGGTTTTATTTTTAGAATTTAATTTTGTGTGTTTACTTTACAGAGAGTGCACGGCTCCAAATTTCCTGTAGGGTCGATTCAGTAGCATATCCAAATAAATTCTATATTCAAAATAGCATTGGAGGGATAGTGCTAAGATGTTAACCTCCTTTTAATTCGATGAAATTTTTTGGTGAAATGGCAATTTTCCGGAATAGCAAAAAATATAAATGATGTCTATTTGATAAAGGGCAAAAACACAACTTCTTTGATGCGACAGAGATGGAAAAAAGTAATTAATACACTTAACAAACATCAAGTCTCAGGGAACGATTTTAACTGCTCCACACTGCAACAAGAAATAAGTGTTTATATCAATAAATACGGAAGTGTTCCAGCTCTATACCTTCTTGAAGAAAATTTCAAACCAATTTTCATGCACCAGACACGTGTTTCGAATATTAAATTCTCATCAGTGATGCTTCCAGCCAAAGCGCTTTCTATAAGCCGCCAAAATTCATTACAAATCTCGCAAATAAACCATTCCAGTCAATTCAAACCTCTACATTAATAATACATGTATATATGTCAAATTTTGAAATGAGACCTTCAATGTTTTTAATCTTTGTCTTAGTAATACATATCTACCGAGGAGAGCAATTTATCCAGCACTACTGATCTATGAGACAAAGCACAAGCTAAAGAAAGAATTATGCATGTAGAATTGACAATATTGAAATATGTGTTCTGATAAAAAAGTTTAGAGCACAATTTACTCATTTCAACAAAGAAGGGAGGGGATCTTCAACAAGACCCTGTTGCAGCACCAACAGCAAAACACCAAAACAACCGATGCAAAAACACAAAAGACGAGCATACTATGAGACGGAAAAGAGACATACGACATATAAACATCAAACACAAAAGACTTCACATAAACCGACGAGACCAATGGGCAAACGATGCCGACTTTGGACGGCCATTTGCCACGCAAGTAGCAAATGGTGTGGTTATGCTGATTTGGTGCGAACGCAAAATACAAGTTTTACGGGTATAGATTTGATTAATTTTCTTGAAATCTGTTGTAAAAGAAATGAGGGGAAAAAACTCGGTTACAGCACCCACAGCAAACATCGAAACCCCCCCCCCCCCTATATGAAATCAAAGAGTAGACAAAGACAGCAAGAGACGTAAAAGGGACAAGGAACAACAATTACGACATCAAAAGGCTACAATTGTCGAAGTGTCATGACCTATTGCTATACAATCAAGTATTTGCATGCATTAGGTCAAGTAGGCTTTGACATAGGCTTCAACCAACATAATGTCCAATTCCATAATCAGTAAAACCAATAAGATTGAGTACATTCGAAAGTAAACGAATTTGCATTTTAAATGCAATCCTATTTAAATTTTCAATTGCAGTCAAATCAATGTTCAGCATCGTTTCATAACACATAATGAAAGAAAGTTAGTTTTCTCCAACAAAATTTCATGCCAAAGTCAAAAGATATGAATTTAAGATACGAAAAGTGTCTCATCGTGGCCACACATCATTCAGGACAATATTGTGTATCCTACGAACAATACAAATAAACATCAAAGAATATTCAGTCTCAAAGTCGAGAAGGTTGCGAACCTCGGAATGAATATCATCCCGAAGTGAGAACAGGTACCTGGGGAGAGTCAGCGTCTCCTGATTACATGCAACACCCGTCGCAACAACTCCATGAAAACTTGTCAAATTCGGTGATTGTCTCGATTGACATATTGAAACGAACTTATTAAATGACAAAACTTCGTGTTGCCTGTTTTATTTTTAATGGAACAAAATTAAACTTCATTCTCGAAAGGTAGGTCAATGCGAATGTCCATTGCCTTTCTTGAATAAGAAATATGTCCAGACGATAAATAAAGTGTTCGAACTGATATCTGACGTTCAACAGATTCCTGTATATTTATGCTGCTAAAAATAGATGCTGAGATATACGTCTTAAAGTGTGGGAATCTTAAATTGTAATATTACACAGGTTTGTTTCATTTCAATTCTACCGACGGGTGTTGCATGCAAGCAGGAGATGCTGACTCTTCCTGGGCACCTGGTCTCACTCCCATTTCGGGAGTTCGCTTCTTTTCATGTGGCGGAGGTTTTTGTTTGTTTGCTTTGGTTCCTGTTTTGTCCTTATTTTATATGCATTCGGTTTATGATTTTCTGAATAGTCGATTTTGCGCTGTATGTAGGGATATGGTCATTATCCATATTTGTCATTTTAAAGATTAGATTCTTTTACGACATACAAGGAACACTTTTGTCAAGAATTTTTAAACTTTTGATCTTATTTTGTTAATGTTGTTAACGCTATTCCTAAAGATTGTTCGCATTGCTCCTCTATAATTACAATGTAGTTGCTCGGATTATTCTTTCGAAACATATTTTCATACCTCTAACATTCCAGACGTAAGTATGGATTAAACAGAGATCGCCAAAACGGTTTAAGATAAAACGCAAGATATCTAAAAATCAAAGGACTGAAGGTCCTGAACGATACTTCTATTCAAAATTTATAGTCAGCACTGATGAATGTTGAAAAATTTTATTCATAAACAATGATGAATTGATGATGATTTTTTATACATAGGATGCATATGCATGTGAAGCTAATAATTTTCATTTCTGAGCTCATCGTGTTCTATAAACAGCATAATTTATAAACTGTTTATATTTACTATAAGTGGCCATGGTATACTTTAAATTAAATTTTATTCTGAGTCTTAAAATTAACCCATTTGGAAACTAGAAAGACGTTAAGACCATGCAGGCATGTTTAAAATAGAAACTAGAAAGACGTTAAGACCATGCATGCATGTTTAAATTACTTACAATCTACAATATATATGATAAAAGAGCGGTGACATGTAGTTCCAGCGTAACTTTAAGTTTATTATCACTGGTAATTTCCAAAAATTCTCATTTTAATTACCAGAATTTCCTATTTCTTTCAACAAGATCATGCTTCGTTTCTACTTTCGTTTCTCTTCGGTATATACATCATGTACATAGGGAAGACAACTCTTACATTGTATAAGTTAAAAGAAGTACTATACATGTATTACTACGCCACTGGCGAGCAGTGAAAGCAAGAAATGAATAGTTGATTTTTTAGTGATGCATTTACTTTATATGCAATTGA
Organism: Pinctada fucata; assembly: GCA_028142955.1. Lineage (NCBI taxonomy): Eukaryota > Metazoa > Mollusca > Bivalvia > Pterioida > Pteriidae > Pinctada > Pinctada fucata. Next base: position 24,268,132 of record AP027105.1, on the reverse strand, counting down.
AACTTTTTTCAAGAAGGAGGATAATCTTGATCTTGCATGTGTCAGACAGCAAATTCCTAAATTAGAAAAAGCACTATATTTTGAGTCGTATGGATTTGTTTGCAAATCGGGAATGTCTCAACTGTTACGGTAACATAAGGAGACTTCCTGATAGGAAGTATCCTAATAATTTCAAGGAACAAATTTTTATTCGAGTCTATTTCCATGTTTTCCCTATTGATGTTCTTTCAATGCACTTGTTGTCGACGATGAATAGTAGAATCCGGAACATGGAAGGAGCCTCAGGACCGAGTTCACGTTTGGTCAAGATGTCAATTCTAATCTAGAATAGGATCTATTTATCTGATATTTGAGAAGCAATCTTGAAAATGTTTCCTTTATCGGTACTATGTCAAAACACCAAAGGGATCATCAGAACATGGACTCCGTACAAACTTACCGACTCGGTCTAACAGGAGACTGACAGGGTCTTGCCGCTTTGGGAGTACAGCGCTTAGTTTCATAGCCTCAACTTGCCTCAGCATTCCCTATTCATTTGTTGCTTATAAGCAATTTGATCGCAAATCCAATCGATGTTTTTTCAACATGTGTACGCTTACATTCCAACTTCTTTAAAGAGTTCCAACTCATTTTACAAAATTAGTCAAAAAACTATATATCCAGGGTATCCAACCGTTGACTCGGGCAATATTCTGCGTGATTTCGGCATCTTACAGTGAGTAGGCTATTATACACAAAAATTGTGCCTTCTGGGGGATCACATGGTAACCGGACAAGTGGGAGGGTTTTGCACGCGTAATCAAGATAACAACACTATTGCAATTTACGTGGCAGATGGCCGTCTTGAATCGGCACCGATTGCCCATTAGTCTCGTTGGTTTATGTGTAGTCATTTGTGTTTACAGTATGATGTCGTCTTTGGTGTCTGGTCTTCCTTGTCCCTTAAGTGTCTTTATGTGCTTGCCTTTTTTATTCCTTTTTATTTTATTTTATTTATTCATTTATTTTTTATATATTTATTTATTTATTTATTTATTTATTTATTTATTCATTTATTTATTTATTCATTTATTTATTTATTATTCTTTTTTTTTTTTTTTTTGCTGTGGGTGCAGCAACCGAGTCATGTTGGAGATCCCCTCTTTTCTTTCAAGAGAAAATTATTTTTCTACCGAACTCAGGAGGATGCTGAAGTCCATATCTGTCAACATTCCGTATCTGCTCATTTCATTGCGTTGCTGCACCATCATTCTGTTAATAGTTATATTTATCTAATATTTCATAAATAACCAAACAATATTGATTATATACGTGATCCTGGAGCAAAAATCTATCCGAATTTCGCCGTACTACTAGCGAATAAAACAATAAAGCGTTGATAAATACAAATGTAGTCCTTTCAAATTAAAGACAAATAACCGGGATTGAAAATACACTGGTCGATATATAACCCTATAACCTGACATGATAATTGACGTAATCAGTGATGAATGGACCATCAATATTACTTACAATGCTTCAGAAGGATTTGATGAAAAAATTGAATGAATCTCAAACACTCATAACGAGTTAGTGAAGCTAATCTCGTTTCCGTCCCATCCATTCATCTGCACTTTTCGTATTATTGAGGAATAAATCCTATTTATCTGCTCCAGGGTTATGCCTCAAAGATATTTATAAATAAACCATTCAATTTTGTGAAACTGTTTGCATAACATTCGCTTGATTGCGATGAGTAGCTTTGACAGATTTGACAGAGTTGTCTGCTCTTTGCTGAAAAAGTTCCGTTTCATTATCCAAGTCCATGTATGAAATCAATGCTATTCTATGGAAGCCCGTAGGTGACAGGTATGAATTATAATTTATCTGGCGGCCGCCACTTAATTTATCTGGCGGCCGCCACATAATTATCTGGCGGCCGCCACTTAGTTATCTGGCGGCCGCTACATAATTAATTGGCGGCCGCCAGATAAATTAAGTGGCGGCCGCCAGATAAATTATGTGGCGGCCGCCAGATAATTATGTGGCGGCCGCCAGATAATTAAGTGGCGGCCGCCAGATAATTATGTGGCGGCCGCCAGATAAATTATCTGGCGGCCGCCAGATAAATTTTAATTCATACCTGTCACCTACAGTCTTCCGTACTAAAGAATCAGAACACAAACATATACAAACAAATACATAAAAAACAAAAAATAAACACAATTTTCTTTTCATATATAATGATCTATGTCTTCAATAAAAGTGCTAACATTTCAAGTTTGAATAGAAAAAAAAATTGCCACCGTCGAAATGGACAGAAATAAAAAAGATACGAAGAGCCCCTACAAAAGACAAGGAGACTTGACAGCAATACACTTGGTTAATATATCCGTAAACAACAGCTATTTAGTAGGTATTGACCAAAACAAATGCTTTAAATATGTGATGTAACAATTGATTATCCTTTGAAATATTCTAATTAGCTTTTAATTGAATTTTCCTCAAAGCCTTTGATCCTCGATGCATCTAAAAATTGAAAGAATTGCACGCTATCTATCTTTTATACTCCAAAGTCATTAGAATTTCATGTACTCTTACTCTTTTTCAATAAATATCCGTGAATATATAAATCAAATCTCCTGTTATTGAATTCCGATTGCACAATGGTAAAACTTTGATAAAATTCGCAGTAAATACCATACATGACCAAAATCAACAGCGTAGAACATCCTCATATACATAAAAGAAATCCCTTATACTAGATAATTACTCGAGTGATAAGATAATGTAAATAATAACTTATTTTGTAATGCGTTTTACTGGCATTTCCATCGTCTGCGAAACAATCGTTTTCGCAAAAAAAAAAGGTCGACTCAAATATGCGTCACGGTACGCGGAGGGATAGACAACGAGTTTGTCATATAAATTCTTCTGTATTTTCTGTCCTAATTTGATTTTGAATATGATTTTAATATAATTTAGAACTATAACTGAAGGCAAATCGAATAAAAGTATGGTGGTAGAAATATTACCTTCATAACGATGAAACATATATCACCTACTTTGAATTGATTATGATTGGTTTTGATTTTAATAAATCATTTTAATTAATCAAGATTCCAAAAAGATAAAGATCTAATAAGCATTTTCATCAACTTGCGAATGTCATAATCGATCACATTTCCGTAATTTGTAATATCGGTGAAAAAGCTGTAAATGGATGTTGATTTTCTCTTTGTTATGTATTACGCCGATATTCTCTTGAATAATGAAGCAGAAAAATTAAGTTTGGTGAGAGAAGATTTGAAACAAACATCAACATCGAAAATGCTTTTCTGTTGTTGTTGTTGTTGTTGTTGTTGTTGTTGTTGTTGTTGTTGTTGTTGTTGTTGTTGTTGTTGTTGTTGTTGTTGTTGTTCATGATATTCATTTTAGTCATTTTCGTCGTCGTTTGCCATTGTTGTTGTTAAGGCTGTTCATTGTTTGTTGTGGTTTCTGTTGTTGTTGCTATTGTTAATAGTTTATTGTTGTTGTTGTTTGTTGTTGTTCTTCGTTTGTTGTCAGTGTTGTTGCTGTTTTAAGTTTGTAGTTGTTGTTGTTGTTGGTCTTTATTTGTTGTTGTTGTTTTTCTTTGTACTTGTTGTTGCTGGTCTTTGTTTGTGGTTGTTGTAGTTGTTGGACTTTGTTTGTTGTTGTTGTAGTTGTTGGGATTTGTTTGTAGTTCTTGTTGCTGTTGGTCTTTGTTTGTAGTTCTTGTTGCTGTTGGACTTTGTTTGTGGTTGTTGTAGTTGTTGGACTTTGTTTGTGGTTGTTGTAGTTGTTGGACTTTGTTTGTTGTTGTTGTTGCTATTGGTCTTTGTTTGTTATTGTTGTAGTTGTTGGACTTTCTTTGTGGTTGTTGTAGTTGTTGGACTTTGTTTGTTGTTGTTGTTGCTTTTGGTCTTTGTTTGTAGTTGTTGTTGTAGTTGTTGGACTTTGTTTGTAGTTGTTGTTCATGTTGGTCTTTGTTTGTGGTTGTTGTAGTTGTTGGACTTTGTTTGTTGTTGTTGTTGCTGTTGGTCTTTGTTTGTTGTTGTTGTAGTTGTTGGACTTTGTTTGTGGTTGTTGTTGCTGTTGGTCTTTGTTTGTTGTTGTTGTAGTTGTTGGACTTTGTTTGTGGTTGTTGTAGTTGTTGGACTTTGTTTGTAGTTGTTGTTCATGTTGGTCTTTGTTTGTGGTTGTTGTAGTTGTTGGACTTTGTTTGTTGTTGTTGTTGCTGTTGGTCTTTGTTTGTTGTTGTTGTAGTTGTTGGACTTTGTTTGTGGTTGTTGTAGTTGTTGGACTTTGTTTGTTGTTGTTGTTGCTGTTGGACTTTGTTTGTTGTTGCTGTTGTTGCTGTTGGACTTTGTTTGTGGTTGTTGTAGTTGTTGGACTTTGTTTGTGGTTGTTGTAGTTGTTGGACTTTGTTTGTTGTTGTTGTTGCTTTTGGTCTTTGTTTGTAGTTGTTGTTGTAGTTGTTGGACTTTGTTTGTGGTTGTTGTAGTTGTTGGACTTTGTTTGTAGTTGTTGTTCATGTTGGTCTTTGTTTGTGGTTGTTGTAGTTGTTGGACTTTGTTTGTTGTTGTTGTTGCTGTTGGTCTTTGTTTGTTGTTGTTGTAGTTGTTGGACTTTGTTTGTGGTTGTTGTAGTTGTTGGACTTTGTTTGTAGTTGTTGTTCATGTTGGTCTTTGTTTGTGGTTGTTGTAGTTGTTGGACTTTGTTTGTTGTTGTTGTTGCTGTTGGTCTTTGTTTGTTGTTGTTGTAGTTGTTGGACTTTGTTTGTGGTTGTTGTAGTTGTTGGACTTTCTTTGTTGTTGTTGTTGATGTTGGTCTTTGTTTGTAGTTGTTGTTGTTGCTGTTGGTCCTTGTTTGTAGTTGTTGCTATTGCTGTTGGTCTTTGTTTGTAGTTGTTGTTCATGTTGGTCTTTGTTTGTTGTTGTTGCTGTTGGTCTTTGTTTGTTGTTATTGCTTTTGCTGTTGGTCTTTGTTTTTAGTTGTTGTTCCTGTTGGTCTTTGTTTGTTGTTGCTGTTGGTCTTTGTTTGTATTTGAAATTTTATGTTACAAAATTTCTTGAAATTCCTAAAACGTGGGTCCTATAGCATCATATCCCACCCATTTGGTACATTTTTGGACTTAATAATTTCACACTTTTTGGCCATATTACATTATTTAGACAGGATCACTGACGAGGGTTAAGTATCCGAAACGTGCATGTCTGGTCCATGATGTATATTTATCTGGTCTTAAATGATGATGCTATTGAATTTAAAGACGTTTAACATTTGTTCTTGTTGTTGCAGTTGGACTTTGTAGTTGTTGTTGCTGTTGGACTTAATTTGTAGTTGTTGTTGCTGTTGGACTTTGTTTGTAGTTGTTGTTGCTGTTGGTCTTTGTTTGTAGTTGTTGTTGCTGTTGGTCTTTGTTTAAAGTTGTTGTTGCTGTTGGTCTTTGTTTGTAGTTGTTGTTGCTGTTGGACTTTGTTTGTAGTTGTTGTTGCTGTTGGACTTTGTTTGTAGTTGTTGTTGCTGTTGGTCTTTGTTTGTAGTTGTTGTTGCTGTTGGACTTTGTTTGTAGTTCTTGTTGCTGATGGTCTTTGTTTGTAGTTCTTGTTGCTGTTGGACTTTGTTTGTAGTTGTTGTTGCTGTTGGACTTTGTAGTTGTTGTTGCTGTTGGTCTTTGTTTGTAGTTGTTGTTGCTGTTGGACTTTGTTTGTAGTTGTTGTTGCTGTTGGACTTTGTTTGTAGTTGTTGTTACTAATGGTCTTTTTTTATAGTTGTTGTTGTTGCTGTTTGTCTTTGTTGTTGTTGTTGTTGCTGTTGGTCTTTGTTTGTAGTTGTTGTTGCTGTTGGACCTTATTTGTAGTTGCTGTTGTAGCTGTTTCTCTTTATTTGTAGTTGTTGTGATGATGCTATTGAATCTAAAGACGTTTATTATTTGTTCTTGTTGCTGTTGGACTTTGTTTGTAGTTGCTGTTGGACTTTGTTTGTAGTTGTTGTTGCTGTTGGTCTTTGTTAGTAGTTGTTGTTGCTGTTGGTCTTTGTTAGTAGTTGTTGCTGCTGTTGGTCTTTGTTTGTAGTTGTTGTTGCTGTTGGTCTTTGTTTGTAGTTGTTGTTGCTGTTGGACTTTGTTTGTAGTTGTTGTTGCTGTTGGACTTTGTTTGCAGTTGTTGTTGCTGTTGGACTTTGTTTGTAGTTGTTGTTGCTGTTGGACTTTGTTTGTAGTTGTTGTTGCTTTTGGACTTTGTTTGTAGTTATTGTTGCTGTTGATCTTTATTTGTGGTTGTTGTTGCTGTTGGTCTTTGTAGATGCTGTTGTTCCTGTTGGTCTTTGTTTGTTGTGTTGTTGCTGTTGGACTTTGTTTGTAGTTGTTGTTGTTACTGTTGGTCTTTGGTTGTAGTTGTTTTTGCTGTTGGACTTTGTTTGTAGTGGTTGTTGCTGTTGGACTGTTTGAAGTTGCTGTTGTTGTTGGTCTTTGTAGTTAGTTTAAACTGTATTTACTCAAAAAATATTCTTAATAAATAAGAGAGAAAGAAATTATTATAAGAAATTGGAAAACAAGCGGTATGCCCACTTATGCTAATTCCTCTCTCGCATGCAGCTGATGTTATTACAGTTTTCAGGCAAATCTGGACCGAAAACTGTGACCGTCTTGGTCGGCGCATGCGTATAATGTTGTTTGTAATTGTTGTTGTTGCTGTTGGTCTTTATTTGTAGTTGTTGTTGCTGTTGTCCTTTGTAGTTGTTGTTGTTGCTGTTGGTCTTTGTTTGTAGTTGTTGTTGCTGTTGGACTTTGTAGTTGTTGTTGTTGCTATTGGTCTTTGTTTTTAGTTCTTGTTGCTGTTGGACTTTGCTTGTAGTTCTTGTTGCTGATGGTCTTTTTTTGTAGTTCTTGTTGCTGTTGGACTTTGTACTTGTTGTTGATGTTGCTATTGGTCTTTGTTTGTGGTTGTTGTAGTTGTTGGACTTTGTTTGAAGCTGTTGTTGCTGTTGGTCTTTGTTTAAAGTTGTTGTTGCTGTTGGTTTTTGTTTGTAGTTGTTGTTGTTGCTGTTGGTCTTTATTTGTAGTTGTTGTTGCTGTTGGTCTTTGTAGTTGTTGTTGCTGCTGTTGGTCTTTGTTTGTAGTTGTTGTTGCTGTTGGACTTTGTTTGTAGTTGTTGTTGTTGCTATTGGTCTTTGTTTGTAGTTCTTGTTGCTGTTGGACTTTGCTTGTAGTTCTTGTTGCTGATGGTCTTTGTTTGTAGTTCTTGTTGCTGTTGGACTTTGTAGTTGTTGTTGTTGTTGCTATTGGTCTTTGTTTGTGGTTGTTGTAGTTGTTGGACTTTGTTTGTAGTTGTTGTTTTTCCTGTTGGTATTTGTTGTTGCTGTTGGACTTTGTTTGTAGTTGTTGCTGCTGTTGGACTTTGTTTGTAGTTGTTGTTGTTGCTATTGGTCTTTGTTTGTAGTTCTTGTTGCTGTTGGACTTTGCTTGTAGTTGTTGTTGCTGATGGTCTTTGTTTGTAGTTCTTGTTGCTGTTGGACTTTGTAGTTGTTGTTGCTGATGGCCTTTTTTTATAGTTGTTGTTGTTGCTGTTGGTCTTTGTAGTAGTAGTTGTTGTTGCTGTTGGTATTTGTTTGTAGTTGTTGTTGTTGTTGCTGTTGGTATTTGTTTGTAGTTGTTGTTGCTGTTGGACTTTATTTGTAGTTGCTGTTGTAGCTGTTTCTCTTTATTTGTAGTTTTTGTTGTTGCTGTTGGTCTTTGTTTGTAGTTGTAGTTGCTGTTGGTCTTTCTAGTTGTTGTTGTTGCTGTTGGTCTTTGTTTGTAGTTGTTGTTGCTGTTGGTCTTTGTTTGTAGTTGTTGTTGCTGTTGGTCTTTGTTCGTAGTTGTTGTTGCTGTTGGTCTGTTTGTAGTTGTTGTTGCTGTTGGTCTTTGTTTGTAGTTGTTGTTGCTGTTGGTCTTTCTAGTTGTTGTTGTTGTTGTTGGACTTTGTTTGTAGTTGTTGTTGCTGTTGGTCTTTGTTTGTAGTTGTCGTTACTGTTGGACTTTGTTTGTAGTTGTTGTTGATGTTGCTATTGATCTTTGTTTGTAGTTGTTGTTGCTGTTGGTCTTTGTTTTTAGTTGTTGTTGCTGTTGGTCTTTGTTTGTTGTTGTTGCTGTTGGACTTTTTTGTAGTTGTAGTTTTTGTTGCTGTTGGTCTTTGTTTTTAGCTGTTGTTGCTGTTGGTCTTTGTTTGTAGTTGTTGTTGCTGTTGGATTTTGTTTGTAGCTGTTGTTGCTGTTGGTCGTTGTTTGTTGTTGTTGTTGTTGCTATTGGTCTTTTTTTGTAGTTGTTGTTGCTGTTGGTCTTTGTTTGTAGTTGTTGTTGTTGTTGGTCTTTGTTTGTTGTTGCTGTTGCTGTTAGTATTGACAAGAACTATCCTTGATATGATAAAGCCGCATTCCTTATTAGGTTGCCCATTATAGACATAGCTTCTTCCACGATAAATCAACAGAGTGTTCAAAGAGCGTGTGAGAAGAAACCCAAATAATTCACTTTCTTCTTGGTAAGTTTTAAGTAATTATGTCGAGAAAACATATAAGAAATTCTTCAGGGGCCTGATTTGTTACCATTGATGTGGCTTTTCGCAAAATCAAAATTACATTGACAAATAGATCTATATAATGTTGGAAAAATAATAAGCATTTGCTTGGAAACAAAATAAATGACAACCAGGCTTTTGAGTTAAAACGAAAATAAACTTGACTTTAGTAAATATGCCAAAGTCTTCAATTACGAATATGACTTCGCTATGGTATTTATAACTTGTATACTAAATATTCATGATTATAGGAGGAAAATAAAAATCCATTCGATTCTATGACTCAGTTTTGTTCGAAAATTCTTCTCTTTTTTAAATTCTGTTTGTCTGTCTTAAAATTGTTATAACTATGTAAATTCTGATCAATTGACGTGACAAGGTTACTTACATCACGCAGGTGGCGTCATGGCAAATGATACGACGGAATTTAGAAAGCAGTTGGAATAAACGATTGTCACAAGAGCTGATTAAATGTAATTTATTTGGTTTTCCTTTCATCCCGTACATTTTCTTGGAAAGCATTTTCTCCTTTTATCTAAATAAGGTAAATTGAAACTATAATGGTTTTCATTTCTTTTCGCTTTGTGTTGGAAACAATTTTACGAGCAATTGTCAAATAACTGAGTAAATTTGAAATAAAAACAAAAATACCCCAAAAACCCATATGCACTGATGGCGTACGTAGTCTTAGACATATCTTTCCAATGTTTGGCACCGGATCGAATATCATGGGCGGATCTACGATTTTTTCATGGGGTCCAGTCCAGTTGGGGGTGTTCCAACCAATGATTTTGAGATTGATTATAAACGTAAAAACGGGAACAATCTTGACTGTTGACATATTCTTAGGGGACCTTGTCACCCCTACCCCCTCTCCAGACCCGCGCTTGAATATCCAGAAGACGTAGTACCCTTTAGACCCACGTAAATGGCTTGAAATGAACGTTTTTCTATAGGGAGCCATTAAATGTGCCATAAATACAGACCTGTCACAGGTTAAATTGGTTGTGGCACATTCTGTCCACTGGATTGCCTTTTTAACATAGAAGATTCCCAGCTAATGTTATCTTTGGGACCTGTTCTCCTATAAACATGAGACATACAAATAATTATCATGAATAAGAAAGGGCTAAAACAAGATCTTACGATAAATTTTATAGGGATAGAATGCTTAATTAGCATATATCACGAAATCAAATCCGAAATAAATTTGACGATTTTTATTGAAGCGTCTGGAAAGGCCACATAACAAGCGCTTTACTGAAGCTTTCTTTGGATCGTTATAGATTAAAGACAATTGTTTAATCGATTTCAAAAAGAGGAACTTTTTCTTTGGAATTGTTGGCTATAAAATTTTATTTGATCCAAAAATAAAATGGTTTGCATGCATACCAATAATAAAAGTTCGTTTCTAATAGAATCAGTACATCGTACCTGCATAGCAGCTAAATATTTATAGAATGACAGGTGCTAATTGGGAAATGCTTGTTTTTCTTTCCGGATCCACGGGGCTAAAGCTTTCTTAACAACATTATAGACCAATAAAACAGCATAACGTCTGATCCCTGGTATTCCGCAGATTCGCCTGGGCGTTTATTTGCACAGTATATCAAATAGAGTTATGAAGCGTTATGACAGACACCGATTTAGTCTCAAATAACTCCCGAGTTTACTCTGTTACACGGTTTTTGGCAGTAGAAGTGGGTGCTTTGTCTAGCATATGGCAAATATTGACACGGATTGGGTGAAGTGGGGTGAGAACGTGCTATGAATAAAACATATCTATACCTATCTAATACTTATTAGCTCCTGCAAAGTTCTTTGCATATATATTTTTGATATTTTGCACTAGTCTCTAACTAGAATTAACCGAGTTGCCAAATTTGTGTTCTTGATGAAAGGTCAGGTCATTCCTATGTTATTTTCTGTTTTCTGTTTAGCGTCCTCGTGCTGGTAGGTTTTTAACCCCAAAACCACGAAAATGAAAACCAAAATAAATGTTATAAATCTAATATATTTTCTTCTAACTTTAAGAAATTATTAAAACTTCAGATTTTGTGTAGAAGTTAAAAAAAGGTACTTAAAGATTTTAGCATTAATTTTGTATATCATTTTATGGATATTTTAGTAAAAACAGTTCAAATGGATGAAGGTTTTGTCATTTTAAATGGTTAATTAATATGATAAAGCAACTTTGTTTTCAATTCTTGTTCAAGTTGTTTGTTTTCCCCCTTCCTTTGTGGTAGGTTTTTCAATTTCACGAGGATGCATGCAAAACAGAATAAAAACAAGAAATGACCTAACATATAGATTGCCGTATGTTATTGTAGAGACGCAGCCTATCACTTCCATTATCGTCTTGCACTTCTTATTTCTTTGCAATGAAAGACCATTCAACATTCTTCCCGGTTAATTTCTCTGCCATAATAGTCAATGTTTCCTCATTCAATAGCATTCCTGTAGCTTGCTTAGCCGACTTCTGATCTCTTGTCCTTGGCAAGTAGGTTTTTATCCCGCTCTCCATCACTGGACCAAGAGGTGTATTCTACAATAGAGACTCTCTTGATTGATTTGGCGAAGCAGAGCCACGCAAACAACACCAAAAATCAGATTTGGTAGTAAACTGTCTACCGACCTTTACATGATTAATTGAAATTCAATATATAATTGGCAAGAAAAACTTATTGTTGACAGTTCAAATAATTCTCAAGACTTTGTGAGGTACATTTGTATGTTGACTATGGAAGAAAACTTAATGTAGACGTCAAACAATTATATATAGATTAAAGGACATTTCAAACTTACCAAGTCTAATTTAGTCATGGTAGTATTCAACAGAGGTATTGTAAATGGATGATAAGAATATTGAACTTAAGCATCCCCCCTAAAATTCGTACGTGATATTAATAAAATATATTATTTTCTAATTAAATTTCTAATATATTTCCATTGAAAATCCTTGTAATTGCTGTTTTCACCTTATTTAAACACTCTTTTCCCCAAAAGTTACGGTAAGTTCAGCAATACAGCTTATGATATGCAAGAAATTTGCAGGTTTTCTCATCTCATTTTATCTCCCTTTTGTCAGTGCTCTTGAACAGTTGAAATATGGTCACAATGCATCGTGTGATGAAAAGTTTATTAGTTTCTGAAAGAAAAATTGATAATGAAAAAAGGAATATACATAGCATGATGGAGAAGCGAAAATCAAAGATCCTGCACTGAACTCAGCGGAACGCATCCACCGGGTTTGTGAGAACTAAATAATGCATTATCATTATTTAATTTTAGCGACGTTTTCTAATGCACATATGTAAACTAGCCTTATCGATTGTCTATTTCTTCACTTCTGAAGACAAAACCAGTTTTCCAGGCAGATTTTTAAAGAGATAAATCAGACTAGTACGTTTTTTTCCCTTTTCTTGCTCTTTTTTCGATTGATTCCCGTATATCGTGTGAAAATTATAAGTTGAAACCGATAACGGAGATAATGATTCCGGGTCATTCCTCCTGAATTTAATCATTCAATCATTTCGTTTCAAAGATCATAAAAAAGTATATTTCGAAATTAAACAAGTCACTGACTACATTACTTTTTCTTAGTGTCATCAAGGAAGATAAAAGAAATCAAATTCCATCTTTTCTTGTCAACTAAGAGAAATTAAAGGAAAGATTAATGGTGATTATTTCTGCTGTATTTTCCATGCTTCACTGAAATAAATCAAGATATTTAAAATTCAGAGATTTAAGCTTCTACTGTCTGGAATAACATAAAAATAAGTCTTTGAATACTATATTTTAGCTTCTTATTGCGAATCATCAAAGGGAAATACGTACATGCTTATCGATTGCAGCAATACGTACATGTTTATCGATTGCATTGCGACAAGTTACTGCGTATAATTCACTTTAGAGCTGAGTTTATGACGACTGAAGGACTAATTACCAAATTCATAGAAATTGAAATATAAAAACAGAATACGTCTCCCGTTACTTTGTCAGAATAATGTTTGGTAGGGTGTATGACTTTCTTAAACTTTATAAAATTTGACAGACAGACAGATAGTATAGAAACAGCATATCTGTCCCGTTTTTTGTGTGTGTGTGTTTTTTTTTTTTTTTTTTTTTTTTTTTTTTTTTTTGTTTTTTTTTTTTTTTGCCGGATTGCAAAGCAATTCCGGTCTATAAACTGACGATGTCCGTCCGTCTGTCGTCAACATTTTGGTTAAAGTACATGTATCTGGTTGAAGCAAAATCTAAGGAACTGTATGCAGTAGAAACTTTATATTATACATGAAGGTTGCCCATGAAGACCTTTGAATTTATGCCGTAACATATGACCTAGTTACCTTGACCTTGGACTTTTACCTAGTTAAAGATTTTGGTCAAAGTTTCTGGTTGAAGGAAAATCTCAGGAACTATATATTCAGTAGAAACATAATATTATACATGTAGATACAAATGTAGCCTCAGACAATTTGTCACAGTGATCTTGACCCAGTTAGCGACAAAAACTTACTTTACAATCCGGCCATACCGTCTTTAGCGGTGTATTTTTTCCTTTGTGACGATATTCAAAAGCTCTACTATGAGTGAAAACAATGCCCCTCTCTTCATAAATAGGGAGGTTTCATCTGCTTTTGCTAAGTGCTAGCAAGACAATACGGAAGATCGCAAATACTTCTACTCAAGTCTCCATTGTTTTCACGTCATCAATTTAGTTCTCAAGTTTTGAACAATGGTTTAGGTAGGTGACTAAATGCAAATCAGAACGGACATGCTGCACGTGCTGTAGTTGCGATCTTGCGTATTGTGACTGATTCAAAATCTGCCCTCGGTAGTACAAAGCGCTTGCGCAGACGCTGTATGTTCTATTTCTTTTGACAAATATAAATTCTGCATGTTTTAGGAAGAATACCATTTTCGTTGAAAGCAATCATAAATCTAATTACCAGAAAAGCAACATACAACTACATGTATAACATTTGACTCTTGACAAACCGAACAATATGAAATACGGCATGTTAAGGCCAAAGTCTTTTCATCTTCCCTATTTGACGCAAATAAATGCAGACTTTACAATAGCACAAACAGTTATGTTATATGGATCTAAGCACGATACGATTCAGAGGAAAAAAAACTTTTTACAACAATTGTTCATTAGGTTGATTGATGAAATAAAGGAACTTCCAATTAACTATATTGTTTATATGAGCTGTTTTGGCTTTTCCAAAGAAAAACATTTTGTTTGCTGGATATTTGTAACTAAGATGCAGTTTGATTAGACATTCATAGCGTAAACACAACATAATTACTTTCGGAAAACTCATTTCATTTTCCTTATTTACACCCGTCTGATCTTAATCTATTGCTTTAGTACAAAATGTGAAAGAGAAAGGACAAATGTATTAATACGCTTTGTTTCTAAATAGTGTTTACAAATCAACTCGAAATTAGAATTTCAGAATTCCAGGAAAAAATTAATTGCCTTTGTAAGTTTGATTATGGATTATAGTATGGACTTCAACATTTTCAACAAAAATATTTTGCTGATACATGTAACTAAGTACACGGATTAGACTAAGTATTTATAAATCGACGCCCTCCTTGGACCGTTTATAATATGAAATGTTGTAAGAAATATTTAAATACATTAGGTTTATTTTAAGGTAAGCAACTGTGTTAGACCTGAATTTAACGAGCTTATCTTTGTAATATAATGAATCATCAAATTTTTATTCATTTATAATAATAAATTACAATGAACACTCAATATCCACAAATTTTCGGCCACTCGGCCTTTATCAATTGGAAAACACGAATATAAAAGATCTCTAATATCCATAACTGCTGGCAAACAAAGCTTGTTCTTTTATATTCGTGTTTTGATACACAGGAAAAAATGCAACATACGTTAAACATATGTTTGCCTAAACGTGAGTTAAACATACGTTAAACGTATGTTTAACGTATGATTTTTTAAACATATGTTTAACGTACGTCCGTGAACATACGACAAACGTACGTTAAACATACGTTATGAAACATAAGTTCAAGAAAACATACGTTTAACATACGTTTGTACAAACATGTGAGCAACGTATATTCTACATATGGGGGGGGGACAAGGGAGTTCGATCCTTTCTCCCCCCTCCCACCCCCTTACCCCCCTCCTTTTCACCCTTCCTTTAAACCTTTCCCCTCCCTCCCCCTTTTCTCCCTCCTCCCAGTCCCCTTCCTCTGCTCCCCCCTCCTTCCTTCCCCTCTCCCCCTCCTCCTGCCCCCTCCCTTTCACCCTGTCCACCCCCTCACATGTTCTGTATTTTGTGTTGTAAATGCTGCAGTGCTGATTGGGAAAGGGGGGTGTCCTAAAATTATTCAGGGGTGGGAGATTTAAGGCACTACCAGCTGGGGAAAGAGTGGGGGGCTCTGGGACCTAATAGTAAAATAGCGATATACAAAAAAGTACTGTTATCAGCTTTTCGCTCTTGCAGTTTATCTTATAATGTAAAACGAAAGTACAGATGTTTATTTTTAGATTCCATCCTCATAATTTGTTGAGTCAAAATGCATGAGTGAACTTAAATTACATATAAATACCTGTTTTCTCTCTTTCTATAAATGTTATTCTATGTCAAGATGTTATGCTTTAATCATGCCAGCCTGTTATCTACCTTCTGTTCATATAAATTAACTCAGGCCTACATGACTCCAGCCATGTTGTTGTCATGGTTCGTATATTCCACCTTTAGGTAGGTGCACCCACGAATTGTGGTAGATAATGGTATAGGGTAAATAGGGTAAATTCTGAATATAAAGGTGTGGTTATCCCGATACATACATAGTACCGTCAGCAGAGCAGTGGCAGATCAAGCGTAAGGCAGGTGAAGGTAAACCTTCAAGTTCAAGAGGCTATGAAGCACCCCAAAGGGGAACGGCCTGGCCAGAGTACTCTGGAACGGGCAGTTGGCGTTCCCCGCAATAAATGTAACCTCAATACAGCAAACTGGCCCAATAGAGGGTTGCCGGGTGCCCAAACAGAAAGAAAGAAAGAAATCAAAAGGATGACAGGGGCGGATCCAGAACCCCAATTGCCGGGGGGCACATACAATTATTATGGAAATCACATGCGAGGCCCGAAGGCCCGAGTGGGGGAGGGTATGGGAGGGGGTTTCCCCCTCCCATTGGTGGGGGTTCGGGGGGCTTCCCCCGAGAAAATTTTGAAAAAATGAAGCAATTTGGTGGCATCTGAAGCGTATTTGAACTGAATTTAGAAGGGATTTGGCGCGCATGATTCAGTCAATGTCAGTAACAATAATTATTATTTATACAGAATATATTTGAAAATTTTCGAAATGTTCTGATGCTCAGCTGTACTGTTCTTGCACGGCATGCAGAATTCAACATGTTCAGGACTTTTTAAAGAAACGGGCGGATCAGGAGAAGTTTTGAAAGGGCAGAGAGGTCAGCCCATGGGAGGGAGGGGTGTCCAGCCATATATAAATTCTCGTAAAACTAAAAAATCAGCATTTTATGCAAATTCCAGTTAGGACTTGACCCCCCTAACCACTCTAGATCCGCGCTTGTTTGTTAATATTTGTATAAAGGTAAAGAAAATAAGTAATTACAGGGTTTTTTTCTAGCCCCTGGTGTCAGGGGCCTGGGCCGATGAAATTTTGCAACATTTTAATCTAAATTGGGAAATAAACTTCAAACAACAAAAAGATACAGTTATGCAAATTATCCCTTATCATATCAATTGTCTATATTTTGAATCCCTCCTTGAGCATGTTTGTTCTGCTTTCGTTTTCCTTTCAGTTAAATCAGATACGTAAATTGGAAATGAATTTCTCGTTTTGGAGAAAAGATTGAACTGGGAATTTTTAGGTCTAAAATTGGGGAATAGTACCTCTTTTTACCGAATTTCGGCCCCATACAGACCCTTTACAAAATTCCCTTGTAAACGATAAATTTCCTTGACAAACTAGAGATCACGGGTGCCCCATTCCCTGCATCGTCCAGATTGAAAGGTTTAATTATTTCTTGGCAGTTCTATCATTATTATATTTTTTATTTACCTAGGGGCTTAACCAAAAATGTAATCACGATAACTTCGATTCTAAAAATAGAGAAAAACATGCATTTCTATCTTTTCAAAATTCTTGGAGATAGCCGGTTTAAATATGGCCAAAACAATTTCAATTGTTCATTTTAAAAAGATTGATCACGGCCTCAAATTTAGAGTTAAAAAAATGAAAGTTTTATAGGAGGCTCATCGAAGATTTGGTCAAGAAATCTGTGTGTTAAATATGCCTTGCATAGAATATAAAGTTCCCGATTCATCCCTCAGATAAAGAAAATTCGATATGAACATGATTCAATGTAGGTTGTTTCCGAAACGTGCGTACGTCCACGTACAGACAATGGACATGACTATCTATCCCCGAGAAATTTTTGGAAAATTTACTCAAATCGGTGGTTTCTGAGGTGTTTTGTGGCTATTTCTGACTAGATTCATAGATTTATTACGAAAACAGTAGTTTAATGCTTCCAAAAGCATGTCATAAGTGCCCCTTCTTTGGGCACTGCCGGGGGGGGGGGGGTTCGGCCCCTCCCCCCGGCTTAATCTGCCACTGGATGAAGGGGGCAAGATCCCACTCTAAAATTTATTTTGATTCGCCATAGTTCTATTAGTTAAGTCTTCATTCTTTACTAAAACTATCAAATGCCACTTCTCAAATCACCCCTGTCTTCTACCAGGGACGTATACCTATATATATATATATAGGTCCTGCTTCTACGTAGCGAAACAGAACGGCGCGAAGTAGCACGTGCGCGAAGCAGACGACAAAATGGCCAGAGCGAAGTGAAGCTGCAAATCAAAGATAAAAGAAGTTTTTACGGTCAACTTTACAGTTCCAGATGCAGTACCTGGATAACTTAACGTAATGTCACATTGTTTAGATCAATATGGTAATTAACGTCTTCCTATGTGAAATACAGTACTATGTCCATGAAATTTTAGTTCGAATTTGTTCTGACTTTAGATATTGATAAATATAATCGATCATTAACAAGGTGGAGGACGTTATTATAATTCAGATGGAATATAACCATTTTTCATAATGGGGAAAATTAAACCACAGGTGTCTGACACACTTTACAGTCTGTCAAATCACAGGGGCCACCTTACATGGAGCCTATTGGAGGTTAAATCTCCCCACTTTTCCCAACAAATCCAGCAAAAGGGATTTGTTGGGAAATCGAGGGAAAAGTGGGGAGATTTAACCTCCATGTAAGGTGGCCCCTGTGGACAAATTCTCTCAAGAGCTTGTGTTTTATGTAGGCAGTGGCTCCAGATTACGAGCGTTCCGTATCTTTAAAAGTTTAGACCTATGTCTCAGTGTACGAATAAGTTTCTGATTTGCCTGTGACTCACGTGACTCGGGTGATGTGTCCATAACAGAGAAAGAAGTTGGGGTTTTTTTGTAATTATTTCAAGGTATATGAGCTTATTCTGCATACTCAGTAATTAAGTATTTTCTTTGCTCTCAATCATTATAGTGATCAGTAATAGACACGTACTTGTCAGCTAACGTGAGTAGTGACGTTCCATCGCTCAAGCAGAAGTTGAAGTTTTTGAAAGTTGCGAGAAGATAACAAATATGTACATGTAGATGCAACTGCTTTTTACTTATTCGCTTTTGCGAATATGTCACAAAAAAGATAAAATTTGAACATAAGATGAAAAAAAAAACCTAACCTATGCAGAAGCTAACTACGATACGCGTTCGTACGCGGAGACGCAGCTCCACAGTTACGAATGTTCATATCTGGAGCCACTGCCTTTTATGTATTCTCAAAAGTGAAGGCCATGGAGAAATTTTTGCAATTTTCAAATGTCTGTAGTGAGCTGCGCAGGCAGTTAAGTTTGCATGTGGGTGTACATCACTACTGTCCGTGTGGCTCACTGAGATGGATGTATTGATAATTGTTCAAGTTTGTTCATTTTTGGCCAGATTGCAAAGCAATTCCGGTCTATAGATTGACGATGTCCGTCCATCCGTCTGCCGTCAACATTTTGGTTAAAGTTTCTGGTTGAGGCAAAATCTAAGGGACTATATGCAGTAGAAACTTTATATTATACATGAAGCTTGCCTATCACAAGACCTTTCAATTTATGTCGTAACATTTGACCTAGCGGCCTTGACCTTGGACTTTGACCTAGTTAAAGATTTTGGTTAAAGTTCCTGGTTGAGGCAAAATCTAAGGAACTGTATGCAATATAAACTTTATATTATGCATGAAGCTTGTCCATCACAAGACCTTTCAATTTATGCCGTAACATTTGACCTAGTGACCTTGGAATTTGACCTAGTTAAAGATTTTGGTTAAATTTCTGGTTGAAGCAAAATCTATGGAACTGTATGCAGTAGAAATCTCATATTATACGGTACATTTATCCGTAGCTTGCCCATTACTAGACCTTTCAATTTATGCCGTAACATTTGACCTAGTGACCTTGACCATGTTAAAGATTTTGGTTAAAGTTTCTTGTTTAAGCAAAATCTATTGAACTGTATGCAGTATAAACCTTATATTATACATTCAGGTTGCCCATGACGAGACCTTTCAATTTATGCCGTAACATTTGACCTAGTGACCTTGACCTTGGACTTTGACCTAGTTAAAGATTTTGGTTAAAGTTTCTTGATTAAGCAAAATCTAAGGAACTGTATGCAGTAGAAACTTTATATTATACATGTAGGTTGCCCATGACGAGACCTAAATTTATGTTGTAACATTTGACATTGTGACCTTGACCTTGGACTTTGACCTAATTAAAGATTTTGGTTAAAGTTTCTGGTTTGAGCAAAATCTAAGAAACTGTATGCAGTAGAAACTTTATATTGTACACAGGGATTTTTTTTGCCCCTTTTTGGGGCCGTTATTCGGCCCCATTCCCAATGAGAAATAGTATCTTTTTTTCCCAATTGTGGCTCTAAAATTTCCCAATCACATAGAGATGGAATAATCACTGAAATTAGTGAAATCTACTGGTTCAAAAGTAGCAGATTTACTAATTATTTGCCATATTGTTGTAAGCATATGAAATTAAATCTTATCTAAAAGAAAATTATCTGATTAAACATTCAATTCTGAACTTTTGATTGTATAAACTGTCATTTAACTTTTATAGAAGTACTTCCCAAAATATTCCCAAACGTCGTTAATTTTCCCAATTGCACGGGCCCTGACCCCATTCCCAAATTACTGAAAAAAATCACTGGTACATGTCAGGTCTTGCTTCTGACAAGACCTCTCAATGTATGTAATATTTGACCTAGTGACCTTGACCCAGTTGGTGACAAAAACTTACTTTGCAATCCGGCCATACCGTCTTTAGTGGTGTTTTATGTTAAATTATGATAACTAAATTTTTACGTCTTTTTCGACTTTGGTCGAAAAAAGTCTGGAAAATCTGGTGATTCTGAACCACGGTCAGACTTTTCGGTTAACGGTCACATCCTTATGCAGTGGTTTTTTGTGTCACCTGCAAAGCATAGCGACACCTAGGGATCACTTTATCTGCCCGTCCGTCCGTCTGTCTGTCTGTCACACTAGGGGTGTCACAGCCCAGAACTTTAAATTGGTAAGTGATACTGTGATAGGGCTTTGATATTTCATATGTGTATTCCTTGTGACAAGACCTATCTACACATACCATAATTTTTGACGTAGTGACCTTGACCTTGATATTTGACCTACTTTAAAAAATTTGATTGGCTATATCTTTTGATTGGTAAGTGATATGACTTTGATATTTCACAAATGTATATCTTTTGACAAGACCTTTCTACACATACTATAATTTTAAGCCCCCGGAATCAAAGATTTATAGGCAGTGGCGGATTCAGGGGGGTGCGGAGGGGGCGTCCTCACCCCCCCCCCCCCCCCCCCCCCCCCGGCAATGACCCAAAATTTGACAAAAACAGGTATATTTTTGCCCATTTTCAGAAAAAATCGGTAAAATTCGCCCCTTAACCCCCCCGGCAAAGGGGGCGCTGGATCTGCCACTGATAGGGGGCATATAGTTTTTGCCTGTTCGGCTGTTTGTCCAAAAAACTATAATATTGGACAAAACTTTTGAATGGGAAGTGATAGGGCTTTTATATTTGACATGTGTATTCCTTGTGACAGGACCTTTCCATTGATATGAAAAATGTTTGACCTTGTGACCTTGACATTGACGTTTGACCCACTTTTCAAAAACTTTAACATTGGGCATAACTTTTGAATGGTTAGTGATACAAATGTAGAGCTTTCATATTTGACATGTGTATTCCTTGTGACAAGACCTTTCCAATGATACCAAAATTTTTTACCTCGTGACCTTGACTTTGACCTTTTAACCCAGTGACCCTGACTTTGACCTTTCACATACATGTACTTAACAGAAAATAGTGTTTACACTAACGAAGATGCCACCAGGGGCATTCGTGTTTCACAAACACAGGCTTTATTGTTCCCTGCTTTCGCGAAAGCACGGGGACATTAAAACTGGTTTGTATGTCTGTCCGTCTGTCAGTCACAAAAACTTCAACCTTGTCCATAACTTTTTAATGGAAACTGATCGGGCTTTGACTTTTCAGATGTGTATTCGTTGTGAAAAGATCTTTCCATAGATACCAAAATATTTGACCTTGTGACCTTGACCTTGCAGTTTGACATACTTTTCAAAAACTTTAACCTTGACCATAACATTTGAACGGAAAGTGATGGGGCTTTCACATGTGTATTCCTTGTGACAAGACCTTTCTGTTGGTAACAACATTCTGACCTTGTGACCTGGTCCTTGGAGGTTGACCCACATTTAAAAACTTCAACCTTGACCATAAGTTTTGGATGGTAATTTAAATGATAGGACTTTAATATTTCACATGTGCATACCTACAAAACAAAAGTTGTGACCCTTTAACCTTTTCTTGGAGTTTAATCTTTCATATTAAGAATGTTGATAATATATGAGATATATTATGAAAACTTAAGAATTAGAGGGGGGGAGGAGGGGGGTCTGTAAACATTTCTTTAAAGACAAACACCCAAAAGCGGTGGACCAAAATTCCTTGAATTTGATTTTTACCTAGTGACCTTGACCTAGACATTTGACCTTCTTCAAAAATCTAAGATTGGCTATATCTTTTGATTGGTAAGTCATAGGGCTTTGATACTTCATGTGTATTCCTTCTGACAAGACCTTTCTACACATACCATAATGTTTGACCTTATGACCTTGACCTAGACTTTTGACCTACTTTTCAAAAAAACTCCTTGAAAAATGGGTCAAGCGTGATGAAAGTCAAACTTGCTCTGTAACTATCCAAGACCAATCTGTGTATCAAATTTCATCTTGATATCTCCATCCGTTGCGAAAAAAGTCCGGAAAACTGACAAAAAGTGAATTTTCCAAGTCATCAAGGGGCATAACTCCTCGAAAAAAAGGTCAAGTGTGACGAAAGTCAAACTTGCTCTGTAACTATCCAAGACCAAGCTGTGTATCAAATTTCATCTGAATATCTCCATCCGTTGCAGAAAAAAGTCTGGAAAACTGAATTTTCCAAGTCATCATGGGGCATAACTCCCCGAAAAATAGGTCAAGCATGACGAAAGTCAAACTTGCTCTGTAACTATCCAAGACCAAGCTGTGTATAAAATTTCATCTTGATATCTCCATCCGTTGCAGAAAAAAGTCCGGAAAACTGATATTCGGACAGACGGACGGACAGACGGATAGACAGACCGAGAGGAAACTAAGAGTCCCCTTCGGCATTGCCGGTAGGGGACTAATACCCAGTAATTCGGATGAGCGGAAGAAAAAAAATGTACAATCAGTTCATTTTATTTTTTTTCCAGTTGTGGTAAAATTAGGGTCGGCGGATCCGTAAAACTAAGAATTAAATTTCTGTCGCCTAAAACCTTTCTTGATTCTTTTCGTTTTAAATGTGTGATCATGTGACCTTGATTATGACCGTGACTTTAAATTTGCATTATATTTAATGTTGAACAGTTATGTGCCAATGGATCTGATACTTTTGATACATTATTACTTCATTTCCACAGCTGTCAACAGAATTACATTGTTACAATTGGAAGCAAATACTAAAGTCCTACACCAATTTAAATATGCCCATCATTATAAAAGACATTTTGGTATGGTGCTGTCTATCCGTCCTTCTGTTAGTCGGTTCTTTCCCTTACCTTGCAGATGCAATAATGCCAAAACGGTCAGCTTTAATTGCCTATGGCAAGACAAATAAGGCCAAAAATAAAAATACCTTTGTTTCCCATCACCCGACCGACCCTATTCAAACCAGCCGACCCTAACGTTTTTTCCCGATTTTTAGTTGCATTTAGGTATTTCTTCACCAATTTTAACGACCGTCGCGCCTTACGAAATGTGTGCCAGAAATTTTAAATCTACCGATTTTGACAAAATCTTCTGCTTTTTATCATCTACAGTTTAATATTATTCTATAATTATACACTCTTAGAAATTGTAAAAATAATGTATAATTCTCTCTTGAAAGATACTTATTGTACGGCCCTTTCGGACAGGCTTTGTTTTTTTTTTCCAAAAAAGGCGTACTGATTGTTATAAAAACGCATTACTAGGGTTTTGATGATTTGGTAGTAATTATTGATTTACCTAGTATAACCTAAGTAAATATTTGAGGTCATGCACGTGCCGGTCGTTTCATTTCACGCAAACGTCTCTTGTAAAACATGTAACGATGTTTCCTACGGTTTACAAAATTACGTATAAACTGAAAAATCGAAGATTCAAATAAAAGCTCATCAATAAGCTTGGTGAGAACAAATTCGCAAATAGTGCAGCAATTTTATATCTGTGCGCGACTGCCCGCTTGTCGATAATTTAAAAGACCCATCTTGTTCACATTTATATTGTAAAACAACATTTTTGTGTTCGAATATCGTTAAGACGAAAAAAAAAAAAGGCAAACAGGATAAGTTTTAGCAAATTAGTCCTTAGACAGCGGATGGTTTGATATTTTATTCATAGAATATTTTTTGTACGGCGTCAAAAAGATTAACCTACAATATCTTTGTTCGAGCAGATCTAACCGTATTATGTTTCTATGCCTTGACGACGGATCAAACGTCTCACTCTGACAAACCAAAGCCCTGATAATTAAGTATTTCAAACCGACTTCGTCAATAATTTTAACCCCCCCTCCTTGCAACGTATTAGTGAGCGTCATTCCCGTCCTTCCGTCACACTTTTCCACATGAAAACTCGAGATCCAAACTGATTACTTGCTTCTGACGTTATGTTTGTGACCAGTAAATGCTGTTTTTTTTTTTCTGGCAACACGTAAAACGGATGTTTGCACTGTAAAATCAGCGCTTATCGGTTGCAAACATAACGTCAGACGCAAGTTACTCCCGTTCTGATGCTATCTCTATTTTCCAAAATTTAGGACAATTTATGGTGACGTTTACTTTTAATGGCGAGTATGTTCTCGTTTTATGGCCATACACAATGAAATTTGGCGTTATTGTGACGTTGCATTTCAATATAGGGATCAATATGGAAGTAGGCCTATTGGTTTTTGGGTAAGGTCAAAGGTCTACGTCCTTGGTGTAGGAAATATTCATTTGAAATATTGGTATCCAAGTGATAACTCAAGAACCTATCCATCTAGCCAAACCAAATCTGTGGGGATCTGCTAGTCAGAAATACCCGGCCAAAGCAAGCCTTTGATGACTATTTGGGTGGTATGAGGCTGGGTTGGGTAAAATAATCGTCAAAGGCTGGATTTGGTATTAAGGTATCTCGGACTAGAAATACGTTTTTTTATCAGGAGGAGAAGCCTTTTGATTTGGTGTAATTACGTCAAAGGTCATGGTCATTGTTAGGAAAAAAACAATGAGCTCTAGATAGATCATAAAAAATCCAGATTCAAGGTCACCATGCTTAGGAGGCCAGTTTTAAGAAAAGTAAAATCATTTAAAAACATGTACTATTTCCCAAAGGTTGCAGGCACAAAATTGCCTCCTTTTCCCCTTTTCTAAATAGTCGATAAACTCTGTACGGCGTCTTCGCCTAGCATACGAAGCAGGCCACTCATACCGCTAAGTGTTTTGAATTAAACAGACTACACATGTTTGAAGGTCATGATTCCATTTTTAATCCCTTAAGATCTCTTTAGAAATATAATTATAAACATGGCTAGAAGAATAAATTATTCAAAAAAAAAAAAAAAAATTCAAAAAAAAAAAAAATCCGACCTACCTACCCTATTTTTTTTTCAGCATGTTATGGGAAACACACATATTTTTTTCTTGGCCTTGATTTTGGAGGTGAAAGGTCAAGGTCATTTTGGGCTAAAAATAAGGGGGTTTTTTTTGGGTGAAAATATTTTTATCTATTTCAACATCTACTTTTGGTTGAAATGTATTCCATTTGAAACTATAAATACTTCAAATAGAAATAATTATTGAATGTGTTTTTAAGCCCGTATTTGGTCAGAATCAGAGATGTGGGGGTATATTATAGTTTTTGGCCTGTTTGTCTGTTTCGTCGTGGGAAAAACTCTATAAAAACTCAATAAAAACTTTTGAATGAACTAGAATTTGACCCTGAGTATGACCTACATTAGAACTGTTTTACTGACAAAGATGTTGACAGGGCATTCAGTTTCACAAACACATTGGTGGTGCCGCCGGAGCCCAGCCCAAGGTTTCAAGTACAACCCTTCCACAGAGTCAGTTTGACAAAAGTTCCAACAAATGACATCATTTGATTGATTGCAGTTTGATGTGACAATTAAACTTTTTAAATTACATTTTAGAATTTATGACTGAACTAACAATATTTGTATGAAGTTGTGGAAGGATAAGTCTTTTCACTTTATTTTGAATTTATCTTTTATAGATTATAAGGAAAGACTCCAGTCCAGATGTCCTGGTAGTTAAGATCTTGAATATGTACAGATGTTCATGGAAATAAGGAGTACCCTACCTCCCACTTCAATGACATGTTTTGCGTAAGTATCCACATGTAAAAAACTACAATGAACACATTTTCATTGCAGGGTTCATTTAAATTTGGGAATTGGGGGGGGGGGGGGGGGGGGGGGGTGACTGTCCCTTTCCCATTTGGGAAAATTTGCAAAATTTTTCTGAAATTGGGAAAATCTTTATACAAATTCTCACCACAGTATAACCCTAAAGTGTCATTTATTATCCCCTCGCAACTCTGCTGCAGAGGGGATATATCCCCTTGCAACTCTGCTGCAGAGGGGATATATAGCATGAGAACATCAAACCTTCCACAAATGTTTCCCATGGGGAGAGGATAAACCCTATTGATTTTTAAGGTCAAGGTAACAGTGGACTTAGCCTTAAAATCCTTGAGGACAGCATAGAAGCCAAAGAAATCATCATAGAAACATCAAACCTACCACAAATGTTCCCCATGGGAAGAGGGTGAACCCTATTGATTTTCAAGGTCAAAAGTCAAGGTCACAGTGGACATAGGCTTAAAATCCTTGTGAACAGCATAGAAGCCAAAGGAATCGTCATAGAAACATCAAACCTTCCACAAATGTTCACCTTAGAGAGAGGATGAACCCTATTGATTTTCAAGGGTCAAAGGTCAAGGTCACAGTGGACTTCAGCTTAAGATTATTTTGCTGATTGCAAAGAAGATGCAATTGCGAGGGGATCCAACGCTTGCGTTGCCTTTATTAGTCCCCTACCGGCAACGCCGAAGGGGACTCTTAGTTTCCTCTCGGTCGGTCTGTCCGTCTGTCCGAATATCAGTTTTCCAGACTTTTTTCTGCAACGGATAGAGATATTCAGATGAAATTTAATACGCAGCTTGGTCTTGGATAGTTACAGAGCAAATTCGACTTTCGTCACGCTTGACCCATTTTTCGAGGAGTTATGCCCCTTGATGACTTGGAAAATCCAGTTTTTGTCAGTTTTCCGGACTTTTTTCTGCAACGGATGGAGATATTCAGATGAAATTTGATACACAGCTTGGTCTTGATAGTTACAGAGCAAGTTTGACTTTCATAACGCTTGACCCATTTTTCGAGGAGTTATGCCCCTTGATAACTTGGAAAATTCAGTTTTTGTCAGTTTTCCTGACTTTTTTCTGCAACGGATGGAGATATTCAGATGAAATTTGAACCACAGCTTGGTCTTGGATAGTTACAGAGCAAGTTTGACTTTCATCACGCTTGACCCATTTCTCAAGGTGTTATGCCCCTTGATGACTTGGAAAATTCAGTTTTTGTCAGTTTTCCTGACTTTTTTCTGCAACGGATGGATATATTCAGATGAAATTTGATACACAGTTTGGTCTTGGATAGTTACAGAGCAAGTTTGACTTTAGTCACGCTTGACCTGTTTTTCAAGGAGTTATATGCCCCTCTATAACTTGGAAAATTAAGTTTTTGTCAGTTTTCTGGACTTTTTTTTCTGCAACGGATGAAGATATTCAGATGAAATTTGATACACAGCTTGGTCTTGAATAGTTACAGAGCAAGTTCGACTTATGTCACGCTTGACCTATTTTTCGAGGAGTTATGCCCCTTTATGACTTGGAAAATTCAGTTTTTGTCAGTTTTGCAGACTTCTTTCTGCAAAAAATAGAGATATTCAGGTGAAATTTGATACTCAGCTTAGTCTTGGATAGTTACAGAGCAAGTTCAACTTTCGTCACGCTTGACCTCTTTTTCGAATCGATAAAGCAGATAAAACCTCAGAACTGAGCTGCACAGACAGTAAGTTTAATTTAAACTCATATATGTTTAATTGAAGAGTAATTCATAGGCAGAGTTGCAGGACATAAATATATGCCGCCAGTAGGGGACTATATCGCTCAGCGATCATAACATTTTTACATTTGTAACACTGCTTATCCATTGATTTGCTTGAACTGAGGAATGAATTAAAAACTTAAAGATGCACTTAGAAATAGGATCTTTTGTGCTGACTTCAAGGATTTGAGTCTTGTTTTGGGTGATTTTTTCATAATTCCTCTTTGGGAATTTAAGAGTGATTTTTGGGATAAAAAGAAGATACTTGGCCGCAAAACAAGGGAAAGAACCACTGCATTGGAAAAATGCAATCTCTTTTGTTTCTCCCTTCTTTGCGAAATTGCTGGGATATTGAAACTGGTTTGACCATCCATCTGTCAGTCACAAAAACTTTAACCTTTGTCACAACCTTTGATTGGTAAGTGATAGGGCATTCATATTCCTTGTGACAAGACCTTTCTGTTGATTCCATAAGTTTTGACCTTGTGACCTTGACCTTGGAGTTTGACCGCTTAAAAAAGATTAAACTCGGGCATAACTTTTGAATGATAATATTTTCCATGTTGAATACCAGAGCCTCAGGCAACTACATGTAGAATGATATTCCAATAATTTGGGTTGCCTAATGTGATGTCACTTCTAAAGATTGAAAGTAGGGTGCATTAACCAAAATTCGAACACTTCTGATTCTGTGACACATCGTATAAGCAATGTTTGTGCAAATAAAGGATGTCTAATATATAGCAAGACTGTAAATATAAGTAATGACTGTCTTACTTTTGGTGTTCATGGGTGTATAGTTCTGGTTGGCACACATGCAAATTTTCGGACAATCGCTTCACAATTCAGGGAATTTGCATATGACCAATCAGAACTATACTTGTATATGTTTAGGGAGAGGACTTACAAAATGTTGGTAAAACTTGTTGCTCAATCCCTTTTCGTTTTATTGAATAAAATATGTTTAAACTAAATTAAACTTGTATATATACATAAAGACCAAAAGTAAGACAGTCATTTTTAGCTCGCCTGGGTGAAGCTTAAGTGAGCTATTGCGATAACAGGCCGTCTGTCGTCCAGCGTAAAATTGTTACATTTTGACATCTCAGAAACTGAAGCACATAATTTCTTTAAACCTTATAGGAAGCAAATACTCAAGGGCTTCCTTCAAACTGTCCTGAATAACATTGTTTGCAACTCAGGTGAGCGATTTGGCCCCCTTGGGCCTCTTGTTAAAATAAATTTTCTAAAATAAAGTACACTTAACTCATAAACAATACAGTTGCTGTAATATTGTAAACATGTTGTTGTGCTAAAAAGAGTTTCATTGTTTCATTGATTTAACTGTTACAGAAGAATGACAGAAAACATACCCTGGCTGAGATTATGCTGTACAGAAATGATTGGTTTCCAAAGTCACTGTTCGGAACACAATATTTTGATAGGCAATCTAATGGTGGTATCCCAGCGTCCAACAACAAGTGCAATTTAACTTTTGTTGAACCAGTAGTTGATATGGACAGGTAAAACGTGAAACTTTTTTATTTATTTAAAACATTTACATAACTTATATTCCCCTGGTGCTGTTATATACAATCGCTGCAGTGTGTCCATACCTTTTTGAAAATTCATGAAGCTTTTTTAAATCAGGCTAATATAGAGAAAAATAAACTTTCTCTTGTGAGCTCTGTTGTCTGCTGACTGTAATTGGAATTTTCGACTGTATGTCAAGGTTCAAAGTTAATTTCAGACTGTATGGCATGGTTCAAAGTTATTTTCTGACTTTCTGTCAAGGTTCAAGGTTAACTGTATGTCAAGGTTCAAAGATAATTTATAACTATATGTCATGGTTCAAAGTTAACTGCATGTCAAGGTTCAAAGGGAATTTCTAACTGTAGGTCAAGGTTCAAAGTTAATTTCAGACTGTAGGGCATGGATCAAAGTTAATTTCTGACTGTATGTCAAGTTTCAAGGTTAACTGTATGTCGAAGTTCAGAGATAATTTCTGATTGTATGTCAAGGTTCAAAGTTAATTTCTGACTGTATGTCAAGGTTCAAAGTTAACAGTATGTCAAGGTTCAAAGATAATTTCTAACTGTATGTCAAGGTTCAAAGATAATTTCTAACTGTATGTCAAGGTTCAAAGTTAACTGTATGTCAAGGTTCAAAGATAATTTCTAACTGTATGTCAAGGTTCAAAGATAATTTCTAACTGTATGTCAAGGTTCAAAGTTAACTAGGTCAAGGTTCAAAGGGAATTTCTGACTGTATGTCAAGGTTCAAAGTTAACTGTATGTCAAGGTTCAAAGGGAATTTCTAACTGTAGGTCAAGGTTCAAGGGGAATTCTTGACTGTTTGTCAAGGTTCAAAGTTAATTTCTGACTGTATGTCAAGGTTCAAAGATAATTTCTAACTGTATGTCAAGGTTCAAAGGGAATTTCTAACTGTAGGTCAAGGTTCAAAGGGAATTCTTGACTGTTTGTCAAGGTTCAAAGTTAATTTCTGACTGTATGTCAAGGTTCAAAGATAATTTCTAACTGTATGTCAAGGTTCAAAGTTAACTGTATGTCAAGGTTCAAAGATAATTTCTAACTGTATGTCAAGGTTCAAAGTTAACTAGGTGAAGGTTCAAAGGGAATTTCTGACTGTATGTCAAGGTTCAAAGTTAACTGTATGTCAAGGTTCAAAGGGAATTTCTAACTGTAGGTCAAGGTTCAAAGGGAATTCTTGACTGTTTGTCAAGGTTCAAAGTTAATTTCTGACTGTATGTCAAGGTTCAAAGTTACTAGTCAGTTTTGCCAGGGAACTAGAAGCTGCATCCTTGACTAACACTACAGTGGTGATATTTGTCCCTCATCATGTTTAGGGCAGTTCTATTGTTGACAAACTCAGTGAGACAAATGTTTACAGTATTTGAATTAAATTGAAATGAAATAACCAGACTGAGTCTAAGTGCCATATATTTCTTACCTATGTTTATTTTTATTATCTCTACATTTCAGATGCCAATCAACTTGCTTCAATATGGAATCTACATAGTTCAAAATGTAATGGAAATGGACACTATAATAGACTTCAATTTTATAGACTCTAATTTTATCTTTGTTGAATGTATAATTATTGACACTTCTACAGAATTTTAATTTATATATTTATATATTAAAGTATTTTAATTTCACTTTTAAGTATTAAATTGTAAGATAATCAAAGTAATGAATAGTTAAAACATTATCTGTTATTGAAGATGAAATCATGAATAAACTTTTTGGTAATAAAACATGCATCTTTTTCAACTCATTCTTTTCAACTAGATAGGAATTTCATGAAATGCAAATGTTTGCAAAAGGAAAGATCACAGAATACAGAGATGATATAACAGACTCATAAGAAATGATACCAAATTGATTAGCCTTAATCTGTCGTAAAACATATGTTCAGAGTCAAGATTGCCTTATATTGTGTGTGAACAGAACCCAGATGGTCATTTCTTAAATAAACTTTGTTTCTTAAAGATATTTCAGAAGATACATTAAGGAAACAAAAAAGTTGGTACAACATGCAAGGACCTTGAGTTTCGTACACAAAAAAATTCCAATGGAGAAATACATATATGATAAAGAGCCTTGGATTCTAATTACTTGCATTCATTCGGAAAGTCCATGTGTTTAAATGAACGTATCTTTTTATATGATGACCTAAACGTATAATAAACATACGTTTTACTCTTCATGTTATGACCCAAACGTATAACGAACATATGGTTAACGTACGTTTAACGTGAATATTGAAACGTACGTGAAACGTATCGGGCCCTTTTTTACGTTGAACGTACGTTTGTGAACTCAAGGTAAACGTGCGTTTAACGTATGATTATCATACGTTGCATTTTTTTCCAGTGTAAAGGCCGAGTGGCCGAAACTTTGCTGATATCGAGTGTTAATTGTTATTAATTATATAAATTTCCCTACGGAGGACTTTATACTTCATTTATTCATTTATGTTTGTTTAAATATGTTGGTTCGAATTTTTTTTTTTTTTTTTTTTTTTCGATGTGCGTGTGTTTTTTTTTTTTTTTTTTTTTTTTTGGTTTCTTTGGGGTTTTTTTCTCGAAGAAATCAACAGAAAGATTAGAATAAATGGAAAGAAAAAACATACAAGGTTAGAAAAGCTCTCCGTGTTTTTCGCTGGAGAAGCATACATGTGCAAAATACTCTCACCAGAGTAGTCTGACATTGCTTCCAGTCATCGCAGTGTCCAGACAAATTCTATGTAAGGTCGTAGTGTCCCTTCATCAAGTAAACTGACCTCTTTGTATGTAAATCTACATACCAGATAAACCCCTATAACATGTGTTACATACTTTGAAAAGTTTTTTCAGTAACCTACTTTTGGCATCAACGTAAACAATCATGTGACTGAAATTAACGACATCATTGAATGGAAACTAGTTTTGAGTTAGGCACGGTCCATTTGATATTCTGGGGTGGGGGGGGGGGCTTTTTTTCGAAAAAAAAAATTATTTTGCTCTCAATTTTGTTGAGAAAAATAAATTTGCTTATAGTGAGACAGAAAAAAATAATCTTGCTCTCACAAATAATCTGAATTTGAAGAATTACCATAAAATTTCGCTAAAATTCTTGAAAATTTTCCAGCTCGCTTCGCTCGCCGCATTTTTCAATTTGTATAAAAGTTTTTTGGCTCGCTTCGCTCGCCATAGTTTTCTATCAAAACATTATTTACTACATGTAATGGCAAAGTTCATACATTTGATGATATCAAAAGTTATACATGTATGTAAATGAAAAAGGGCTTCCTTAAAAGCTTAAATATATTATCAATATTTATGTATTCCTATTAATACATGTTGCATGATCCCATAAGAATCTAATTTTATGTTCTTGTAAGCTTGCTAAGTATTAAGGAGAACTTCAGTTATTCACCAATTTACAATTCTACATAAAAAATTTTTCTAGGAGACCTTCCCCTCAGACCCTCTTATACATGTTATATACATGTGCCTTATATAAAATATTGTAAAAATCTTTTATCTCTCTGTTTAAAAGTGAATTGAAAACTTGCATAAAAATAAACCAATATTATTAATATTTAGAGTTTTGAGTAATAAATAAATAAATTTCTATCGATAAAAGACAAACATTCTTAATATGCACATCACTTTGTTAAAAAAAAATTTCCTTGCTCCAACTTTGCAAGAAAAAAATAATTTTGCCCCGGTCCAGGACGAAAAAAATAATCTTGCTCCGACAAAAAACCCAAGCCCCCCCCCCCCCCCCCCCCCCCCTCCCAGAATATCAAATGGACCGTGCCTTATGTAGCATGTACATTTGCCTTTCTCCCAGGAGTGCGAACCACCATCAACTTATCACATTGGCTTCAAATATGAATTTCTTTTATTCATTTATTGATATTTATCAATAGAAAAAGATATGAATAGCAATAATATTTTGGGTTTTTTTTTTCAGGCTCTTGAGCTTGGCGACTATAAGTATAACCGCCCAAGCAGTCCGCAGTCAGGAATATTTTGTTATTTATGATAAGATAGCTATACTGAGATATTGTGCCTAAGTGTCAGTTTTTCAAGATTATATCTATTATTATTTTTGCATTAAATACTTTATAACGATGATGGCTCAGAAAAAAAAACCCCAAATGAAATATCTGAAAATCACTTTGGTATCGAAATCTCATAACTCATAATATGATAGCTGATAAATGACAATAAAGTACATAAAACCGATATAGATTTAGTTCTCAAGAATCCAATAAATAAAACTCCTGGAATTCAATTGTTCCGCAATCCGTCATAACGAATGAATGTTTATATTTAAAGACGACACTTACTCTAGAAAGAAGGTAGTAAAACGGCTAAATCTGAAGCAAAATGACGTCACGATCATTATTATGTTCTACCTGTATCTTAAGACGCTTGACGGAAGATTGAAGAATGGGTACAAAAACGAAGGTACTAGAGATAAAATCTGACAAGAAGGATTTTATCTACAAGATCATTCTTATTTTTGATGCCATACATGACATGTAAATAAAACAGTTTTCATGATTTATTGAATTCACTTCGTCATTTTATCGTATCTTGAACTACAGCTGTTGAAACGAAACCTTTGAACTCTTTGACGTGGCATCATTTATCGTGGAATTTGGAGTTCGGGTAATCAAACATTTTCGGTTTATGTATATCTGCACTGTGTCCAATCCACTACGGGTACGGATGTTTGGCCTCATTTTCCGGTTTCCCTTTGGAGCAGATATATTAATAAATATTCAGGACCAAAAACCTTAATTTATGTTGATTTCCCAAAACCATAGACTGGTATTTTTTGTATGTATGGTACCAGGTGGAATGTAAGTTTGTTTTACACTAACATGTCAGATCAGATCTATTCAATTATTGAAGTTAAACAGAGAACTTTGCCGCAGTCAACGCCCCAAGTCACATTGAACGTCCAATTATTCAGAAAATTTGGCATTGATCTCAGTCGAATAGCATACATTGATATTAAAATAAGATTTTTTATATTTACAAATAATAGCAAAGTCATTATATTAGCAAATCATTTGTAAAATACTCGATTATTAGCAGAAAAAGATGGACATGTGGTTTTTTTACTGTACGTGTTTATAAAATATGCACTGTACGGTTTATATTTAGTCGTTTTATTTCATGGGCCCCGGTACATTCCTATTTTCGTTGGTACTATTTACATATTGATGCCCGTTTGTGTGGGTACTATTCTCTCATAGTGTTGCTTTTGGAAGGAATAGTGCCCGAGGGTCAGCGAGGGCACAATTACCCTCCAAAGGCAACGCTGCGAAAGAATAGTACCCACACAAACGGGCATTATTCTAAAAGGTTTATTAAATGCATCACATTGCCTCAATAGCACATCTCTATAAATCTTTAGATTATTTAAAAAGAAGTGGCGACACCTACAGTGCTCTCCAAGCGACGTAGATCTGGAAAGCAAACCGCGATAGTGTCCGGTCCAAGGATTTATCATGTGATGCACTAAATGCACTAAGTTCTCATCGTGTTGCGTCTGCAAAGAATGATACACAGTCATCATTTTGAGAGTATAGTACATGTAAAAACAGACATTACAATCTGTTGATGGGTTTAGTTATCACATTAAGAACCGACGGTCCGCTCCAACCAAATAAGTCACAAACCCTCTCCTCTCCACAAACCCTCTCCTTCAATAAAAACTTGTTAGCGAGAATCATGATATTGAAATATGACTCCCTACTCACCAGAAAGTAAATATAAATTTCATTTAAATCTTGTATGAAGTAGTAAGGAACATGTCAAATCGCACAATGAAATAAGAAAATTAGAAAATTCACCCGAGAAATATTGTTTCGCATTCTTCCTGGAATTGCGTCTTGATGAATTTGATTTTGTTGACCAATGTAAATAAAGCTCAAAAGGACAAAGGACGTCGATTTCTTCATATATTCTATAATAGCAGAATTTGAGACTTTTATACAACATTGTCCTCCATGATATAGCATATCTTTTTGCATGGATATTAATTCTAGTATTTTTGATATAACAATGAAATTGACATGCTGTATCACAGAGATTAACTACCGGTATGTTCAATGCCGGATAATTCGCTGGAAAGGGTGGATGTTTTGGTAAAGTAAGGTTCCCGTGATCCCTTTTACTCTTTACAAAAAAAAAACAAAACAAAACAAAAAAAAGCAAAAGGCGTCCCGGGAACCTGACTAGTTTTCTCTTCGTAACATTGTTTTTTTACATTTCGCTTCACAAAAACAAATTATCAACATCACTGTATAAGTCATTTCAAGGGCGTAGGAGAAGTGGGGGGGGGGGGGGGGGGGGCAGCGGGGCACATGCCCCCACTTTGAAAAATGGGGGGCACAACCATGTTTCTTTCTGAATAATTTAGCTATTCTGATCCATCCTTTATACATATTACTTTATCAATGTACATGATGACATTTAACTCAAACTATATAGAATATTATTACATGTACTTGTTAATGAAAGAGGGTATAGAAAGTTTTTCCTGATTAGTCAATAATATGCAAAAATTTATGCATGTACTTAAAATTTAGAATTGCATCAGAAATGTTAAAATTTGTGCAAACAGAACATGATACCCCCATATTTTTAAAATCTCTTCCTCTCCCCTTCTTTTTTGGCTTGTTAGAAATTTTGGGATGTTGTGCCCCTCCACTTTTACAGGCAGAGCTACGCCTTTGTATAATTTTATATGAATAAATGAATGAACATCTGTACGAAATTCTCAAAACGCCTTAGAAGCCCTCAATGTTCTCTACTTGACCACCATCGCTACCAGTCCTTCCATCGTCCACAATGATTTTTGAACCACAGGAGCTCGACGTAAAGGATCTGCAACCGCATCCTCCATTTCTTAAGTTGCGTGTATATTTGAAGGTTGTTGGCGCCGAGCTCCTGTGGTTTTAACTCCATTTTCCACTTCTCTTCTACAATCACAGCAAAGACTGTAAAATCAATAGGCCCTCGTCGTCATATAAACTTTTAACTTTGAAGGTAGCGTTATTAACATACAAGTGGACAGTACAGTTCAACAGATGCCCTTATCATTGACCTTGACAAGCACCTTCTTCCCTAAAAAAAGGAGAACTTCCCCTTTATTGGTAAGTGATAGGACTTTCATTTTTCGTACGTTTTCAACAGATACCTATATTTTAACCAACAAGCACGAGCTCGCTACAGCCGGCAAAGCACGGACTGCATCTCGTACGCCCTCTATTTATATATTCATTTACATATTCATCTATGTGTTGCTTGGGCTCCTGTGTCATGCTGTCTTGTTTGTATTGTCACATTACAGTTAGGAGATTATTTTACATCACTATTGTGTGTTCTTTGAGACCTCTGAATAACCGAAAAAGTGGGAGTGCTGCGCACACGTAATCCGTATAACAACATCTTTTTGCTAATTGCGCGGTAAATGACCGTCATACACACATCTATTGCATTTGAGTTTTGTAGATATCACAATGATCCTATTTGACAGAAAGGCTGCCCTTGGACTTAGAAATTCACAGAAATTTCTGTATTCTTTAACAGCCGAGGAGATACAATTCAAGTTTGAGTTTCATTGTTTTTTATCCATTAACAAATTTCCACCCTTGGACTAAGTAAATGTCTTTTTTTTTAATTCAATCTTTTCTACATCTTCCGTCTTCTTTTCAACATTTGTTCTACTAAATGGTATCCAGTTTTAAGATTTGCTGCTGTTGTTATTTTTGTCTAGTTTATAGGAAAACACAAAGTTCACATTATTTCCACGTTTCTCCCGTGATTAGCCTCTTTATAGTATAAAGTCCTGGAGTAGCTCCTTTGTCCCAAAGGCACCATATTTGTAGGTATTCTGCCCGATAAACAAATATGGAAGTGTAATACATGACCGTCTGTAACCTGTCTTTCTCGATAAGTTGAATTTGAACTACATTTGTTTCATTTTATTGTTACTCTGCACTGAAAAAATGACATTGAATATCGAAGATAAATACATGTAGTGACCTGTTGAAAATAACATACCCATCGAGTTCTAGATAAAAATATTTAAGGATCTAATCGCAAATTCGCTGTAGTAGGTAAATGAACATCTTCGCGAGCCAATGGTATAGATCCGCCGTGCTCCTCAAATGGTATAAATCCGCCGTGCTCCTCAAATTTGAGGAGCACGGCGGATCTATACCATTGGCTCGCGAAGATGGTAAATGAACTGAGACCTATGAAGTAAAACGACTAAATATAAACCAAACCGTACAGTACATATTATATAAACCGTACAGTACGTATTTTTCATACACGTACAGTCAAAACACCAATATATCCATTTTGCTGCTAATATTGGAGTATTTTACAAACGATTTGCTAATGCAATGACTTTGCTGTTATTTCTAAATATAAAAATCTTATTTTGATATCAATGTTTGCAATTTGACTGAGATTAATGCAAAATTTTCTGGAAAATAGCACGTTCAGTGTGACTTTGGATACATTCTGCGTCAAAATTATGTGTTTAGCTTTAATAATTCAGTGGATCTGATCTGACATGTTGTTGTAAAACAAACTTACATCTCTCCTGGTACCATCCATACAAAAAATTCCAAGCTATGTTTTTGGAAACCAACATAAAATGAGACTTTAAGACCTGAGTAATTAAAATCTCCGCTTCAAAGTGAAACCGGAAAATGAAGCGAAACATCCGTACCCGTCGTGGATTGTACACAGTGATCTGGGAGATGCTTAGCTTGAGATGACATGAGTACAAGTTCTTGTACAGGCTGTTCCATATACTAGAAATTACTGGCAAAAAAAAAGTATCTGCATCAGTATACATGTATGTCTTACATATACATCATAACATGTAACTCGAACTGGGACTTGTATATCTAGTAATATTCGAGCAAAAAATATTTCAATGGTTGAAGAAAATCAATGTCGCTTCAATATTGTTTATTTAAATCATGTACACAGGGGGGGGGGGGGGGGGTATCATCGCTTGGTCACAAACCTTTTCCTCAATACAAACCCTTTCTTCTATATGTCTATATAAAATGAAGGAAAAAAGAGGAAGCCACGATCGAGTACAAAGAGAGTGTCCGCCCTTGGGGTTTTTAATATAGACATATAGAAGAAAGGGTTTGTACAGAGGAAAGGGTTTGTGACCAAGCGATGATACCTCACCCCTGTGATCATGTATATATATGTATTGCCATATGAAATATGACTGTTATTTCATCATGTTCTCATATGCATATTGTACCCAGTATGCATCTATGTGTTATACATGTAGTATGTGTGATTGCTGCTTTATTGTGTATTTACCACAACTGTCAGTAACAGGGTATCATAGGAATCATATAGAATAATGAGTAGTGCAATAACTGCACATTCTACAGTTCAATTTTTTCAATGATCATCTAAGATGAAAAAAAAATGTTTCATTTTTCGTTACAATCAAAATGAATCTAATTATAACTCCCAAGATATGTGCATTGTAATAGCTTGCTGCTCATCAATAATAGTAATATGTCATCAAAATATAGATGTTCTCCATCTTTCAGAACCCTTGGTGCAAGTGCGGATCTAGAAAGGGAATTACTAAGATGTTAACACCCCCCCCCCCTTGAATTTTAATCGCTCTTTTTCTTTTTTTTCAAAATTATGCTGGATCCACCTGATGGGCCCTATATACCCTCTACCCCTCCAACACAATGAAAAAATGTCCCATATCCGCCCCTGTGCTCCTCTCTGGAAATATAAACAAAGGTGCTGCCAATAGGATAGATGGAATCTAGTATGCATTAAGTAATGATAATAAAGTTGTTTGATATATTAATTCACCGTTCGTAATTGACAACACATGATGATGTCGATATTATTTTAGCTATTTCTTGTACCAATCTGTTATCAAAGCTTATTTTTAGCAACCAATTCAGTTGACTACGCATGGAAAATTCTGTAATATCTATAATAAAATAAAAAAAAAACACCCTTCGCTGCGGTAGAGAATAAAAGCTTTTAATATCAGGGATAGGATAGGCTCCCGAGAGATTTTTTTTTAGTTTTCGTAAACAATGTGCAGATAATTTCATGTAAGATGTCATTATGATTTAATCTATGTGATTCAAACAAATAGTAAGGTTACATAATGTCTCTAGTTTTCAGTTTGCTGCTTACAATACAATACAATACAATACGATGCAATACGATGCAATACAATACAATACAATACAATACAATACGATGCAATACAATACTATACAATACGATGCAATACAATACAATACAATACGATGCAATACAATACAATACAATACGATGCAATACAGTACAATACAATACAATACAATGCAATACGATGCAATACAATACAATACAATACAATACGATGCAATACAATACTATACAATACGATGCAATACAATACAATACAATACGATGCAATACAATACAATACAATGCAATACAGTACAATACAATACAATACAATGCAATACGATGCAATACAATACAATACAATACATGTACAATACAATACGCTAACGAGACAGGTGGCTAAACTGGATTCCTATCTCTTTTTCAAAAGTTTGTATTTGCGCTTGAATTTGGTTTAAAACTGCACATTCTCGACTTCCATGTAAGGTAGCAATCAACTGATGTTTAAGGGGAGGCAAGGAAACTTTGCCAAAAACAAAAATCCGGTTCCAATTAAAAACCAAAGAAAAAATTCCGGATCATGCATTTGCTGTAGATTTAAACGGAGGGCCCCGAAAAATAAATGCCGAAAACGTATTCAAAAGCTTCCATATTCTATTTCCATATACTAGTAATAGAAATGGGATTGGGCACAAGTTTGCACAATATTATATAAGCCCTTTCCCTACAATAGTTACAATATCTTGAATGGCATGTCTTGGAATGCAAAACAATGTACAATATTTATATATACTGTTACAATGAGAGAGAGAGAGAGAGAGAGAGAGAGAGAGAGAGAGAGAGAGAGAGAGAGTTGTAAACCTCTTAGTATCCTTATTAAACTTTTGTGTTGCATGCATTATCCATTCATTTTCTTGTGTGGACAAAGTTGGATCTCCATACAGGAGTTTTAAAGGATGATAAGAAATAAACATTTTTCTGTCTCCATCCTTTCCCTCCTAAAAACCAAATGTTTGCTGCCTAATATTTTATCAATCAAATAAATGTACAAGTCTGCTAATGTTAGACGATACTGAAATTACAGAACTCTCTTTTTTGACGTTCTGATGATCCTTATGATCATAAATAGTAATAAAAGAAACGTTTTAAACAAAGAATTGCCCTATATATACAGAAATGTGATTTATAATGTTACATCTCTTACAATTCGTTACGGTTGCTTCTTCGTATGTTCAAGACAGAGTTTGATTGAGGGTGATTAAAAGGGCAAGGAACGGAAATTAAGAAACAAAAATGACCGATTATTTTCGACTTTCTTCCCTCGGATTTATAGATAACCAGCAAAAAAATCTTTTTATGATTGATGAATAACCAAACAAGAATACTGCTATCTAAGATTATTGGTACAAATGTATATTCGACAGAAAAAAAAATCGGTCGGTAAACGCGGGAAAGAATTAATATGTGCTGCCGTTTAGGTAATTGCTTTATATCCCTCCAATCTATTTCATGTAATTATTTCGTTTCCGAAGAACTCCGAATGGAAGATTTCGTCTAAGTATTGTGTAACCGGAAGTTAATTAGGTTCGACATTTTGAAAGAAATACCGTACTTTACAAATTGTTCAGATTTTTATGCCCCCCTTCGAAGAAGAGGGGACATATAGGTTTGCCGCTGTCGGTCGGTCTGTCGGTCTGTCGGTCGGTCTGTCGGTCGGTCCGCAACATCAGTTTCCGTTCAATATCTCTGGAATGGATTCACATATTGAAATGAAATTTTGCATACAGACACATCAAACAAAAATCTAGGTCAAGTTCATATTTGGGTCCGATCAAAAAAATTTTGACAGAGTTATGCCCCTTGCATTTCGAAAAATACCAAAATTTCAGGGTTTCCGTTCAATATCTCTTGAGTGGATGCACATATTGAAATGAAATTTTGTATACAGACACATCAAACAAAAATCTAGGTCAAGTTCATATTTGGGTCCGATCAAAAAAATTTTGACAGAGTTATGCCCCTTGCATTTCGAAAAATACCAAAATTTCAGGGTTTCCGTTCAATATCTCTTGAGTGGATGCACATATTGAAATGAAATTTTGTATACAGACACATCAAATGAAAATCTAGGTCAAGTTCATATTTGGGTCCGATCAAAAAAATTTTGACAGAGTTATGCCCCTTGCATTTCGAAAAATACCAAAATTTCAGGGTTTCCGTTCAATATCTCTTGAATGGAGTTACATATTGAAATGAAATTTTGTATACAGACACATCAAATGAAAATCCAGGTCAAGTTCGTATTAAGGTCCGATCGAAAAAATTTTGACAGAGTTATGCCCCTTGCACTTCGAAAAATACCAAAATTTCAGGGTTTCCGTTCAATATCTTTTGAGCGGATTCACATATTGAAATGAAATTTTGTATACAGACACATCAAACAAAAATCTAGGTCAAGTTTATATTTGGGTCCGATCAAAAAAATTTTGACAGAGTTATGCCCCTTGCAATTCGAAAAATACCAAAATTTCAGGGTTTCCGTTCAATATCTCTTGAGTGGATTCACATATTGAAATGAAATTTTGTATACAGACACATCAAATGAAAATCTAGGTCAAGTTCATATTTGGGTCCGATCAACAAAATTTTGACAGAGTTATGCCCCTTGCATTTCGAAAAATACCAAAATTTCAGGGTTTCCGTTCAATATCTCTTGAATGGAGTTACATATTGATATGAAATTTTGTATACGGACACATCAAATGAAAATCTAGGTCAAGTTCGTATTAAGGTCCGATCGGAAAAAAATTGACAGAGTTATGCCCCTTGCACTTCG
Organism: Pinctada fucata; assembly: GCA_028142955.1. Lineage (NCBI taxonomy): Eukaryota > Metazoa > Mollusca > Bivalvia > Pterioida > Pteriidae > Pinctada > Pinctada fucata. Next base: position 24,226,165 of record AP027105.1, on the reverse strand, counting down.
AAAAATACCAAAATTTCAGGGTTTCCGTTCAATATCTTTTGAGCGGATTCACATATTGAAATGAAATTTTGTATACAGACACATCAAACAAAAATCTAGGTCAAGTTCATATTTGGGTCTGATCAAAAAAATTTTGACAGAGTTATGCCCCTTGCATTTCGAAAAATACCAAAATTTCAGGGTTTCCGTTCAATATCTCTTGAATGGAGTTACATATTGAAATGAAATTTTGTATACAGACACATCAAATGAAAATCTAGGTCAAGTTCGTATTAAGGTCCGATCGGAAAAAAATTGACAGAGTTATGCCCCTTGCACTTCGAAAAAAACCAAAATTTCAGGGTTTCCGTTCAATATCTCTTGAGTGGAGTTACATATTGAAATGAAATTTTGTATACGGATACATCAAATGACAATCTAGGTCAAGTTCTTATTTGGGTCCAATCAACAAAATTTTGACAGAGTTATGCCCCTTGCACTTCGAAAAAAACCAAAATTTCAGGGTTTCCGTTCAATATCTCTTGAGTGGAGTTACATATTGAAATGAAATTTTGTATATGGATACATCAAATGACAATCTAGGTCAAGTTTTTATTTGGGTCCAATCAACAAAATTTTGACAGAGTAATGCCCCTTGCACTCGAGAAATACCAAAATTTCAGGGTTTCCGTTCAATATCTCTTGAGTGGAGTTACATATAAAAATGAAATTTTGTATACAGACACATCAAATGAAAATCTAGGTCAAGTTCATATTTATGTCCGATCAAAAAAATTTGGACAGAGTTATGCCCCTTTGCACTTTGAAAAATACCAAAACTTCAGGGTTTCTGTTCAATATCTCTTGAGTGGAGTTACGTATTGAAATGAAACTGTTACTTTATACCCCCATAGGTTGTATCAATGCAAGTATAAAGTTGTGACAGACTTTAATCACAGAAGGGGTAGGGGGGCATTAATGTTTTACAAACATGACTTTTAACTTGTTATTTATTTATTTTGTGTGTGTGTGTGTGTGTGAGGGTGTGTGTGTGTGTGTGATTTCTTGATTTCGATTTTTGTCATTTGTCAAAGATTGCCATCTCAATGACATGATTTATGTTCCAAGAGAGCACAGTATTGTTGTGTAGGCTTGTTCGTCTGTCCGTAAACATCGGTCATGTATTTTCATTGTAACATATTCTACATGTGTGTATCGGTGCCGATTTCAGGCCAAGTCTTTTACAAATCATGGTACCGATTTATAGTGATAGACAAGCCAGCATATCACATATCACTTGATTTCATTTTTCTGACATGTAGTTTATACAGGCCTTGGTTCTCAAAAATCTAATTTAAGAGAAAGCTGAGAGAAATAACAGTAGATTTGATTGTACTTGACACGATCGGTTCACGAACACTGGCAAATATAATGATTCCTAATTAAATCTTGTTACACCATCATGGAAAATTTATCTTTGAGAGGATTTTACTCGAATAATACAATGTAGTTCCGTCGAACATGCCCAAAATGGAACAAGTTTTACAAAAGAATGTGTACGTATTTCTGATTCACGAGTTCCGTAAGCATAAACCTTTGGTGTACTTAAAATTGTCCGTTTGTACTTATCTTTAATCTGTAATAATATAATTTGACTGTATGTTTGAGTATGAACTTACTAATAAGTTTGTCACGTCATAAATTATGTATATGTCTTGTGGTAGCCCAAATGCTTTCCTTCCTTACATCAAAACTTTGCCATACTGTTTGACTTCATAACCTTCGCCTTGAAGTAAAAAATTGTAGCAAAATTTAATAGTTGTTTCCGTAGATGGCGACATCGTTTGACATTTTTTTTTCATGATTGAAGCCATGTATGGTCAATTCTTTAACTAAAACGTTTACAAATACGTTCATATATAGTTTACAACAAAAGGTATCAATAAAATGAATACTTTCAATTGATATCTTTTTTATGTTTGTGGTTCTGTTTGACTTGCGTACATGTAAGTGTATTTTCGTAAAGAATACCTGAAGTCTTCCGTCATGAACAATATGTTACATACAGATGTTACTAAATCTCTCTCTAAACTGAAAAGGCCACAGTAGCAGCTTTCCGGACTGACGGCATGTGCGGGAACTGGAGCTAATCTCTCGGAAAATTCTCTTTCTATGAACTCCTTCCCCATAGAAACCCACAGTAGGATTAGTGTATAAATATGATAAATTGATATATTATTCGTTTAATACGCTTTATGCGTGAATCAGTTTACATAGAATGCATCTTAGATTGGTAGCAACTTTTCTATGTTCAACAATATATTTCACTCACACTCCTACGTTTTTAAAAAATAACTTACATCAATATTTTATCAGAAAGTAGCGAGTTTTGTCCGATTCTTGCCCACGCTCTTTTACGACTTATTTATATTTGCTTTTTACCTAAATATGAGCTATTTTTTGAAAAAAAAATACATAAGGCGAATGTCCGTCCGTGTGAAGAGAATGTTTGTCCGTGTGAATGTCCGTCCGTGTGAAGCTTTCATTTCTCAACTTTTCCGCAACTACCACATGCAATAGGACCAAACTTTACAGAAATCATGCAGGAAAACAGCCAAAATTTCATGTTCATTATTCATGTAGAAACTTCAAAATACTTTCTAACCTATACATAGCGTTGATGTACATGTATCTAGATTCAACTGTAATTTGATGAGCACATTTAACATACACATTCGAACCCAACCTTTGTATAGGCTTTCACACAAGGAGCTGATAAGATAAGGGCTGTATTTAGCCCTGAATCTCATCAAGTATTTCTTCTACACAATGATCTGTACGCAAGAAAAACTTGATAATTACTTAAATGTAATGTATTTGGAGACTCCTCATGCAATTTTTATTTTGGTAAGCTTATTTCTAGATACTTAAATTACAGTCTAAAGAGTAGGGGGTAGCCATGTTGAAAAGAAGCTAATATCGATAAAAAAAACGTTGAAAATTAAGAACAATCTGGCTAATATGGATAACTGTAATCTTTAAAACATAGTTATAGTCTAAACAAGATACTAGAAATTAAATTCAAAAGACTGGTCTCAATTTTTTCCATAAATTTTAAAATCTTGAATCTGAAATATGGTTGTATTTTGTATTCATTGACTACAAAGTAGGCATTTTACTGCGAAATACACATTGTGTAGAAATAAACTGCATACTCCTGTTTATTTCATTCCAAAATCTTGTGCTTTTCATGTGAACATGTTTAGAATAAATAAATGAATGACTTTTAAAGGGGAAAAATAAATTTTGCTTATATTATGGCCTAAAACACAGATTTGTAAAAAGCCCCCCACCCTCCCTTTTTCAGTTTTTCGTCTCTGGGGCATCGTTCCCCCCTTAGCTACAGAACCCCACTTTGTCAAAAGATGTGTATTAGTGATATACACCTTCTGTAAAAGTGGCGTTCTGTAGCTGAGGGGGGAACAATGTTTTAAAAAACTTTTCCATTTTCCATTGGTTTCTATAGAAAAAAGACATATTTTGCCCCAAAATTTATGAAAACTATGCATGATAAATCTTATGCAACTGCTGATTATGATGAAACCAAGAACTGGCATCAATTTTGTGAAAGAATTTTTTTTAAGTTCCCATTTTGAAAATTCCACTTTTTCAGGGCAGATTTTACGCCTTATCTTATCAGCTCCTTTGTGATGCGACAAACTTAAGTTCATACTCCAACAGCCTGTCAAATTAAAGCCATAACATTAAACTATGTCATTACAGCCATTTTTTTTAAACATTTGTACTTTGTTTACGTGAATCAGGAATGCGCACGCATTCTGTTGTAAAATTGGTTCCATTGTGCACGTTCGAAGGCATTCGAATCTCCTCGCCCTTTATTTGTAACGGCATAAAATGACTCGGATGCCAATGGTGGAAGGTTTTACATCAAATCGATGTAAAAGTAAAAAGGCGCTATTTGAACATTCAAAATTCTCCAACCTAAGCGAGTAATGTTGTGAGTAACATAATTAACAGATAAGATCCAATGTTGGAACTTGTATTTCATGACAGATTATAACAAAACTAATAAATCAACGGGGAACTATTTTTTAAATGGCGCCGTCTAACGTCCGAGTCTTTTTTTCGAAGAAAAAGGTCGAGGCTAATAAGAATGGTTCGAAGGTACTATTGTTCGAGTAAAATCCTCTCAAAGACAATTTTCCATGATGGTGTAACAATATCTTATTAGGAATCATTATATTTGCAAGTGTTCGTGAACCGATCGTGTCAAGTACAATTATTACTCTCAGCTTTCTCTTAAATTAGTTTTTTGAGAACCAAGTGTCCTATGACATGTAAAAATTAAAATTAATGACCACTTCATAGGACACAAGGACTGTATAAACTACATGTCATAAAAATTAGATAGAGTGATATCTGATATGCTTTCTTGTCATTCACTATAAATCGGTGCCGTGATTTTTGAAAGAATTGTCCTGAAATCAGTACTAATTTTATGTGAAGCAAAACGATCCTTTCCTGAAGTAATGGAAATGTATCAACAGCGTTAACTTTCTTTCACAACTTTGAAACAAGCCTTGGTTGATATCGGTATAAGTATTCTATTTTATTTTTGAATCATTTAATTTCCATTGTTATTATCAAGAAACGACGATTCTGATTGGCCGAGAAATTTTGTTGATACCTGTATCAACACAAAACGGAAGTACGCCCTTAGCAACGTCATAAGCAACGTCGTTAGCAACACGATTTCAAAGCTGCAAATAAGCGTTGAAAATCTACGAAATGAAATAAGTAATCAATGTAATATTTTTTTGGTTGATCGAGGTATCAACACCAAAAATCGAAGGAAGACTTATGCATCATGCGCTACGCGCACGATGCGCTTTTCCCTCAATTTTTGGTGTTGATACAAATGTACCTCGATCAACCAAAAAAATATTACATTGATTCCTTAAATGCATTTTTTATCTTCGTACGAAACTCATATAATGAGTGAGTGAAATTCAAACACAAAATCAAAACAGATTTCGAAATGTTCGGTCAGTGAGCATATAAAACAGGAAAATAAAAAACAAACCAAAATAATTTACAAGCCAGAAAAAGTGAATTCCTCATGGAGGAGAGATTTACGTTGCTAAGCGCGTACTTCCGTTTTGTGTTGATACAGGTATCAACAAAATTTCTCGGCCAATCGAAATTGTCATTTCTTAATAATTATAACAATGGAAATTAAATGATTTAGGTATCCGGGGAGAGCAAGTTTGCCAGCAACACCTGTCACCTGAAGTCAAAACGTGTTCAAGTAACAAAGTCGGTGTTTTTATGATTGCACTCTAAATATCTTTTATTGGTGTGGATAACGAGGTATTTTACTTGCTCATTGCATCGTCATAGACAAAAATATCTATAGTCACAAAATCAAATTAAATTCATAACATAATAAAAGATCTAAGTCATTGTCTGGACAAATCTTTAAATTTCATGTGCAGCACGGTTCCATATATTTGTACTGATACATCTTTTCAATGCTCACGGATCACGTGAATCAGGAATACATTCGCATTTTTTTTTTTTTTTTTTTTTTTTTTTTTTTTTTGTAAATGATTTTATTTTGGCACGTTCGACAGTACTATTATTCGAGTGAAATCCTCTCTTGAAAAGATTAATTTTCCATGATATTGTAGCAAGATTTAATTAGGAATAATAATATTTGCCGGTGTACGTGAACCGATCATGTCAAGTACAATCAAATCAACTGTTATTACCCTCAGCTTTCTTTTAAATTAGAATTTTGAGAACGAAGGACTGTATAAACTACATGTCAGAAAAATTAAATCAAGTGGTATCCGATATGCTGGCTTGTCATTTACTATAAATCGGTGCCATGATTTTTGAAAGACGTCCTGAAATCAGTACCGATTTTAAGAGAAGCAAAACGATCATATCCTTTAATAATGGGAATTATCAACGACTTTCTTTCACAACTTTGAATCAAGCCTTGATTGATGTCGACTTAATTATCTTATTTTATTTTATATGCATTTTTCCATCACCCGAATCTCTAATTGTGAGTGATTGAAAATCAAAATTTTAGCCCAAATTTAAAAAATAATCATGTAACCAGTGGGCATACGAATTAATTTTTTATCTCATCTCCACGGGGAATACACTTAAGAACGCTTTGCTCAGTTTTATTTAGGCTTTCAGTTTTCTATTTTTCGTATGCCCATTGCTTACATGAGTTGTTGGGGTTTTTTTTAATTTGGGCTTGATTGATTAATATATGTAGGAAGAGTAAGCATATCCTGTTAGCGATGAAGACCCATCACTTTGGTCTTCAGAAAAAGTGAATCGAATTCGATGGGTTTTAGCTCATCTGAGCTAAGCTCAAGTGAGCTATTGTCACAGCGCGCCTTCCGTCGTCCGTCCGGCGTAAACTTTTTCCATTTTTGACTTCTCCTCTGTAACCGCTGCTCAGAATTTCACGAAACCTCACAGGAATCAAGTACTCAAGGTCTTCTACCAAGTTTTTGTTTTTCGTGCCGATCAGTTAACAAATACTAGTATATGGCCGATGAGGGCTCTGATTGGCTGACCCATTTTGGACTTCTCCTTTGCAACCGCTGCTCAGAATTTCACAAAACCTTACAGGAAGCAAGTACTCAAGGTCTTTATCCAAGTTTGTGTTTTTCGTGCCAATCAGTCAACAAATATGTCCACCGAGGGCTCTAATTGGCTGACCCATTTTCGACTTCACCTCTGCAACTGCTGCTCAGAATTTCACGAAACCTTACAGGAAGCAAGTACTCAAGGTCTTCTACCAAGTTTTTGTTTTTCGTGCCGATCAGTTAACAAATACTAGTATATGGCCGATGAGGGCTCTGATTGGCTGACCCATTTTGGACTTCTCCTTTGCAACCGCTGCTCAGAATTTCACAAAACCTTACAGGAAGCAAGTACTCAAGGTCTTTATCCAAGTTTGTGTTTTTCGTGACGATCGGTAAACAAATATGGCCGCTGAGGGCTCTGATTGGCTGACGCAATTTCGCCTTCTCGTCTGCAAATGCTGAACATAATTTCATGAAACCTTTCGGGAAGCAAGTACTCGAGGTCCTCTGCCAAGTGTGTGGGGTTTTTTTTTCGTGTCAGTCTGCCAACAAATATGGCCGCCAAGGGCTCTGATTGGCTGACCTATTTTTTACCTCTCCTCTGCAACCGCTGCACAGAAGTTAACGAAACCTTACGGAAGCAAATACTCAAGAGCCTCCTTCAAATTGTCCACTACATGTATCATTCTTTTGTCTGCAACTCAGGTGAGAGATTCGCCCCCCTTGGACCTCTTGTTTAATGATTCTACGAAATCTATGAAAATATCTTTCGATAATGTTGATAATGAAATACTATAGTTTTATATTATCATATATACATTTTCATGGTATCTTTAAAATAATATATCGTGACAAAATCAGTCTGTCACAAAATTGAGTTGTCTCTCGGTAAGAAAACTAAATCGTAAGCTTAGATCGTGAACAACTTTTCAAACCAATCTTTATGCATCAGACATGTGTTTCGGATAGTAAATTGGTAAAATGCATTGTCCTCAGAACGAAGTGATCGTAGATTTAGCTTGTGCTCTAGAATAGTGTATTAATATTGCGATATGAATACACAGAGGAAGATGAAAAAGAAACTTCTCGGGAATGTTTTGAGTTGTAATAGTGAAGTTAAAGTCGTCATCTTTGTCATCTTTGTCATATATTGAAATATTCATAAATTTACATATATGTCGATAAAATGAAATCTAGATATAAAGCGAGTAGTTTCTCTCAATTGTCTCTTAAAAGATAGATTGTTATTTGCAATATTACATATCATGTTATTAATCGAGAGCACGTCATCAATGTTTCTGTATGGAAAATTGAATTGAAGTACCAAGTTTATCTTTATGTATATACGTGTGAAAGCAGGGACTGAACAATTTTGTCCACAAATGAGTAGAGAAAAAGATCAGCAAGAAGTGGAGCACAGTTTGTTCCCATGAAAACAACAGTGTGCTGCTATTTTTTCCTTCAAACACTACAAATTACTTTAAATCCATAAAAATATTGAACAGTTCGATCACGTCTTTTTCTGTGTTACCATCTTCATAAATCGAGGTTCCAATGCGTCCTAACCTTCGGTTTTAATAGTATAAACCCTATAGCCTCGAAGCTGAAAGAGTCAGAGACTGATATCGCTATAGTGTGTATGATAATTAAAATGAAGGCAAGTTTTAATGTATCATTAGATTCTGTAAGATTTTTGTAAGATTTTCATGGGTTCTGTTTTGAGATATGCATATAAAAATCAAACTGGAATGAGTCACAACGTAGAGGTGATTTCCGGCGAGGGGCTCAGAATGGGGACTTGTGAAATTTGCTTCTCCGTGGTGTAATGTGGATTTCTTAAAAACGGAGCGGCGAATCCCTAAATAAATTTCATATATTATTTAGACAGATATAATTGCCTTCAAATCAGCATAATTTTTATTTAAGAAATAATTTGGAACAATGGTCAAAATGGGACCAAAGTCCATCTGAATGACATGTCAAAATTTCTCTATTTTCACTTTCACTTTCGTTTTCGGAGTGAAAATGGTAACGGAAAGGTATACCAATAAAATCTACAGGAAATGATCTTTCTTTTGATGTATCACTTTCGATATAAGCCATTCATTTTTAGTCAGTAAATGACGTCAGCTTTGGGGTGTAGAACACAACTTTTTTTAGGTCAAACATTTATGCTATTGTAACCTTCCTTCTTTTCACCTTAATATATTTACAGTCTCGTATTTGAAATTCGCGTGCTGCAATCTAGCGAACCAACAGAGTTATTTCTCTTTCTATTCCTTGGATTAACCAATGACAGTGGTCATTACAACAAATACGCCTTAACATGATCTCCATGGAGACCTTGGTAAAGATATGCCAGAAATTCACAATCCAAACTTAATGGAAAGTCAAGAAGACGTTATTCACGCTATATGTAATAAAAAATAATATGTATATTCAGGGACATAAATCTCTTAATATTTATAAACAGTTCGTTAGTAAAAGGCGATTAGAATGGTTTAGCCTCTCTATTTGCGTCCAATGATGTGACGTGGATTTTATTCAACGTAATTAATAATGAAGTAGTTAAAATTTGGTTACTGTACCACTGTTGCTTCTGAAGAAATTGTTAAATGTTTTTGTATTCTTTCTTTCAATTTTGAACTGGAATCGTATAAAAAGTCGAAAAATCAAATTATTTTATCGAAAAAAAGAAATATTATAGTGAAATGAATGGATCATGTGTTTAAGACGTTCTGTAATCTAAGAATATTTGGTCTCAGCGTCTCTTGAACTTTGTGAACAATGACGATCGAAAATTCAAACACATTATTGTTAATTAAAAAAAAAACTCACCCGTTGTCGTTTGATATATTTCTTTGTGACGTAACTTTTTTTCCTGAATTGGTCGCCATGCATAGCACTTTCTATATAGACATAACCTCAGACAGTGCATGTATTCTATGTATTGTTTTCAATTTCGTGCGTGAACATCGACGGTGGGTGCGGCTAGCCAACAGGGGATGCTTACTCCTCCCGGGCACCTGGTCCCACCCCCAGCTTGCTAGGGGTCCGTCGATGCTAAATTTGGTGCTCTATTGTGAGTGCTGTTGAGATTATAGTCTGCATCTTCTTTGACTCATTTTAGAATGCATATATATAGAGAGATATTTTAAATATAACAAACTATGCGCGATTACACAATACAAAACCGAAAAAATAACTATGAAGCCTACTTATTTCACATGTATATTCATTCCATGCAAAGAATCCAGATTGTGATATAATCAGGATTACGCGCTTATAACTCGTCTACTTTTACAGTACTTTGAGGATGAGAACAAATAATTATAAATTATATACAAGGAACACTGTTATCATTACATACAGAATGATCAGGAGCAGGAACAGTGAATTCATTCTATTGAGCACAATAAGGAACTAGATCTATTGATGAATAGCAACAGCAGGACAAAAGAAGAGAACATGATCAATTTGATTGGGTGATAATTTTGACATCTAGTCTAATTCTAATGGACTTTCTTCTCGCATGGCCCTCTTCGATACATGTATAGATGACTGCTAAATCGACATTTATAATTTCTCTGACAAGTCCTTTATATGTCAGACTAATCCGACTAATAGGTTTATATTGGAAGCAGGTTCCTGAGCCTGTCATATCCTATGATATGTTTTATTGTCGTGAATCAGAGACCATGAAACACGGTACTCTGTGAACAGTTTGAACTGACACTTGCTACGTGTCGAATGAGGAAGCAGCGTGTCAAATAACGTTCCATTACGCGGTTATGACTATTTTAATTTCTTAGAAATTCTAAAGGATAAATGAATTTTCTCTCAGGATGAGAGCTGAAGTATATCTTGGTAATTTGGTGTTGTACTAAGATTTAATGCTGATTTTCACGAAATCCCACTAACCTCCACTTGGATTTAAAATGGCATTTTTGCAAATGAACAGAATATCATCACCAGTGAGAGGTTTATTCTTGTACCAAATTAGATACCCTCGTGAGAGAACTCTTAAAAACTGGTAAAATATTGAAGACATAATCAGAAAGACTACCCTGCACTGACCACAGCGAAACACACCTTCATGGTGATACAACAACGGACATTAGGAAAAATAACTTAAAAACACAATAGTAGACAACGAGACACGCAACAACACCCACACCAAATGATCCAATAAACAAAGCAGATACACCAATATAGCACTCACAATAGAGCACAAGATTGAGCATCGACGGACACATAAGGTAACACAATACCAGGGGTCATAGGTAACACAATATCAGGAGTCATAGGTAACGCACTATCAGGGGCCATAGGTAACACAATATCAGGGGTCATAGGTAACAAAATACCAGGGGTCATATGTAACACAATATCATGAGTCATAGGTAACACAATATCAGGGGTCATATGTAACACAATATCATGAGTCATAGGTAACACAATATCAGGAGTCGTAGATAACACAATATCAGGGATCGTAGGTAACACAATATAAGGAGCCATAGGTAACACAATATCAGGGGTCATAGGTAACAAAATACCAGGGGTCATATGTAACACAATATCATGAGTCATAGGTAACACAATATCAGGGGTCATATGTAACACAATATCATGAGTCATAGGTAACACAATATCAGGAGTCGTAGATAACACAATATCAGGGATCGTAGGTAACACAATATAAGGAGTCATAGGTAACACAATATCAGGGGTCATAGGTAACACAGTGTCAGCATTCATAGGTAACACAATATCCGAGGTCATAGGTAACATTATACCAGGGGTCAAAGGTAACACAATATCAGGAGTCATTGGTAACATAATATCAGGATTAATAGGTAACACAATATCAGGGGTCATAGCTAACACAATATCATGGGACATAGGTAACACAATATCAGGAGTCATAGGTAACACAATATCAGGGGTGATAGATACACAACATCAGGGGTCATAGATACACAATATCAGGGGTCATAGATACACAATGTCAGGAGTCATAGGTAACACAATATCAGGGGTCAAAGGTAACATTATACCAGGGGTCAAAGGTAACACAATATCAGGAGTCATAGGTAATATAATATCAGGATTCATAGGCAACACAATATCAGGGATCATAGCTTACACCATATCATGGGTCATAGGTAACACTATCAGGAGTCATAGGTAACACAATACCAGGGGAAATAGGTAACATAATATCAAGAGTCATAGATAACACAATACCAGGGTGCATAGGTAACACAATATCAGTGGTCATAGATACACAATGTCAGGAGTCGTAGGTAACACAGTATCAGGGGTCAAAGGTAACATTAAATCAGGAGTCATAGATAACACAATATCAGGGGTCATAGGTAACACAATATCAGGGGTCATCGATACACAGTGTCAGGGGTCATAAAAACACAATGTCAGGAGTCATAGGTAACACAATATCAGCGGTCATAGGTAACACAATATCAGGGGTCATAGGTAACACAATATCAGGGGTCATCGATACACAGTGTCAGGGGTCATAGAAACACAATGTCAGGAGTCATAGCTAACACAATATCAAGGGTCATAGGTAACACAATATCAGGGGTCATAGGTAACACAATATCAGGGGTCATAGATACACAATATCAATGGTCATAGATACACAATGTGAGGAGTCCTAGGTAACACAATATCAGGAGTAATAGATAACACAATATCAGGGGTCATAGGTAACACAGTATTAGGAGTCATCGGTAACACAATATCAGGAGTAATAGGTAACACAATTTCAGGATTCATAGGTAACACAGTATCAGGAGTCATAGGTAACATAATATCAGGGGTCATAGGTAACACAATTTCAGGAGTTATAGGTAACACAATATCAGGGGTCATAGATACACAATGTCAGGAGATATATGTAACACAATATCAGGGGTCAAAGGTAACATTAAATCAGGAGTCATAGATAACACAATATCAGGGGTCATAGGTAACACAATATCAGGGGTCATATGTAACACAATATCAGCGGTCATAGGTAACACAATATCAGGGGTCATAGATAACACAATACAGGGGTCATATGTAACACAATATCAGGGGTCGTAGGTAACACAATATCAGGAGTCATAGATAACACAATATCAGGAGTAATATGTAACACAATATCAGGGATCATAGATAGCACAATATCAGGAGTCATAGGTAACACAATATCAGGGGTCATAGGTAACACAATATCAGGGATCATAGATAACACAATATCAGGGATCATAGGTAACACAATATCAGGGATCATAGGTAACACAATATCAGGGGTCGTAGGTAACACAATATCAGGAGTCATAGGTAACACAATATCAGGGATCATAGATAACACAATATCAGGAGTCATAGATAACACAATATCAGGGATCATAGATATCACAATATCAGGAGTCATAGACAACACAATATCAGGGATCATAGATAACACAATATCAGGGATCATGGATACACAATATCAGGAGTCATGAGTAACACAATATCAGGAGTCATAGGTAACACAATATCAGGAGTCATAGGAAATTAGGCATGGTTAGAGACTTGATAATTAACTATTGTTTATAATTCTTGGTAGAATACAAATCTTTGCCTTATCCATTAACAGGAACATTGGTGCGTATGTTAATATTGGCTTATCATTTACTATTTTCATATCCATAATAAATCCCATGAGAAGAATATCAGATGGCGTAGTTTGTGTATTTGGTCTATTTCTGAGCAGACAGAAAACACTAAGCCCATGCTCGCTTGAGAAATTCCCCATTACTAAATGCTTAACTTGTCTTTATATCTAATCTTTATACATCTGAAACCAGACCTTAATTGGTACAGCAAGCGTCGATAAGATTTTAATTTATAGAATTGCCCCATTATTCTAATTACAAATGACATCTTTTCTGTTGACACAATTGATTTAGTTGGGTATAAAGAGGAGAAACGCTCGATAATCAAACTATTGTACCAGTAATTGAATTCTGAATAAAACCGCATAAAATACATTTTCTTTAAACAATTGATTTTCAATCATTCATCCTTTAGTAAATGTGTTGGACTGTCAATAGGAATTCATATTACAGCACATTCCGATTAATCCACGTGCTTTAGTTCTTCCATTCAAACAGCAAGTCTTGCCGTTAACCAATGAGCAATGGGTTGTGGATCAGAAGAACAGAAAGCCGAAAACCAGCTGAAAACAAATATGTTTAGTTAGATATGGTCCTGCTATGAATAATGGACCATTTCTAAATGAAAACCGTTAAGATCCCATTATTTGTCGCATTCATTTCAATATTGCACCACTTAACATTGATTTGATCCGAGGTCGGGTCTTTGGAAAAGCGGGAGCGGCGGGCGATAGATAGGAATGTTCCGTAAGGCGATCGTATCATGGGATAGCAATTGGTTAAAAAGAAGTATCATAATTCATTAACTGTCAATACACAGAGAGAAGCTGGCTTAGCTGGTATGATATTGAATCACTGCTAAGAAATGATCCATGTTCCTTATCATCGTAAATCTTGTGCCCGCTGCATGAACACTCGTCGTCGTAGTTGTATGCATGCTGACTTGAAGAGTGAGACTCCATGAGACGTCATTTCCAATTTTATGAAATTTAGTGGAACTAGACATCAATTTCCAATGATTTTATCCAAACGACCGCTACGCAATTGTGTGTGAATTCGAATTTCTACACATGAGAAAATTTTGAAAAGGGAATTATTCAAATCGAAGGTTTCTGAAGTATTTAATGTCACTTGATTATTTATTGCGTAAACAGTAGTTTACATGTACTTTAAAAAAAACATGTCATAAATATCTCCTCCCCTTCTTTGGGCACTGTTGGGTGGAAATTATGACATGGCAGGATGTTTCGGGGATAGCTGATCCTTAAAATTCAGCTCAAATACGCTCCATATTGGCCACCAATTTGCTTAATTTTTGATCATTTTTTTTTCGGGGGAGGCCCCGGCCCCCTATAGCACTGTGAAGGAGAAACACCCAAACTTCCATACTCCTTCGGGCCTCGCAAGTCATCCCCATAAAAAAAGTGCACATGTACGTATCTAAACTTCGAAAACTTAACAACAACAAAAAAAAAAAACTTTGATACTTCAGGTTTTTGATCAAAATGTCAAATATCTAAAAATCCAAAACATTTTAGAATTTGGATTGTTAAGTGTAAAACAGACTGATTTAGAATTTTAAACTGTGCACAAAAACTGAAATATCTTAAACGGGTTTTGAATGTTTGAAGGTTCAGATTTTTACTCAAATTATAAGAAATGAATCTTATATTTTTCTGTTGATGCAGGTATCAGCCGAAAAATTGGACGAAAAACTTTTGCATCAACGTGCTTCGTGCATTGATGCAGTTTCGGGTGATACCTGGCATCAACAGAAAAAAAGATATGATTAATTTCTTTTACATTTGTACATGTACATGATGAATTGAAGTTCATGTTGAATTGAAGTTTTATTCCAATTCACAACAATAAAACGCATCAAAAGTTTTGAATACTCTTTTTCTGAGTTTATTAAATTAGATAAAAAATAATACGTAACAAAACAATCAACATTTAAAGTAGCACCATTTAGCTTCAAATATATAACAAATATCACAGAATGCTTCCATAAAAAAATCTGAAATAAGTTTTTAAAAAGTTAACCATCGTCTTTAAAATCTAATACTGTGTCTGGAAAATGTACGTTTTTCTCTTCCGCTCCAGGTTTTAGACTTCTGCCGGAAGTATCGCAAATCGTCATTGTGGTCTGCGTGTAGCATGGGTTTGTAACTCATCGGAGAGCATTCCTCCTGTAAAATAGAATAGAAGAATGTATATTTTTGTTTAGAAGAATCATCTTTTTATATACTCCAATTAGATTGACATAAATTCTTTTTACACATATTCGAAAGAAATTTTATGTGAAAATTATGATTTACGAGTAATTAATTATTCACGAAGTTAACTAAAATCAGTACTTTTTTCCTTCTTTTAAACTATATAAGATCTACTTAAACTTCGTTTTCTTATGGGTTATATCAAACTACCTTGAATTCTGCGTAGAATTGTTTATAGCCTTGATCCAAGATGTACAACTCTGGAAAATTCAGGCGAGGGTAATTCTCCTGGTTAAGTTGTCTATCTTTATTCCGAAGGAATCTGCACCTTTTGAAAAGAACATTCGTTTCAATATAAGTATTTCGAAAATAAGAAAGGTATTCAAAGAGAGGTGCATACTTCATAAGGTTTAAATGAAATATTTGAAACATAGATAAAATATTTCTCTGTTATATTGCCACCTTTTTCACCCTCGTCCCTAATGCTTTCTTTTATACTGTTATTTTTTCTATAAAATGATGATGCAGCTTAAAGATGCCGAACGACTGCGGATTAAGCATCTCATTAATTTTGGAAATCTTACTTTTTAGGGCCTCGTTCTGATGAGAATTCACAGTGGAAAATAATGATGTCACTTTTGTCACGTGATGAACTGGAGTCTTCTGAGTGTTCGTTAAGCAATGCCATGATTCCTTCCTCCGTGAAAATGTTTTCTGCTCCCTGTAAAATCATTTTTGATATTCGTCATATTTGTTCTTTTTTTCCATTCAGCCTTATAATTGTGACTTGAATCTCAAATATATAAAAATAATGCATCATACATACATTTTAAAAATATATCAAATACTTTTCAAAAGCTTCTTGTTATGCTCCTTAACATATTGTTAAACTTTTGAATTTGGCAGAAATTATCTTTCTAATTTACCTTTATATGACCTCCTTTGAATTCATATGGATATCTACAATCTATAATTCTGTAGCTACTGATCACGTGAGCATACCGCCCAGACATGACATCAACCAACTGAAAAAGAGATCAGACATATTCAGATGTAGAAGTCTATACGTGTAATAATGAATATATTTCCATCTAAACTTGTTATGACTTACTCTCAACGTCATAGATGATTCATTCAATTCTTGAATCGTAAGATATCACTGAAGATGGGAAAGATATTTGTTAAAACCTTACCGTTTTAGGAGTGATGCTTTTGAGATCCTTGTGTTTTCCTGTCACGGTGGGTAGACGATACGGGCGGCTTCTGTCACCGATCATGTCTTCGTTAAAAGAGTGCTCGTTGATGGCCGGTTTCAACACAGACGATTGTTTGTTCTCTGCACACCCGACATCCGTTTGCAACTGAAATTGTAATAATAATGTTGTTCATCACTTGAATTTACAAATTATTATAATTCTTTTCTTTACCACAATATTTTCTTAGAATTTGTTTTAATTTCGTAAGTCTACATGAATGCTTTTCCAATAAATTCATTTTTTACCTTTCTGTCATAGAGGTCGCCACTGCATCTGCGTTTCACAGATCTGCTCTCCTCCAATTCGTTATGCTGACGTTTCAAACAAAAAAGTTGTTTCTTCGCACTCTTCACTTTTTTAAGACCCTGAAAATATGAGACAACAATTGAAAATTTTTATAATAATATCTGTCAAACAAAGTTTGAAGATGAAATAAATTGCCTTTTAAACTGAAAAAGGCACATCAGAACGTAGAAATGATCATAACCAGAATTAATCCATTCATTTGACTTATTTCATTTTGAGGGGGATTAAAATGTTAAATCTACTTAGTAAATGATGTATCTAGTTACCACAGATTCTGATGTGATAGCCACGTTTTTCAAAAGTGTTGAAAGTTTACACTCTGTTTTCGGTGTCATCACCGGAGATAGGTAATCCGTGTCCTCTTCGTAAAATAGTGTCTCCATGATCTTGTCAGCTACAGGTGAACTGGTAAGGCCTTTGTATTCTATGGTATTCATTCTATGAATGAATGAATGAATGAATGAATGAATGAATGAATGAATGAATGAATGAATGAATGAATGAATGAATTTTCTTTATCTTCGCAGATTTAATTTGATGTTACCAAATTCAAGGAATTTAAGAAATTTCAAATAATTTAGCTTTATGATCATAGTATTATTTGAACATTTCTCTGATAAATATTTTACAAGTATAAATATTTAAAATATGATAAATGAATATCTTGATTTCTTAAAGGACTTCATAATTTATATGTACCTTGTTAATATGTTTATTCGATATCCAACGCTGACTGAAAGACAAATGATGAGATTTAATATCATTTCGAGTTTAAATACCTGTTAATTGATTTCATTTGATTAACTCTTTGTCTTGTAATTAACCGTAAAGGTAAAAAGTGTTCATGACTGAGATAATCAGAATTCACTTTATTCAGCAGGCATCCTAGTGAGTGACATATAACGCCAATAATTGGTGTTCTTTGATTTCATTAATTAGTAACAAACACCTATTATTTGATTTGATCACCTTGTCATTTCGGTTTTTTGACTAAACAGCAAAATCTGTTTCCAATTACCTGACTTTTGACAAATAATTTTTTGTCAAGAAGACCAAAATACATGTACATGCGCAAATTAATGCACGAACAAATAAATAACATATTTACAAATGAAGAAATTAATTCAAATAAAAAGAATCAACAAAATTTATGTTATTAGAAAAAGATTACAATTACCTTGATTTATATTCTCCAAAATACTTGTGACCGGTCTCTCTCTCTCTGTTTATAATTTAGTTTCTCGGAGGAGGGGTATATTTTTTTTCGGGGGAGGGGGACATTTTTGTTCATAAATTGATTTATAATTTTTTTTATCGTTGTTACAGATCACTACATCTACACGTATTTCATTGAATATCATATAGTGATTAATAAATCAATTTACTAATTTCTTTTTTCTCCTTTCTGATTTCTTCTTTATTTTCTTAAACTATGTTTTCCATTACATCACAAAGTTTCTCTGCCATGTCAGTTGTAAACGGTATGTTCACACCAAGTGTAAAGAAAGGCATGTTTTAAAAATAGTTCAAAATTTTGAAATTGTTTCTGAATATTACTGATTCACAGATGAACTGCTTGAAGTTTCGATTCTATTTTGTTGACTGCGTGTTCAATCAATATACATTTTTCAATCAATCAGTCTAGACTCGTTTTATCTTATTTTGTTTTTTTTTTCCAAATTCATACAAGATGATAATATCATATATAAATATAATGATATAATAATATCATATTATGTCTCCCACGACATTCGTTCTATCTTTCTCTGCATTGTTCCAGAGGCCTCGAAGTCTACCTACCTACCTACCTCTTCGCTCCTGGTTAGTGTAGGACAAAACACGATAGACCATCAAGTATTACGTTCATGAAATATCACGCCATAATGTTTCGACTGATATTAGGATTTTGCTTGGTTTTCTTTTATCTTATTGAATTTGTACACATATAAGTATATCCATGTACCCCGCCCCATCTCATCGAACTTATCGAATTTGTACACATATAAGTACATATGTACGTCCATGTACCCCGCCCCATCTCATAGAAATCACAAATTATTTTGATTCTTCTCACCAATACAAGGTATCAAAACCAATACAAGGTATCAACACCAATACAAGGTATCAACACCAAAAATTGAGGGAAAACTTGTGCATCTTGCGCTACGCGCATGATGCAGTTTTCCCTCAATTTTTGGTGTTGATACCTCGATCAACCAAACAAATATTACAATGATTCCTTAAAACAATCTTCAGAGTCCAATGTAAGCGCGGAATGCATCGTAGAATGCATAGTGGGTGGCGCTGTTAAAACGCGCCTTGCTAATTTACAAAGATTAATAGAATCTAGCACCACTTTGAGTTCCGGATAGCAAAATATCAGTTAAGGGTGGGATTGATCAAGTACCTTCAAAGTCCTCTTGTTTACGCATCAGAATGACTGAACGTGTGCACGTGAAATAACGTACGTCAGTTTGTCTGTGACGTCATAAAGGAACAATCAAAAGTGCCGGATCAGGGGTGCCGGATGGAATTCTCCAGCACTGCTGAAAAGGGGGATCATCCTATCCAGTGTGCGAGAATAATAGATTCTCCCACTGTTGATTGGGATATCCATGGAAACGCTGGGAAAAGATATCCTCGTCTTACCCCTGTGGAGTAAGATAACATTTTCACGTGCCTTTTGACTTAAGAAATGAATCTTATATTTTTTCTGTTGATGCAGGTATCACACGAAAAATTGAACAGAAAACTGCATCAATGCGCGTAGCGCGTTGATGCAAAAGTTTTCTGTTCAATTTTTCGTGTGATACCTGCATCAACAGAAAAAATATATAATTCATTTCTTATCATTTAATTGTGGAAAAACAGACTGTTTTCTTGGATCTAAAAACAATCAATCACCACACTATATTTCGTAAGTCGGAAGGTTTCGCAGTAATACGCCTGCCAAAACAAGTTATGGCAGCCGCCATGATTCAAACAGCGAACGATCGTCCCTCTATATCTTTGTAATCAGGACCAGTTTGAGCAAATTCTACATGCAGTGTTAACTTTTGAGTAAGTAGAAAAGAGATGGTACCCTTTAAATCATAAGCAAACATCAACAAATTGTATTTTCAGCAACGAGTTCATTCGTGTTTAAGGGAACCCCCAGTTTTAAAAATAGTGCTATAAATAGACTCCCGTGAAAAATTGTGTTGATCGATGTATCAACAAAATTTCTCAGCCAATCAGAATCTTCGTTTCTTGAAAATGACATTGGAAATTAAATGATTGTAACGTCAATTGTGACGTCATACCTGATTCTGCGTTAGCCGATCAAAAAATGAAAAAGGATACAAGAAATCTCAATTTTGAGAACTTTTTAGACAAAGGCAGAAAAATAATCAATCCCCAGATGTGATCAGGGACACGGAAATCCAACCCTCGTGTCCAGAATTGGCTTTTGTCCACGACTCGGCAAGCCTCGTCGTGGTACAAGCAAATCCTGGACACTCGGGTTGGGTTGCCTTGTCCCTGATCACATCTGGGGATAGATTCTATTAATCTATCACCCCTTTGTACAGGGACAGGGAAATCCCAGCCGAGTATCAAAGATTTGCAGTCCACGACGAGGCTTGCCGAGTCGTGAACGTTGCAAATCTTTGATACGAGGGTGGGATTTCCCTGTCCCTGTACAACGGGGTGATTGATTATTTTTCTCTCACCCATATATTTTCACATAATTCATGAATAAACATTGCTTGTTTTGCGTTAAATGTTGATCCATGTGACGTCAAACACTGCTAAACCTACGTAAACGTCTATTACGTCACAATAGGGGGTTCGAGACAAACATCCGGGGGTGCGAGACAGAGTTTTCTTCTCCAATTTTGCTCATACCCTGTGAGACAGCCTATGTGAGACACATAAGTTGTCTCAAAGGCTCCAATTGACCAATGATTAAAGAGAATCTTATTATGACGTCACAGTAACGTCGTCAGAAACATGGCGTTAGATGGCGTGAAACATTGTTTGAATACCCCTTTTTCTTAAGTTTCATGGAAGAAGAAATAGATTCCATCACTTTCTACTGAGTGAGACATAAAAATTTACTCTCGTGATGGAATTTTTTCATCTTTTCGAAATTTCCGTCACTCGCGTAAATTTTTTATGTCTCACTCAGTAGATCGTGATAGAACCTACAGCCCCGACCAGTCGAAAGTTTAACGCCGAGATGACGAAATTTTGAAAGCTATATTCGAAAGTTTCGTTAACTATTCGTCAGCGATTTTTTGAAAGCTACTGAGATGACGAAATTTTGAAAGCTCTAAAAAGCTTTCGAAAAATCGCTGACGAAAATTTCGTTAACTAATCTTAGTTAACGAAAATTTTGAAAGCTATGAGCTTTCAAATTTTCGTCATCTCGGAGCTTTCAAAATATTTGAAAGCAATCGCTGACGAAATTTTGAAAGCAATCGCTGACGAAAATTTTGAAAGCTATCGCTGACGAAAGTTTTGAAAGCTATCGCTGACGAAAATTTTGAAAGCTTTTTTGCAATGGCTGCAACACGCCTCGGGCGAATTCCTCTGCACAGTTTAGAGGATGAAAGAAGCCGTCTCTTTATCGGCGTGGCACTTTAAAAATTCACCGATTGTGAAATATCTTTCAAAGCTTCCGACAGTCACAGAGAAGCCAGGGTTTCACTGGATATAAATTCCCCTCATTTAGTCAGAATTTGGCCGGTCAGATGTAAATTTTCTGGTATATATACAGTATACATTTAGATTTAACGTAGCTCGCGGGGAAGCTTTCATCACAATCAAATGTGTACGCAGGTTTCACCCTCGAATTTTTTTATGTGCACATCTACGCTATGACGTCATAAACCTTACTTGATCGTAACGTCACGTTACGTTGCGCGACATTTATCGATAGGGCGCAAATAATGGCGTTTTTTAGTACTTATATAGTATTTTTGAATTTTCTAGTGAGCGTAGTGAGCCGAAATTTAAACATAAAGTTTACATTTTGTCTTAATTCAATGTAAAGATTTAGACACGCTTGCAATGAGAACCGGAAACTTTAAAGATGTATGGTTATATTTTAACTATTGAATGCTTTATGAATGCAATTTTTTCTTCAAATATTACGTTGGAAATTAATGTTCTTTCATCCACCCTCCTGCATCCTTATCTATTTCTTTATTTTACCATATAGACGGATGGAGGAGGTATTACTTTTGATCACTCTTTTTGTCGCTCTTTGTTGCTTGTTTCTGTGCACAATTGGGGAAAGGGGGGGGGGGGTGCGACAGAGAAGGAGTAGGGACTGCCTTATAAAATAGAATTAATATTCTCTTTACTTTTTAAATGATATGCAAAGCGGTGGAAGTTCGATTATGGCGTAAGACAAAGATTTTTTTATATACAGTATATATCAGCAAGCAGAGCGAACCGGAATTGTTTTGTTATATAGAATAAGAATCTTTTGATATCGTTTAGTTTTTTGTTTTTGTTTTGTTTTTGATGGGTAACAACACACCACATCTAATCCCCCAACTCTTGTCATAAAAAATCTAAAGGTGAAATATTGAAAATGTATCAAGTTCAAAGATTTTGAAAAGGTCAAACTTCAAGGTCTATGAGACTAGGTCAAAGGTCCAGGTTTTCATTGAAAGATTATGTCACAAGGAATTCCGGTGAGAAATGTATAACCCATATCCCATCAACAAATTAAATGAAGATGCAAGCTTTGAAAGAACTCTAATGTCAAGGTCACAAGTTCAAAGATGGGACAAAAAATATTAGCACACAGAGTCCATTCCGCCATTGTTTATCTCCTATTACAGTTACTTTTCAATGTTCCTTATATTTTTTCTCCCGCTGTTGACTAAAACACAAATGTCTTTTCTATCTCAAGGTCATATTGATGCGTTAGATTTGTCTTAGTATGGTATGTTTTATAAAGCTGATCCGATCAGTTTTTATTCAGCAGAATATCAAGGGGTGCGGACAGGGGGTACATCTCTCCCCCTCCCATACCCTTACCTCCCCCTCCTTTTTCGCCCTTCCTTTACCTCCTACTCCCGCCTCTTCCCCTTCTCCCCCTTCCCATCATTCCCCCTCTCTCCCTCCTCCCGCCCTCCTTCCTTTTCATCCTGTCCACCCCCTCATATAACTTAACAGCTTCCTCAGAAATGTTGAAGCACAAGTCAGACGGACGGACAGAAAGACGCGGACTTCGCCATTTCATAGACCGGATTTTGCTTCGCAACCTGATAAGAATATATGGAAAATCAAAGATTTTTCACAAGTAGGTCATACTCCAGAGTCAAGGTCACAGTGTTGAAAATTTGGGATCCACGCATGGACTTGCCAAAGAGACTACATATGTACAAGTTGTTTATTTGGATTCTTCTTTTTTTACCGTATTGCCTTCTTGAGGAAGTCCTTAACTCCGAGATTGAAACGGAAATTTCATTTTGATAATACATGTATATATAACAACAATCGAGGCGGCTGAACGTACTGATAAGAAAACGAGCATGAAATGAAAATTACAATGTTTATTTTACATAGCCCGCCCATCCCCAGACCTTTTCCGATATTATAAAGTACATATAAACAAGAGGGAATTTCTTTTTGCATACCCCGCCAAAACATATCGGATTAAATAGTAATGAACATGTCCGTCCGTCTGTTCCGTATGATGTTTTCAAAAATTTGAAGAAAAAAATGTTATACATGTACGGAGAATAAATTTATTTTTACATTAAGATAAAAGGTCTAGTTCGAATACGGCCCATGTAATTGTTGCATTATAATCTAAAAAATAAAATAAAATTGGGTTTCTGGATGTTTCAAAGAAGACCGTTACAGAGAATAAAACATTCCGCATACTCCTTGACGTCATGTTGACACTTGCGATCTGAACACAATGTGTCTTGACGTTGCGAGAAAAATTGACGCCGAAGACACGCAAAACAAATTTTCAATCTTAAATTGCAAAATGTAGCCCTCTCGGGTCTACAAATCATGTACTTCGCGTTGTGTATTTTACTTAGTTATTTTTAACTCGGAATAAAAAGTTCTGAAATAGTTTGACCGTTTATTAACATACGAAAGTTACATGTTGGTTATAGCAGTATGAGAATGAATCTGACATACAAAATCATGCGCACAGTATATATTAGGAGCCTGGGATATTTCACAATCATATGGAAATCGCCATCGAAATTCATGACTAAATTGGAATTCAGACGTATAAACAAAGTTGCCTAAACTTAGATCAAATCCTCGCCATTTCGTCTATTGCACCCAGACCTGTGACAGGCGAACCACTATAGTTTCTGTTGCTGTCAATTGACCCAAGAACACCTCGTATTGACAGACGTAGGGTTATACACTGGCGGGAATGACAATCATTTCTATTACATCAATTTAGCTCGTGATCGTAAAGTTAACGTTTGAAATTAGAGTTATCTTCTCCTAGACGATTGGAAATATCCCATAAACAAAATAAATGGAAATTAATTAAAAACCAAAATACTCAATTTGCATAATTATTGTGGGGGAGAGGCCATATGGTTACAATACTCCCCCACTTAAGAAAATAACCAAGATTTCGGCGGCCTTGATTTACGATCAATCAAATAATCTTTAGCCTGGATGAACTTCTTGACACTCATCTAAAATCTTGATAGACAATATCATCAAATCTGAAATTCGGTGATATATAACGAAGAGAAAATGAAGAAAACGTGTTGTCGTCTGCTTGACAACAGAAAGTTCGCCCGACGTCGTCTGTCGGCGACAGGAGCCTGGAATGTTGGCGCGTCGCTGGCCGTATTCCCGAAGCGCTCCGAGTAAAGTAAGGATAAAGGCGTAAAGGATAAGTCAGTGATATGAATCCGAGTTTCGATGATTTATTGCACACTTCAACGATGGATATAGAAAAGTCCAAGATGCGATATGAAATAAACAATAACAATTCCAACTTTAACAAAGACGAGACGGATGTTGTCAGTTCAACGTCTGACCTCCGAACTGAAGATTTCTATTCAAAAATCAAGTTATAAGATTAATTACATGAAATGGCATGTTGAGTCAATATAATTGAGAGTTAGAAACAAGTAAATTAATTTAGTAACCAAAACAAACAAATCAGTTGGTAACGTAAGTGGACATGACACTCTGTCCCTTTTGATGTAAAGAATATATATACAAATTCTAAAGAAGGATTAATTACGTAATGTGAAGGTTTGAGCGATGGACGTTGATTTAACAGTTTTACAATTAAACGAAAATTGAATTAATCCCAAAGAATAAATGATCGTAAGAAATAAAGATTAACAAGAAAGTTCTCTGTAAACAAACACATTAAAATCGAATGTCATAAATTTGCTAAAATGAATGTCTGAATATAAAGATGAATGTCCGAATATAGAAAAATACAAGTTATGATAAAAGTCTAAAATTCCTCTGTGATAATATCCCCCTTCCGTCGGGAAAACTGGTCCCGAGTTTTAGAGAAAAGTTCCACGGCGTGATCGGCGACGTCCTCTTTTGGGTCGAGCGTTTACGTAAGGCAACGGAACATGTTGTGACGGGGCGTTCGGTTGTTGGAACGGAATTGTCCTCTGTTGCTGTACATGTTGCATGGGGTGATATGGCATATTACATTGCATTAACTCATCTATTTCATTGTTAAGGTCACAAATAAGTTGTTGGTCCTTCTCATGTAACAATTTGAACTTTTCGCTCTGTGCCATCTCCGTTGCTAGCATTTGCTTAAGTTCTTGATTCCTTTTCTCGAATTCGAGAAATTCCTTGTTTGAGTTTTTAATAAATGCCTCACAGCATTGTTTGTGCATGTCACGTTCCTTTTCCAGTGCTTGAATTTTGTCCTTGAGAGCTGACGACGAGCTGACACTGCATCCTTCTGAACACTGGACACATTAATTTTAATTTGTAGGTCACGCACCGTTTCCTTTAATTTAGAATTTTCCGCAATTAATTTTGAATTTTTCTTATCCAAATTTTTCACTTCCGTTGATAAATTTTGTTCTTTCACTTTGTTCGATTCTTCTCGTAGGCATAACTGATTCTGCAGATCGCGCACTGTTTGTTCCATAATACAATTCTTTGTTTTTATGTCTTTGACGTTCTCAGCTAGCGTTTGCTCTTCTCTAACGTAAGTTTCCTTCACTTTCATCAATTTACATTTGACGGATTTAAGTTCTGTTCGTAACGTACTGCGTAAATCCATGCACTGAGCAAGGACAGCATTACTGATATTGGCGAAAGGAAACTCCTTCCGCAAAAGTACATTTTGATAAAAAGTTTGAATTCTCTGTTTGTCACGTTGTACTTTCTTGGATGATTTAGCTTTTTGCGTACATGTCTTTGCAAAATGTCCAATTTTGTGACAAATGAAGCATACCTTATTGTTTGCTGGACAGACGCTGTTAAAATGTCCGTATCCGCATCTATCGCATGGTCGTTGCACGTAATATGAACGTAATCTGTTTGCGTCCATCGTTGTAAGTCGTCATGGGGAACGGTATACTCGCTTGACGTTGAGGCACTAGGATCTGACTACCGCAAAATATATGCGGCAGCCCCGGGCACTGTACCCTTAGGATTCTCACACCAATTATAACGAAGAGAAAATGAAGAAAACGTGTTGTCGTCTGCTTGACAACAGAAAGTTCGCCCGACGTCGTCTGTCGGCGACAGGAGCCTGGAATGTTGGCGCGTCGCTGGCCGTATTCCCGAAGCGCTCCGAGTAAAGTAAGGATAAAGGCGTAAAGGATAAGTCAGTGATATGAATCCGAGTTTCGATGATTTATTATACACTTCAACGATGGATATAGAAAAGTCCAAGATGCGATATGAAATAAACAATAACAATTCCAACTTTAACAAAGACGAGACGGATGTTGTCAGTTCAACGTCTGACCTCCGAACTGAAGATTTCTATTCAAAAATCAAGTTATAAGATTAATTACATGAAATGGCATGTTGAGTCAATATAATTGAGAGTTAGAAACAAGTAAATTAATTTAGTAACCAAAACAAACAAATCAGTTGGTAACGTAAGTGGACATGACACTCTGTCCCTTTTGATGTAAAGAATATATATACAAATTCTAAAGAAGGATTAATTACGTAATGTGAAGGTTTGAGCGATGGACGTTGATTTAACAGTTTTACAATTAAACGAAAATTGAATTAATCCCAAAGAATAAATGATCGTAAGAAATAAAGATTAACAAGAAAGTTCTCTGTAAACAAACACATTAAAATCGAATGTCATAAATTTGCTAAAATGAATGTCTGAATATAAAGATGAATGTCCGAATATAGAAAAATACAAGTTATGATAAAAGTCTAAAATTCCTCTGTGATAGATACTTGGTTATTTTCTAAACGTATGGCCTTGACGCCACAATAATGAACCATTCAACTATTTACCACCGGGATCACTTGGTACATATTAATCAAAAACATATTATCAAAACACATGCAATAAAAAGTCATTGTATTTAGTTCCACTGTTCATCAGGAGTGACCCGGTCATTTTCATCATAATTAATGTTCAATCAAAATGTTCATAACCTGTAAAAGAAACACATTTTCAAGGCAAATCGCATCATAGAATCAAATATCATAGTATTACTGTACAAATGCATGCATCAAACATCAATGGCATTTCATCAATAATTGCAATATTATTATAATAACATATGACATTATAAGCATTACACATTTACTCTGCTTTTTCACTAAATAACACATCACACGGATTCACTTATTCTTCTTATGGCCATCTTTAAGGTATGACATAATTTTCTTTGGTTCTTCCCCATCTATGGTTCGTGTCTGGTCCTTCTTCGTGAACTGAATAACCTCCGAGGAGTAAAACGAATAAATTGGACCTCGATGTCATCGTGAAATTAATTGTTAATCATCGCGCGATCATTATCGGTTTCTTCTTTTCGACTTAGGATCACGGTCTCGTCTTCTTTGTCCGGACCCATTTCGTATTTTCTCCATCCTCGACCTCCTTTGACGCATCTTGGCATTTGTGACGTAACCAAGATCTTCCCGTAATCCGGATGACGCCATGCACCCAGAAAATCGACGGGGTATTCATATTCTCATACATTCAGCGTCTTATTAGGAAGGTCAAAAAGTACAAGATAGTTCATATTCCTCTTTTCGCAATGACCGATTTCACTCTGCCATTATCAGCGAAAAGTGTTCGTATGTTGTAGTGACGGGCTGGTTACACATCCGGCCACACGGGTAACATCGTGCACAGGTTCACCTGACGTCACAGACTCGGGTTTCTTCTTCGGCTTCGTCTTCTTAATTTTACGTGTCTCTAAGAATTGACCTGCACGCTCTTTCGTCTCCTTTTCACAGCAGGCGGTGTATTAACAAAAGATCAAGGGTTAACTGCTTATCTGGAATCTTATTTACAAGTTTATTATTCAGCACTGCAATGTATATATTACTCCCAGCAATAAATCTATCATGATAGTCTACATCATTGTTTCACTGTTCAGGTCGCATATTGAGATTAATTGTTCATGGCAGTTCAGTGACACCTGGTTTTTCTCTGTACCTCTAATTGACCATAATTTTGAATTTACAAAAATAATTTAGAAAACTTTGTCAAATCTTTTAAATGAAATTCCCAAACTTTTTTCTTTTTCCACGTCTTAGTATCTACTAACATCTATTTAACCATTAATGTAGGCAATTTTTTTTTATCAAAAATCCAACAAATTAATAAAACGATATTAAGACAAACAGCTCTTTCCAATGTTGTAAGACGTCGTCAGTATATGTCAAGTCTGCGTGCAAACTAAACAAAAACAAATAACAGCTGATGCTAACAACCCGCATCATGGGACGACCGTCAAAATAAACTCCAACATCGGGAAAAGGGCAACAAAGGTCAATATCGTTAACCCTCTATCACCAGAGTGAAAGTCATTCATAAACCTTGTACGTAAAATCATGCATAAACAAACATGCAAATTTCTATACTACATGTATATACAACGCCTCGACTTGTTTTTCATCTTAAAAACGTCCTCGACTTCTTTGAAAAAATTCGATGTGACATTAAGCGACTATTCCTTCATAATCACCAATTCCTCCCTTTCTTAAAATAAAAAAATAATAGTTTTTTTAAGTATGATCATCAAACTGACAGCAAACCACATACACAAGATTATGAATACTTCGATGTTCATCATATAATCCGAAAATTAAACGTGCGCTTTACCTCGCACAAAATACAAATGACAGGGTTGTATAACCAACAAACCCGAACGAACCTTCTTACGTTCCCAGAAATCCGTCTGGTGTCATTTATCGGCGTAACATCGCCAAAATCCGAGCTATTCACCGCTCATCACCTAACGCAATCAATTATATGGATTGTATCGAAGTATCCTCTTGGATGTAATAAACCATCATCCCGAAAAATCTTAAAGAAACGGGTTCCAACTTTCTATTCCTTCCAACTCCCCGATTCCACGCCTGTTCTCCGGCGTTCTACAGACGCAAACAGGAGTCTGAAGTCTGATGTTCCTTAACTTGATTTGCAATCCATTTGAAAGCATCTTCGCCATTTTCCGGAATTCTACCGAATCCAAAGGTACTACAACTTTTACCCTGAGACGAACCAAAACCCTCAGAACTACCTGAACCGGAATCCTGACTAATTCCCGTCATGTGAATCGTCACTTTGTCGTCAACGTTAGTCATATTTACTTGAAAATGCGAAGAAAAAGATCTTAATCAATTTACCTATCTGTTTAGATCAAAAATTTAAAAATGATAAAATTGAGGATGAAAATCAAAATGAGGATACGCACGAGAAAAGTAAATGTGTCCTACCTGAAGTTTACATAATTTCAGTGTAATGTCCATCACTTGTCTGCTGTTTAATCCTGGTTTCGCGTACAAGTACATCTTCTGCATTCAAGGCAATAACTCACGTATATCCCCATGATTCGTATCATCCAGGTCACGGCACCAAAAGTGAATTGTAGCCCTCTCGGGTCTACAAATCATGTACTTCGCGTTGTGTATTTTACTTAGTTATTTTTAACTCGGAATAAAAAGTTCTGAAATAGTTTGACCGTTTATTTACATACGAAAGTTACATGTTGGTTATAGCAGTATGAGAATGAATCTGACATACAAAATCATGCGCACAGTATATATTAGGAGCCTGGGATATTTCACAATCATATGGAAATCGCCATCGAAATTCATGACTAAATTGGAATTCAGACGTATAAACAAAGTTGCCTAAACTTAGAACAAATCCTCGCCATTTCGTCTATTGCACCCAGACCTGTGACAGGCGAACCACTATAGTTTCTGTTGCTGTCAATTGACCCAAGAACACCTCGTATTGACAGACGTAGGGTTATACACTGGCGGGAATGACAATCATTTCTATTACATCAATTTAGCTCGTGATCGTAAAGTTAACGTTTGAAAATAGAGTTATCTTCTCCTAGACGATTGGAAATATCCCATAAACAAAATAAATGGAAATTAATTAAAAACCAAAATACTCAATTTGCATAATTATTGTGGGGGAGAGGCCATATGGTTACACAAAAAAATCTGCCGAGAAGACCTATCGATGTTTTTATATTTTCAAATTCAGCGGATTCTCTACTTTTACGTGTAAGAAGGGCATTAAGGATCGCCACAACTTAATGGAGAAAGTGGGAATGAAGCAAGCCGTGTTTTGCCTTTTGAATGTGTGCGTATTTTTGAATAATAAGTTGCAAAATTACGATAAAAATTGCAAATTTCCCCCAAGATACATAATAATCAGTAGAAACACAATACTCAACATGGCAACAATATTTTCGGTCTCTATTTTCACCCTCCTTGGTCAATTTTCTAGATTAAAATTATTTTTGTTCAGAAAATGCATAATTTCGAATAGAACGTCAATGCCGTCTTTGAAGCTTTTAAAATCTCGAAATCTTCGTGGAATAATTACATGAAAATTATATCAAAGATTGATAAAATCTTAAACTTCATGTAGACAATTTTTCAGGCTATGTCTTCTCGCAAAGTTTTGCGTGCCGTAACGCCGCAATGTACCTTATGGCCCTGTCACACCTTCACTTTTTTGGCCAACGCACGAGTAACGACCAAATAAATTTCCAACACGTCGAAGAACGTTGAGGTCGCTGGCTGATCGCTGGCTAGTCGTTGTGTGATCGCTGGGTGATCGCTGGAGGATGTTGGCGTGCGCTGTGGTCGTCGGAAAATTTTGTGCATGCACAAAACCACCGACGACTGCCCAGCGTCCAATCTTTAGTTGTAAAGTCGTTAGGAGGTCGTTGGGAGGTCGCCAGGCACACGCTGGGCGTGCGTTCCCGTGCGCTGTGCAGTCGTTGCGATAAAACGTTGCGAGGTCGCCGATAATTCCAACGACCGTGTAACGACAGTGGAGCGCATGTCTAACGCGTACACAGCGACCCTCTGGCGATGGTCAAACGTCCTCAACGTGTGCCCAACGACAGCCTAACGTCCTTTTGGCGTGTGCATAACGTCTTGACAGCGACCTAAACGACCTGTTCATGTTAAATGTATTTTCATCTCAGTAATAAACCAAGTCTTCCTCTAGTCTAGATCTGAATATCATTTAGACAGTTACAGATAGCTCTTCTGAATCATCAGAATGACATCATGGACGTATTGTTATACATCATGAGAAAAAAATGTAGTAAACGTCGAATGTACTGGGTGAGAATGTGGATTGCCAGAAGACAAGAGTCTGGTATCTACGACCAATTCATGGTCGAACTACAATGTAAGAACAGAAGATCAAGCATCATTCATTAATTTCCTTCGGATGCCTCCATTGATGTTTGATGAACGTTTGAGGGTTGATGTTTGGGCACTTGTCCTCGTCCCCTCCCCCCTCTTTTTCCTCGTCGTAGTGGCATCTTTCTTCTTCAGGGTCTGTTTCAAAATGACCGAGTAAATAGAAAACAAAGAAGTTTTAAAGATATTTTGATTCAATATCGATCAATTACTTGCACGTTGTAGGTCGCTGGCAGGTCGCTGGCAAGTCGTTAGACAAACGTTGCAAGGTCGTTGAGCACGCGTTATAGAACGTTAACAGGTAAATTGTAAACTAATTTTATGCGTTGGGAAGTCGTTGAGGTCGTTGGGAGAACGTTCTCCATGCGCTAGAAGGTCGCTACGCGCGCGTTAAGAACATTGCTCCATAATGAGTTTTCGGACCAAACCCCGACGTTCTTCAGCGTGTTGAAGGTCGTTACGCGTGCGTCGGCTAAAAAAGTGAAGGTGTGACAGGGCCATTAAGATGAAATGGAAGTTGTTCATATATACACTTAAAGATTGAATACCTTTACAGGTAATACAAATACAGGTAAATTCAGGTAACTAATTCGTGCAAAACGTACCCTTTTGATGGCCCATTCACCCCAATTAACACAATGTTATTTTAACCAAGTAGGTGTATGGGGAACACACCGATCTGAGAAACACGGAATCTTCAAATAAACTTATAAAAATAAACAAGATACAATATTTGATTTAATCCAGGAATATATATTTTCATAATTTAATCTGAATAAAAATCATAATTAATACTATTTCATCAAGCAAATTATGAAGATGATTGCTTTGATTTCGGACATCTTGGTTTTCTCGACACAAAATAGCTTACGAGAAAAGCTTTCAAAAATTTTGAAAGCTAGTTGACGAAATTTTCGTCAGCGATTAGCTTTCAAAAATTTTGAAAGCTATAGTTAACGAAATTTTCGTCAGCGATTAGCTTTCAAAAATTTTGAAAGCTAAAGCTGACGAAATTTCGTTAACTATAGCTTTCAAATTTTTTGAAAGCTAATCGCTGACGAAATTTCGTTAACTATAGCTTTCAAAATAAATTTTGAAAGCTATCGCTGACGAAAATTTTGAAAGCTAGGGAATCGCTGACGAAAATTAGTTAACGAAAAATCGCTCACGAAATTTCATCTCTTGATAATTCAAAATTTTGAAAGCAATCGCTGACGAAATTTTGAAAGCTAAGCTTTCAAAAAGCTTTCAATTCGTTTACGAATTGAAAGCGAATATTAAACTTTCGACTGGTCGGGGCTGTATTAGTCTCAGAACGGGTAAATCTGTAGATATCTCTGGCTTGGGTGAGAGAAAAACATAATTTTTATTCATATATCATATGAATCTAATGCAAGTATAATATCCCGGTAAGAAGGACCCAAAAGGAAGTCAAAATCCCGCGACAAAGCCCATCCCAGTTTCTGTCTTAGTGTTACATATTACGTTGTTATTGAATATCTTTGTTGTTGATCTTCCATTCCTAGCGGAGGAAGATTTTTTTAACCGCTGATACTCATACAATTTGGATATGCTACTGAATCGACCCTACATGAAATTTGGAGACGCGCACTCTCTTTAATGTAAATGTACAAATCTAAATTCAAAAAATTAAAGAGGGCGCTACTGAAATGATTTTTGATGGCTCCGCTAGAAGCAGCACTGATAAGAATTTGATATTCGAAACACGTGTCTGGTGCATGGAAATTAGTTTGAAATTTCCTTCAAGAAGGTATAGAGTTGGAACCCTTGGACATTATTCATACAAATGACACCATCCCTCTCTGATATGTATTTGCCTTTTTCCCATGTCTTGTTTTACATTTCTCATTATGTTTGATTAAGAAATGAAAATCAAATATTCTCATTAAATAAATACATTAGAAAGTATTTGCTTTCAGAACGGTTTTTTTTTCATTTTCGTAGAAAACAATCATAATTTCTTATATGTTATACTAGTAATCGACTTTACCTTTAATTACAGCG
This sequence comes from Pinctada fucata, assembly GCA_028142955.1. Lineage (NCBI taxonomy): Eukaryota > Metazoa > Mollusca > Bivalvia > Pterioida > Pteriidae > Pinctada > Pinctada fucata. Next base: position 24,192,206 of record AP027105.1, on the reverse strand, counting down.
TTCTATTTGCTATATTTGTTGACATTGTTCGACGAAAATTCCGAAAACTGCAACACAATGGTCCGAGAGAGAGCAGATGGAATACTTCATGAGACATTCAAACATATTTGACAATACCCCCGAAGATTTAAAATAACATTGACCATTTACCTCATATTTCTGACTTTGAGATGTACATTATTTTGAAGATTTGAAATAGAAATATGTGTTAAGACCAGAAAGATACCGAAATTAAATCTGTAAGTAATAGAATTTAAAAGAAGAGTATAAAGTTTCAGTATATAAATCTTTTGTATTTATTTTTTCTCTCAATTAAATACCTCTTTATAGTGTCCGATGATAAGTGTTATTAGTTCCGGTTCAGAAAGCTCTTTTTGAGCAATGTGTTCAGAAATTCATTTTCAAATTGTCAAACCGTATTTATATAAATGTTTTTCTATCTCCTTTTGAGTTATAATTATTCTCCGTACATTGTCAGACTCGAACTGCCAGCTACTTTACATACAGAGAGGATTAAAGTGTCTTTAAAGTCTGCTGTGTGTATGCAAACCAGGAGTATGTATTCATTCTGACAGTCCATTTTAATTTCGCAAAATATAAAATATTAATCGGAGTTAACTGAAATCCTTCATGAACGAAACTGCCATTTTCGATAAGGAGACCGATTTGTGAGTTTTCGAATCTCTATAAAAAGTGCTGTTTTTCCTCAAAAAAGTTTCGTCGTTTTATTGTGGCGAGGACAAAGCGATGAAATTTCCAATACTGATCACCGCCGTTTTGATCCTCTTGCTTTATGCGATAGTGGACCAGATCAACGGAACCACCATTAGTGAAATAGACCGACTGATCACCAATCTCACTACGGGTTATAATAAATACATAAGGCCGCCGGAAAATAATACGGAAACTCTTATCGTTAATTGTACGTTCTTTCTCATGGCTATTATTGACTATAATGACATTTCCGGTGTGCTAAGTGTCACGGGAGGTGTAATGATGATGTGGATTGACCCCCGTCTAACTTGGAATCCGAGCGATTTCTCCAACATCGACAACGTTGTTTTGAGACGATCCCTGATTTGGACACCGGAACTTTACGTCATCAATCCTGCAAACGATCTCGTGTCGATAGCAGACGACACCTTCCTGGCTCGTTTCTTTTCTAATGGTCTGGTTATGCTTCCTATAGGGGATAACATCAAGACGCTTTGTCCGAGTCACATGACTTATTTTCCATTTGATCTGCAGTTTTGTTCCATCAGAACAACTGCTTGGGGATTTTACGGACATGAACTTACTCTAAAACCTCAGATCCGAACGATGGATCTGACATACTTTACAAAGAACAATATCTGGGACGTAGACTCTACATCTGCCGAGGATTTCAGCCTCGGTACAGAATATACTGGTATGATCAGTTTTACTGTCAACCTCAGACGGAAACCTCTCTACTTCACAATTTGTATGATGGCACCGATTTTCTTACTGTCGCTTTTAAATCCCTTCATATTTGTCCTACCCGTAGACAGTGGCGAGAGAATATCGTTTGGAGTGACAATTTTTCTATCATTTGCAGTATTTATGACTTTACTTAGCGACAGTTTGCCAAAATCATCAACTCCAATGGCGCTCGTATGCTACTTTCTATTTGCCGCCATTGTATATAGTGGAGTAATAACTGTAGTTTCAATGTTGACCATGAGGCTTTATTATGCAGAATCAAAAGATAAAGCTCCAAGCTGGCTCAGAAGGTTGGAATATATATTCAGCTTCAGGTTTTTGAAATGTCTGAAGTGCAAAAAACTGACTTCCGATAAAGTTCAGAGTTTAGAAAAACACGGATCTACTTTATCCTTGAAAGGTGGGAGCAACAAACAAGAGAGTTGTTCTGAACTCGCACATAAAATTGATAAGTTATTATTCATATACTCTATGGTTTTCAATTTTGCAATATTACTTTTAATGATCGTGATATATTCTCAAGCTCCATAATGTAAATGTATTTTAATATGAGGTATCGATTATTCACGCTTCAGGTGTTTGCATATCAACATTAATGATTTAAAACAGCTATCAAAAAGATCTTTGGGATATTTTTCTACACTTCTTTCCGTCTACAATAGATTTCGTTTCATCCCCAGGTTGAATAATATATATAAGTAATTTGTCTCTTTCGTTTGTTTTGTTCGTCAAAATTAAATGTTGTTTTTATATCAACATTAAAAAAGTTCCCCGCGAGGGGTTTGACGGTAAGTGTTTTGAATATTTTTCTCTGACATGGTCGCCATATCACTTTTTATATAGACATAACCTCAGACGGTGCATGTATCTTAGATATTTTATTTTTCCATTTTCGTGCGTGAACATCGACGGCGGGTGCGGCTAGCGAACAGGGGATGCTGACTCCTCCCGGGCACCTGGTCCCACCTATAGCTTGATAAGGGTCCGTCGATGCTCAATTTTGTGCCCTATTGTGAGTGTTGTTGAGATTATTATCAAGATCTTGTTAAACTCATTTGTACTGTTTGTTTGGCCGTTCTATTTTACTTTATCGGTCTGTGTGTTTACATGTTGTTTTGTACTGTTTGTTTGGCCGTTCTATTTGACTGTATCGGTCTGTTTGTTTGGCCGTTCTATTTGACTGTATCGGTCTGTTTGCATGTTGTCCCCTGTTTGTTTGGCCGTTCTATTTGACTGTATCGGTCTGTCTGTTTACATGTTGTTTTGATCTATTTGTTTGGCCGTTCTTTTTTACTGTATCGGTCTGTTTGTTTACATGTTGTTCCCTGATTGTTTTGCCGTTCTATTTGACTGTATCGGTCTGTTTGTTTTGCCGTTCTATTTGACTGTATGGGTCTGTCTGTTTACATGTTGTTCCCTGATTGTTTGGCCATTCTATTTGACTGTATCGGTCTGTCTGTTTACATGTTGTTCCCTGATTGTTTTGCCGTTCTATTTGACTGTATCGGTCTGTTTGTTTGGCCGTTCTTTTTGACTGTATCGGTCTGTTTGTTTTGCCGTTCTATTTGACTGTATCGGTCTATCTGTTTACATGTTGTTCCCTGATTGTTTCATCGTTCTATTTGACTGTATCGGTCTGTTTGTTTACATGTTGTTTTGTCCTGATTCTTTGGCCATTCTATTTGACTGTATCGGTCTGTTTGTATACATGTTGTCCCCCGATTGTTTGGCCGTTCTAATTAACTGTATCGGTCTGTCTGTTTACATGCTGTTTTGTCTTGTTTGTTTGGCCGTTCTATTTGACTGTATCGGTCTGTTTGTTTACATGTTGTCCCCTGATTGTTTGGCCGTTTTATTTGACTGTATTGGTCTGTTTGTTTGGCCGTTCTATTTGACTGTATCGGTCTGTTTGTTTACATGTTGTCCCCTGTTTGTTTTGCCGTTCTATTTGACTGTGTCGGTCTGTTTGTTTACATGTTGTTCCCTGTTTGTTTGGCCGTTCTATTTGACTGTGTCGGTCTGTTTACATGTTGTTCCCTGTTTGTTTGGCCGTTCTGTTTGACTGTATGGGTCTGTTTGTTTAATGTTGTTCCCTGTTTGTTTGGCCGTTCTATTTGACTGTATCGGTCTGTTTGTTTACATGTTGTCCCCTGTTTGTTTGGCCGTTCTATTTGACTGTGTCGGTCTGTTTGTTTACATGTTGTTTCTTGTTTGTTTGGCCGTTCTATTTGACTGTATCGGTCTGTTTGTTTACATGTTGTTCCCTGTTTGTTTGGCCGTTCTATTTGACTGTATCGGTCTGTTTGTTTACATGTTGTCCCGTTTGTTTGGCCGTTTTATTTGACTGTGTCGGTCTGTTTGTTTACATGTTGTCCCCCGATTGTTTGGCCGTTCTATTTGACTGTATCGGTCTGTCTGTTTACATGCTGTTTTGTCTTGTTTGTTTGGCCGTTCTATTTGACTGTATCGGTCTGTTTGTTTACATGTTGTCCCCTGTTTGTTTGGCCGGTCTATTTGACTGTATCGGTCTGTTTGTTAACATGTTGTCCCCTGATTGTTTGGCCGTTCTATTTGACTATATCGGTCTGTTTGTTTACATGTTGTCCCCTGTTTGTTTGGCCGTTCTATTTGACTGTATCGGTCTGTCTGTTTACATGTTGTCCCCTGTTTGTTTGGCCGTTCTATTTGACTGTATCGGTCTGTTTGTTTACATGTTGTCCCCTGATTGTTTGACCGTTCTATTTGACTGTATCGGTCTTTCTGTTTACATGCTGTTTGGTCTTGTTTGTTTGGCCGTTCTATTTGTCTGTACCGGTCTGTTTGTTTTGCCGTTCTATTTGACTGTATGGGTCTGTCTGTTTGCATGTTGTTTTGTCTTGTTTGTTTGGCCGTTCTATTTGACTGTATCGGTCTGTTTGTTTACATGTTGTCCCCTGATTGTTTGGCCGTTTTATTTGACTGTATTGGTCTGTTTGTTTGGCCGTTCTATTTGACTGTATCGGTCTGTTTGTTTACATGTTGTCCCCTGTTTGTTTTGCCGTTCTATTTGACTGTGTCGGTCTGTTTGTTTACATGTTGTTCCCTGTTTGTTTGGCCGTTCTATTTGACTGTGTCGGTCTGTTTACATGTTGTTCCCTGTTTGTTTGGCCGTTCTGTTTGACTGTATGGGTCTGTTTGTTTAATGTTGTTCCCTGTTTGTTTGGCCGTTCTATTTGACTGTATCGGTCTGTTTGTTTACATGTTGTCCCCTGTTTGTTTGGCCGTTCTATTTGACTGTGTCGGTCTGTTTGTTTACATGTTGTTTCTTGTTTGTTTGGCCGTTCTATTTGACTGTATCGGTCTGTTTGTTTACATGTTGTCCCGTTTGTTTGGCCGTTTTATTTGACTGTGTCGGTCTGTTTGTTTACATGTTGTCCCCCGATTGTTTGGCCGTTCTATTTGACTGTATCGGTCTGTCTGTTTACATGCTGTTTTGTCTTGTTTGTTTGGCCGTTCTATTTGACTGTATCGGTCTGTTTGTTTACATGTTGTCCCCTGTTTGTTTGGCCGGTCTATTTGACTGTATCGGTCTGTTTGTTAACATGTTGTCCCCTGATTGTTTGGCCGTTCTATTTGACTATATCGGTCTGTTTGTTTACATGTTGTCCCCTGTTTGTTTGGCCGTTCTATTTGACTGTATCGGTCTGTCTGTTTACATGTTGTCCCCTGTTTGTTTGACCGTTCTATTTGACTGTATCGGTCTGTTTGTTTACATGTTGTACCCTGATTGTTTGACCGTTCTATTTGACTGTATCGGTCTTTCTGTTTACATGCTGTTTGGTCTTGTTTGTTTGGCCGTTCTATTTGACTGTACCGGTCTGTTTGTTTTGCCGTTCTATTTGACTGTATGGGTCTGTCTGTTTGCATGTTGTTTTGTCTTGTTTGTTTGGCCGTTCTATTTGACTGTATCGGTCTGTCTGTTTACATGCTGTTTTGTCTTGTTTGTTTGGCCGTTCTATTTGACTGTATGGGTCTGTGTATTTACATGTTGTTTTGTCCTGTTTGTTTGGCCGTTCTATTTGACTGTGTCGGTCTGTTTGTTTACATGTTGTTTTATCTTGTTTGTTTGGTCGTTCTATTTGACTGTATCGATCTGTTTGTTAACATGTTGTTCCCTGATTGTTTGGCTATTCTATTTGACTGTATCGGTCTGTTTGTTTACATGATGTGACATTGTCCCCCATTTTCTCGTCTCATTCGTGTGTATGTTCCACAGAAATCATTGTAGCAGCGTTGTTATGTTGGGGATCATATGATATACAGTGTATTTTGGCAGTTTGTTACTCCATGGTCATAGTAAGAAGCTCTCTCAATGAATACGGTGTGTATGTATTAAGCAGCGCGTTCTTACAGAGGACTGTGCGGATATTGTTCCTTTGATAGTGTTGTCAGTCGTGTTTCTTTTGTCTCCGTCGCTTTGTTAGCCTTTTGTCTTCTCATGATAAACTGTTCTCCTGTTTTCACTGTTTCACAAATGGGGGTCTACTCTTTACCTTTGTTTTGTTTACAAATTATCTCGAATTTGTTTGCCTATTTATTGTATATTTTGGGTTCAAAGTTTTGGTTTTGTGTTTGACTTTCAGACAGTGCATGTTCTGTAGATTTTGTTTTCATTTCGCCGGCGTGTGCGGCTAGCCAAACATGGAGTGCTTACTCCTCCCGGGCACCTGGTCCCACCTCTAGCTTGCTAGGGGTTCGTCGATGCCCAATTTTGTGCTCTATTGTGAGTGCTGTAGATATTGTCGTCAGGATCTTCCTTATTTCATGTATCTCATCTCTAAGTGACCACATTATCCTTGTTATTTAAAGGAGGACGACCCATTTTCCTCGTTTTTTTCTTTTAAACAGTTGTTTCTTTTGTTTTCAAATAAGCCATCATTGATGAGGACACTGACTATCTAGTACTCTGACTTAGGAAAAATTGAGCAAATTTTGATTTTTTATTGAACAAATTTTAATTCTTTTAAAAACGATTTTTTTTTCATCAAACACATTTTGATTTTCCATTAAACAAATTTTGATTTTGCAGTATGATCGAAACTTGAAGAGATTTACAAGTGTTATTATTGGTATTCAATGTGCACGCGTCCAGTAAGTCTGCGAAGCACAAGTGTAAATGATCTGAATGAAAATACTTGTATAACATTCCACTTGGCTTGTATTAGCTATTTGAACCTTTGAGGTTTAGAATTTACGTTTGAATTCCTTATTGATTGGTTTGCTGATTTTTTAAATGTGTTTTTCTTTTGAAAGCGATATTTAATTTCTTTTCATATTATCATGATTCATGTCATTCGAGTCTATTCACTCATTAAATGGTGTTTTGATCGAGTGGACAAATTACATTTGTACATTTGAACCAAAGGGTTTCTTTTCCGCAACTGTAAACAAGACGAATAAGGATAATGGCCATATCCCCATATACAGCACAAAATCGATAATTCAGAAAAGCACAAACCGAAGGCATGCAAAATCAGGATTAAACAGGAACCAAAGCAAATAAAAAAAACCCGCCACATGAAAAGAAGCGAACTCCCGAAATGGGAGTGAGACCAGGTGCCCATGAAGAGTCAGCATCTCCTGCTTGCATGCAACACCCGTCGCTTCAATTCGGTAGAATTGTCACATCCGGTTACTTCCATTTATGAAGATCTAAAAGAAGGGAGGAGATCCCATCAAGACCCCGTTGCAGCATCAACAGCAAAACACCAAAACACCCGATGCAAAAACACAAAAGACTAGTACAGCACGAGACGGAAAAGAGACACATGACATGTAAACATTAAACACAAAAGACTAAAGATAAAGTATCATCTTTGGTTGAACGATACAAATCGTCTATAACAGAATATCATCCACCACTCTTGACAATGGGACATCATATTGAATGACGAGTTCCCAATATCGACCGTAGAACTTCCTCAGTGACGATGTTAGTCTATCACAAACGTATCCCTGATTGAGTATTTTATTTTAAAGATGCCTAGCTCTCTGAACAAAATCTATGTATTTGGTACTTTCACTTGCATGGCGTATCAATTGAGATATGAACACGTCATAAGCAGGCGATGAAGGGATGTTGCCACTCAGAAAAGAAATGTTTGTGATGTTGAAATTGAAGTCGTCACGTTTGTCATAGAGTGAGGTGCTCATGTGACCATCAGTGTCTTAGGACAACATTATGTCCAAATAGGATGTTGAATTATTTGTTTCTGTAGTTTCTTTGATTTCAAGCTCCGAAGGATAGATTCTGCTGAGGTAATCCTCGAATTTGGATTATTGATGGACAACATATCGTATATGTATCTGTAAGTGAAGTTGAAGTCAGAAGCTAAGTACCCTTTCCCTTCAGAGACCAAAGATTGAATGAATTCAGCTTCGTACGAGTAAAGAAAAATTCCGGCAAGGAGTGGGGCACGATTGGTTCCCATTGGAATTCCGACAATTAGCTGGAAGACCTTCTCTCCGAACACCACAAAAATGTTGTTGATCAGGAAGTTTAACATCTGAATAATATCTGTTTCAGTGTACTTAGGCTCCGCTGGAAGCATCACTGATGAGAATTTAATATTTGAAACACGTGTCCGGTGCATGGAAATTGGTTTGGAATTTTCTTCAAGAAGGTATAGAGTTTGAACCCTTCGACATTATTATTTTCAGAATCGGATTTCCTTTTACAAAGTAGTTTTTGTCATAGTTAACAACAATTATTTGTATTTGCGATTGCCGTTCTTGCTTGTAAAGCATTTCTGATAATTTTTGCGAGTCTTTCTTTCAGTTTAGAATTTGGGATTGTAGTGTAAAGTGTCGAAAAATCAAAGGCTTTGATCGAATGGACTCTACTAAAATGAGTGGATTTCAGATGTTCTAAAAGTTCCTTCGAATTCTTTAAAATCCACATCTGGTTGATACCACTACGGGAATATATTGTCGAACAATATTTTTGAAGTCCAGATTTGATTTAAGATTAAACTTTGGTGAGTAAGATCGATACAGATTTGGTAGAACATTTTGAGGAACCAGCGATGAAACGTTGTTTGTACGGATTCTTGTGCATTTTAGGTATGCAGTATAAGTATGGTTAATCTAAATCTAAAATGTTTTTGTCGAAGCCAAAGGAAGCAAGATCATACAAATTCTGGACATGTGATATGTGGAATGTGTTGTTCTTCCCATTCAATATTAATGTCCACTTTGTGAAAATCTCTAAAGGCTCAATGTAGGGATTCCTATGGGTACTAACTGTGTACCTCTTTTTGCAGATAAATTTCTTTACACTTATGAAAAAAATCTTCAAAAGTAATTTGAAATATTTTCATGATATTTCTAGGTATCTGGAAAATAGTCTGACTATTGACGACCCTATGCTGCTTACGGCAATTATAAGAATATTTATTCCCAAGAATTGACACTGAACAAAGAAAATGGTACAAACAAAGAAACACCATTTTTGGAATTCGATATCAAAATTTCATGACAGTGTATCTAAAAATATATACACAAGAGATGATTTTTGGATCAACCTGGCCGGCCGGTTATATACCTCGAAACCGCCTCACGGTATTGATATAAACTGCTATACGCTAGGACATATACTTATATCTTGGATTTTTCACAGATGATATTTACAAATTACCAGAGAAAGAAAGTGATCTCCAACAAGACTCGGTTGCATCATATACAGCAAAACAACCCCAAGCGAGTATATTACGTAGACAAACACAGCAAAAGACGTAGAAACGTTTAGTTGAAATACTGTCCCAAATTGGAAAACCAATACAGAGGATAAAGGGTATTATATACAACAAACATGCGTTCTTTGAGACTACTTGATAACTTGACAAGTTGGAGGGTAGTGTGTCCGTAATCAAGATAATCACACAACTTGCTACAAACTTGGCAGCATGCTGTCCTTGGTCCGTACCTATTTCCCTTTGGTCATGTGCAGATTTCTTGATGTCGTCATTTGTGTTTGGTCTATCTTGTCCCTATTTTGTCTTTTAATGTACTGTGTTTTTGTACTTGGGTGTTTCGGCATTTGCTGGTGATACTGCAACCGAGTCCTGTTGGAGATCTTTCCTTTCTTTTACATGGTAATTCTGGCATATAAATACTTCATTTGTTCCATCGACAATCTCAATTACCAAAACATTCACCAGTATTCTTTTGTGTGACAAATCTTATCCGTAACCTCTAAAACATAATTTTTAGATAATACTTTTTAGATAAAAAAAGTCCGGAACAAGATTTCAAAAGCAGCTTTGTTTTCACATGGACCCGAGGGGAATTCCACATTTTCTACTGTGATACCTGACGTCTTTTTTGTCGCTCATTGTTTATAGATGGTAGGAAAAACCAGCAAGACGACGTTAAAGCTACCAAGATATCGACAAGTGCAGTTTTCTTAATTTTGGAAATGTTTCAATACAAATGATGAAACTGTTAAAAGTTCAGTAGTGTATTTCTAAAAACTTTTTTTTAAATTTTCAATATGCATTTGTTGAAAATAATATTGCCTATATATTCATCATAGAAAATGCCCAAGTAAATATATAATTATCGTATCCATTCTAAAGATGAATTCTTGATATTTACCGTTTTTACTCACTGTTTTACTCAAGTTTTCTTACCTTGGTTTTGTTTGATGGGAATTTCAAACAATGGTCTGAATCATCTTTTATACGAAAACTGACCTCTCTTTTCATATTATATTCTTTTAAGTTATGCTTTGACGATACAATGAAAATATCAAATACTATATAACATTTGTTCCAAAATGATTAAAGATATTTTAGATGAGATGACAAATATGCATAATGACCATATCTCCATTCACAGTACAAAATCGATAATTCAGAAAATCATAGGCCGAAGGCAAGCAAAATCAGGATAAAACAGGAACCAAAGCAAACAAACAAAATCCCCACCACATGAAAAGAAGCAAACTCCCAATATGGGAGTGAGACCAGGTGTCCGGGAAGAGTCAGCATCTCCTGCTTGCATGCAACGCCTGTCGCTTCAATTCGGTAGAATTGTCACATCCGGTTACTTCCATTTCGGAAGATATAAGCATATTCTGTGGCTGGATGATTCAAATGGTCTAAGACAGAATATCATCCACCATTCTGGAGAGTGGGACATCATAGTGTATGACGAATTCCCCATATCGACCGTAGAACTTCCTCAGTGACGATGTTAGTCTATCACAAACGTATTCCTGATTGAGTAGCTTTATGAAAGACGCCTAGCTCTCTGAACAAAATCTGTGCATTTGGTACTTGCTCTGGCATACCGTATCAATTGTGATATGAACACGCCATAAGCAGGCGATGAAGGATGTAGCTACTCAGAAAGGGGGAGTTTGTGATGCTGAAATTGAAGTCGTCACGTTTGTCATAGAGTGAGGTGTATGTGACCATAAGTGTCGTAGGACAGCATTATGTCCCAATAGGATGCTGAATTATTTGTCTCTGTAGTTTCTTTTACTTCAAGCTCAGAAGGATAGATTCTGCTAAGGTAATACGCGAATTTTAGATTATTGATAAACATCACATCGTCAATTTATCTGTGGGTGAAAATAAGTCAGAAGCTAAGTACCTTTTTCCTTCAGAGACCAAAGATTGAATGAATTCAGCTTCGAACGAGAAAAGAAAAATGTCGACAAGGAGTGGGGCACATTTAGTTCCCATTGGAATTCCGACAATTTGTTCGATCAGGAAGTTTAACATCTTTCAGTGTACTTATTTTTTGTATCGGAATTTCCTTTTACAAAGAAGATTTTGTCATAGTAAACAACAATGAATTTATATTTGTAATTATCGTTCTTGCTTGTAAACGCATTGCTTATAATTTTCGCGAGTCTTTCTTTCAGTTTAGAATGTGGGATCGTTGTGTAAAGTGAAAAATCAAAGGCTTTGATCAAATGGACTCTATTGAAATGAGTGAATTTCACATGTTCTATAAGTTCCTTTGAATTCTTTAATAGCAACATCTGGTTTATACCGCTTCGAGAATATATTGTAAAACAATATTTTTGAAGTCCAGATTTCATTTCAGAGAAATCTTTGGTAAGTAAGATCTATTCAAAAACACCGAATTTTTATGGCTCTATTGCTGAAAGTTTAAATTATTTTGTTTAGTTCTGTATTTTCATTGCTTATAAGTTATGAATATGAGAATGGTTTTTGTGTTTGACGTCCATCAACTTATTTCAAGAAATCATTTTCTAGTTTTGTTTAATGAAATCCTTTTTTTTTCAATTTTACAAACCATAGATGACAGGGCGACAAGCAGAAGATTTTGATGATTAATTCTCAAGAAACTAAACATAGAGGTGAAGGTTGTTTATCAAACTGCATAAATATTCAATGCAACATTTCATAAATACACCTCAAACAGAAAGGAAAACAATACAGTTCTATATGTCAAAATAAAGCAATTTATTATTTCTGGCCAAATATGTATACTGAAACAGCTCACAATAAAAGTACAGACACAGGGGAGAAGAGGATTTGAGGATTGCTATTATCTTGTGTGTACAAGTTTATTTTAACAAACCATTTGAAGAAATATCTTTCAATATTTATTTGTTGGTGAAGGGTTTTATATTGCATATTTGAATAAAAAGATTAGTAAAGAAAAATATGTAATCGCTAAATGAAGCATAAAAGGTCATAAAATATCGTATGAATTAAAATCACCAAAAGTACGCATATATGTTTCAGTGCAATGAAGTTTATTTATTTAGAAATATTTTTTTTAACTGTACGTCAATTAAATTTATGACTGAGTTTTCGAATAAGCATATTGTCTCTGTAAGCAGTTTCCCCTTACGCCTAACTAGACTCGTTAGTTCTTTTACCATCCTGGTCCCATGACCTCCACTTCACAAAGTGTAAGGACGTTCCTTTCACCCTTCATGATCTGAACTTTGACATATCGACCTCTTGTGTTCGAGGGACATTGGAATTTGACTATCTCTGCAGCCTTGCCAGGTCCTTTGAAGTAGCCACAAGATACGTCATACTCCTCGTCTGGACCCGCCACTGTCACCTGAACATCATGGAATCGTTCTTCTTGTTTTCATAAAAAGTAAGAGAAAAGAAAATCTTTTAAATTCAGTATTATGAGTGCAATTTCATCATAACACTTGAATGCCTTATATTTAAACATACAATGTACACCAAAGTATGCATCGTGCATACATGTACACGTCTCTCTCCTTTTTAAGTGTTTTCATTCGTGTTTCAATGGCATTTTTGCTCTGTTTCTTTGTAATTTTTATCGAGTTTCGCAAAGGCTTAAGCAAATTATAGGCATTACGTGAACTGAGATGCGTGGCATGCTTATGCCCCAAAAATCCTGTATAAATTCAGTTAATTCCATCCTCCACGCATCTTTTTCTTAGAAAAGCAGTTCCCGAGACGTTTGAACTTTAATGTTTCCGATTACCGAGAGGTCTCGAAGAACGCACAATTGTGGTGTAAAATAACCTCCTCTTGTAAGATGATATACATTTTTGTACAAACAGACATCATGGCGCAGGGGCATAAGAAACACACAGATGGATATTTAAATGGATATAAAAAAATAGAAGGCATACGAAATACAGTCCATGCTCTGACGGCTGTAGCGAGCTCATTCAGAAAGGTCCGTCATGGAGTCCTGTCGTCACAGTCTTCAGAATACGCTGTTACTGTAGATTGGTCCAGTACCAAGCGAAGTGTTCGACTGGTGACAGAAGGATTTTTGTTTGTTTTCATCCGACTTGTAAATTCTAGTGAGGTTTTGAGAGTATTTTTTATTAGTATTACCTAAAGGTAAAGGTAAAGACTTAGAAGAACTACAATGACCTCCCTGGTGAGACCAGTACAATCCAATGCATCCTCAACTCCTTTGGTAGTATACAAGCATTGTTGCCGCTTTTCATTCACATTACCAGCTCGTCTCATGTACCAGGTACAAAATGTACCAGGTTCACTCCTGGATGGAGAGAATGCAACGTAGCGTAAAGTAACTTGCCTAAGGTGACAATAGTTTTGCAATGACCGGCGACGGTAAAATTCGAACTAAGACCTATTGGTTCGTAGTCCACCGCGCTAACCACTACGCCACCAGCACTACTTGAACGTAATTACTACCGATTATAAAAAGAAAGGTTGTTGTGAATACGACTTCACCGCATTATTTAGATTTAAAAAGAATTACAGAAGAATAATAATTATTTACATGTGTTCCTTGTCCCTTTTACGTCTCTTTCTGTGCGTGTCAGTTCTATGTTTTTGTATTTGGTGTTATGGAGTTTTGCTGTGGGTGCTGCAACAGTGTTGATGGGGATCCCCTCCTTTCTTTTACATTTATTTCTTTTGACAAGGATTAATGTGAAACGAAGCACTCTGTGCCTTCAGAGATTTGATTGTGGGAATGTAGGGGTGGTGGATGTGTGTTTTCGTTGTCTCTGGCTCTGATTGTTTGGTTTCCACTGTTGTTGCAATTATACATGCGTATCCTGTGTTATTGTCTCCGTCTGTTTGTCCTCCGTGTTTCTATGGTGCCGTGTTATTGTCTCCGTTTGTTTGTCTTATTTTCTTTTCGCGTGAGAAAGTTCTGTTTTATATTTTTTGTCAAGAAATTGTAAGCATTTTGATTGTGATTTTTGGAATCTAATTTCGGGTTTTGTGTTTGACTTTCACTGATTGCTGAGGTTTTCCTGTATGCCCTTTTCTTATTCTTCCAAAAGGAAATTATTCTAATACAAAGGTGATCTCCTTCGATGCATAGGTATATCCTTGTCCAGCTTTTTTGCATCAATTCTAGGTAATGCTCAGAGTTTTGTTTTTTTCATATTTCAATATTTTGATTTCCTCTTTTTCGGCCTGGAGCACTATTGACATCATTTTTTGAAACGTTCAAAAGTATAAGCAAAGAACATACATTTTATTCTTTCTTACGATAGGATATATAATAACGGGTATAAGGTATAGAAGTGAGATAAACTTGATGAGCAAACATGCACATGTTTTGGAAAGCACTTTACATCAAAAAGATAAAAGAAAAACTGCGTGTTACAAATTGAAGCATTGATGAATTGACGTTACCGATCGGTAAATAAATATGAACTAATTACACTTTAACAATAAAGAATTCGGTTGCAGCAACTACAGACAAATACGGAAACACCCTGATGACAAAAAACAGAGTGGACAAGCACAATAATATATACAAAACAGAGTGGATAAGCACAATAATATAAACACCAAAGAAGTACCTAACCGCTATTCAGTCTCAAAGTTGAGAAGGCAAGGCAAAATCGTGAGAATTTCCATCGAAACGGTTGCGAACCACGGAATGAACAATATTCCGAAGTGAGACCAAGATATACAAAACAGAGTGGACAAGCAAAATACGATATACAAATCAGTGGACAAGCACAATAAGATGTACAAAAACAGAGTGGACAAGCACAATAAGATATACAAAACAGAGTGGACAAGCACAATACGATATACAAAACAGAGTTGCCAAGCACAATGTGATATACAAAACACTGAATAGACAAGCACAATAAGATATACAAAACAGAGTGGTTCAGCACAATAAGATATACAAAACAAAGTGGACAAGCACAATAAGATATACAATACAGAGTGGACAAGCACAATAAGGTATAAAAAATAGAGTGAACAAGCACAATAAGATATACAAAACAGAGTGGACAAGCACAATACGATATACAAAACAGAGTGGACAAGAACAATAAGATATACAAAACAGAGTGGAAAAGCACAAGATTATATACAAAACACTGAGTAAACAAGCACAATAAAATATACAAAAAGAGTGGAGAAGCACAACACAATATATAAAACAGAGTGGACAAGCACAAAACGATATACAAAACAGAGTGGACAAGCACAATGTGATATACAAAACACTGAATAGACAAGCAGAATAAGATATACAAAACAGAGTGGTTCAGCACAATAAGATATACAAAACAAAGTGGACAAGCACAATAAGATATACAATACAGAGTGGACAAGCACAATAAGGTATAAAAAATAGAGTGAACAAACACAATAAGATATACAAAACAGAGTGGACAAGCACAATACGATATACAAAACAGAGTGGACAAGAACAATAAGATATACAAAACAGAGTGGAAAAGCACAAGATTATATACAAAACACTGAGTAAACAAGCACAATAAAATATACAAAAAGAGTGGAGAAGCACAACACAATATATAAAACAGAGTGGACAAGCACAAAACGATATACAAAACAGAGTGGACAAGCACAATGTGATATACAAAACACTGAATAGACAAGCAGAATAAGATATACAAAACAGAGTGGACAAGCACAATAAGATATACAAAACAGAGTCGACAAGCACAATAAGATATACAAAACAAAGTGGACAAGCACAATACGATATACAAAAGAGAGTGGACAAGCACAATGAGATATGAAAAACACTGAGTAGACAAGCACAATACGATATACAAAACAGATTGGACAAGCACAATAAGATATACAAAACAAAGTGGACAAGCACAATGCGATATACAAAAGAGAGTGGACAAGCACAATGAGATATGAAAAACACTGAGTAGACAAGCACAATACGTATACAAAACAGAGTGGACAAGCACAATACGATATACAAACCAGAGTGGACAAGCACAATAAGATATACAAAACAGATTGGACAAGTCCACTGCGATATACAAAACAGAATGGACAAGCACAATAAGATATACAAAACAGTAGACAAGCACAATATGATAAAAATTATACAAATCACAGAGTAGACAAACACAATACGATATACAAAACAGAGTGTACAAGCACAATACGATATACATAACAAAGTGGACAAGCACAAAACGTTTTACAAAACAGAGTGGACAAAAACATTACGATATACAAAACACCGAGTAGACAAGCACAACACGATATACAAAACAGAGTGGACAAACACAATAAAATATAGAATACAGAGTGGTTAAGCACAATAAGATATACAAAACAGAGTGGACAAGCACAATAAATATACGAAACACTGAGTAGACAAGCACAATACGAAATACAAAACAGGATGGACAAGCAAAATACGATATACAAAACAGAGTGGACAAGTACAATCAGATATTCAAAACAGAGTGGACAAGCACAATAAGATATACAAAACACTGAGTAGACAAGCACAATACGATATACAAAACAGAGTGGACAATCACAATAAGATAAATTAAACAGAGTGGATAAGCACATTAAGATATACAAAACACTCAGTAGACAAGCACAATACGATATACAAAACAGAGTAGACAAGCACAATAAGATTTACAAAACACTAAGTAGACAAGCACAATACGATATACAAAACAGAGTTGACAAGCACAATACGATATACAAAACAGAGTGGACAAGCAAAATACGATATACAAAACAGAGTGGACAAGCACAATACGAAAAACAAAAGGGACAAGGAAGACCAAGTACCAAAGATGACATCAAACACAAAGGACAAAAAGCATTTGTAAAAAGAAACAAGAAGAAAACAGAAGGGGAAAATGTAATTATCGGTTACAATACATTCAAAGAAGCTATAACCCCATGAACTCCAAAGTGTTTATGAAAAATGCTTTTGTAATCTGCAAGGAATGTCCATAATTTTTTGGACTGATACTAACCACAGCAGTCTCCCCTGTTGAGTATCCTGATGTGATGGATTCTGTAGAC